>JARWLC010000019.1:1977500-2402500 GCA_033318265.1 Phyllotis vaccarum
CAAGAAGCAGAGGCAGGTTTATCTGTGTGAGTTCCAGGACAGCCTGGTCACATAGTGAGTTCCAGGACAGCCAGAGATATTAGAGAGACCCCATCGCAAAACAATACAAAACAAAACCCAGAGAAATCACACTGAGGCCAGGGATGGTAGTACATACCTGTAATCGCAGCCTTTGGGAGATGATAGGGGAAGGACCAGCAATTCAAAGGCATCCTAGCAGCCTTAGTACATGGTAAGTGTGAGACCAGGTTTGCCTGGGTTATATGAGACTCTTTTTCCAAGAGAGAGAAAGGGAACGGTGGGGGTGGGGGGGGACAGAATCAGTCAGACCGAGGGCTGGAGATATAGTTGAGCATAAAGCACATGCTTAGCATGCATGCATAGTGCTCAGGGTTGTTGCTCAGTTCCACATGCTTGAAAAAAAAAATCAATACTGGCGTAAGGAATGGCTAACACTTGTTAGTTTCAGCACTTAGGAAGCAGATGCAATGGATCGCTACATGTTCAAAGTCACCTTGCTCTACATAGAGAGTTCCAGGCCAGGGGCCCGTAGCAAAATACTGTCTTAAGCAGGCAGCAAGGCAAAGATTAACAACATTATCAACAACGTCAAGCTGTGGTTTATACATTTTTTTTTCTTTTGAGATTACTTAGGTAGTTCAAGCTGGGCTGGAACAACCTGGGTAGCTGAGGCTAGCCTCTGACCTTAGTAGCTGAGGTTGGCCTCTACCCTTCAGGTCTCTGCCTCATCCTCCAAGTCTTTGGTTTAGAGGCATGTATCACCACATCCTACTCCAGACGAACATTTATTTACTAATTATAATTATTGTTAGTGTGTGTATATGGTGTGGTGTGTGTGTGTGTGTGTGTGTGTGTGTGTGCACAAGCAGGCAAGAGACATGATGCGTATGTTTGTTAGAAAAAATTTTGTGAAGTTGGTTTTCTCCATCAACCTTGACGTAGTTTATGTGTGTTCTGGTAATCAATGCTGTCATCAGCCTTATTGGCAAGCACTTCGACCTGCTGAACTGTGATGCCTACCTTCTAGATGAATATTTGTATACCACCTTGCTCCAAATTTTAGATAACTGATACTCCTCTCCCCATTTCTTGAGTGTTTACCGAGGGTCAAATATTCCGCTGGGTGCCAGAGACAGATGGGGTAGTGATGGGCCATGTGCGGCCTTGGCTTTACCAAGCAGAATCCTAAGGGGCAGGCAGATGAGCCATGTGCAAAGAACCCTATCACTTGCAAACAGTGACAAGGACCAAGGAAAGAAGCAGGGGGTACAGGGGGTATGACATCACTGTTTAGCTTTTTTTTGTGGTGGGGGGTGGGGAGGGGGGGCAGAGGTCAGAATAAAATTCCTGCCTGAAAAGATAACATGGGCCTCCTAAGACAGGGCAGGGGCCAGATAAAGGCAAACGGAATTGTTTAGAGCCTCAAGTTGAAGGTTGGTTCCACTCCTGGGCTTGTGCAAATAAATACAAGGCTTTCCCTAGTTACATTTTCCACTCTAAGCATTGTAGTCACCCGACTGCTGGTTCCCTTCCTGAAAGGCATTTCATATATATATATAAATATATATATATATATATAAGAAGGGTACTCCAGGCAGAGGGAGCATCAGGTCATATGCCTAGAGACTCGGGTCCCTTTAAAATCCCAGCTCCTTGGGAGACAGGGGCAGCAGGATCCCAATTTCAAGCAAGGTCTGCCTGAACTGGAATGTGAGTTTGAGGCCAGCTTGGGCAATTTAGTGATAAAAGCCTCAAGTGTTCTCTTTTATAGATTTACTTTTATTTTGTAATGAGGTATATGTGTATGTGCGTATCTATGTGGGAGTTTGTTCACAGGTGAGTGTACATGCACTTGAGTGTACATCCAGAAGAAATGTCCAGTCCTCTTGAACTTAAGATACAGGCTCATGTGAGACATCTGACATGGATGCTGAAAACTGAACTTGGGTCCACTAGAAGAACAGGAAGCTCTTCTAACCACTGATCCATTTCTCTAGCCCCTGACTCAAAATTAAATAAATAAAAATTAAAAACAAAGTCTGAAAATGGTGGCACATAACTTTAGTCCCAGCACCTGGGAGGCAGAAGCAGGTTCAGACCAGCCTTGTTTACCACAACAGCCAGAGCTAAAAAAAAGCTTGGGGATTTAGGCCAGTGGTAGTAAAATGTTTGCTTAGCAGGTGAGAGACTTTGGGCTCAATCCTCAGTGCTATAAAAGAAAAACCAAAATAGGAATGGACCAGAAAAATGCTTGTAGAGTCATGGACACAGAACCATCAAAAGAAATGAAAGTGAGCCAGGCAGTGGTGGTGTACGCCTTTAATCCCAGCACTACAGAGGCAGAGGCAGGCAGATCTCTGTGATTTTGAGGTCAGCCTAGTCTACCAAGTTTCAGGACCCAAAACCACACAGAGAAACTCTGTCTGAGGCCAGAGGGGGGAGGAGAAAGAAAAAAAGAAAAAATGAGGGCGACACCTTCAAAGCCTTATGTATGCATGTTTATATTTAACATCAATAGTTGAAAATATCCAACTAGTTGTAAGAACAAGGCTCCTAGGGCTGGGGGGCTCAGAGGTGTGCTGGTTTTTTGTTGTTGTTGTCAGTTTGACACAAACCTAGACAGGTCTGGTGCCTGCAGGACATTTTCTTGATTAACCCTTATGTGGAAGGGCGCAGTTTATGATGGATAGTGCCATTCCTAGACACGTGGTCCTGGATAATATTAGGAACTTGACTGAGCAAGACACAAGAATCAAGTAAGTAAGCACAACTCCTCTGTGGCTTCTGCTTCTTTCTCATCTCCAGGTTCCTGCCTTGACTTCCTTTGGTGATGGATTGTGATGTTTAATGAAATAAAACATTTTCTTTCCAAGTTGGGTTTTTTTTTTTTTTTTGGTTTGTTTTTCCCCAGACAGGGTTTCTCTGTGTGACAGCTCTGGCTGTCTTGGAACTTACTCCATAGACCAGGCTGGCCTCCACATCATAGATCAGCCTGCCTCTGCCTTCAAATGCTGGGCCTAAGGGCATGTACCACCACTGCCCAGCCCCAAGTTACTTTTGATCATGGTATTTTATTACAGCAATAGAAAGCTTACTAACACCAGAGGTTAAGAGCTCATATACAAGGATCCATAATTCCAGCACCAGAAAAATCCATCGGCTCTGGCCTCTGAGAACACCTGAACTCATGTACATTTACCCTGCCCCAGCACATGCACACAAATAAAATTACCCCCCCCCCCCAAAAAAAGGGGAACTAGGCAAGGGACAGGGCTCTCAGTTTCTTTCCCCATCCCTTTATCTTTGTCTTTATAATTTACAAAGTTGGGAAGGAGGTGTGGTTGAGAGGAACTGAGAACTGTCTGCTTCACCACTCAGGGGCTCTCAAGCAGTGGCCCTCAATGCCAGGTACCCATGAGAATGTTCTGGAATGTTCCGGAGAGGGGGCTGAGGGGATGGCTCAATGGGGAAGAATACTTGATTTGAATCCACGACCTGAGTTCAAACACTTGGTACATTAAAAGCTAGGTGTGGCTTTGCATTCCTGTGACCTCAGCCAGGGAGCATGTTAAACAGGTGGGTCCTGAGAGCTTGCTGGTTAGCTATCCTATGGAAAGCAGCAGTCAATAAAGCAGAGAGTGACTCTTGGCTTTGCTATGCATTCATGCGTGTCCATACTTTGATACCTCCATGCATACACCATGTGCTCCCACATGTATTCACACAAAGAATGCCCTGGAGAAGTGTAATGACTAGTGCATGGGCCTATATTCAGGGCTCTGATCATTGAGTTGGAGATGAGGCTTTTTTTTTTTTTTTTTTTTTTAAACACACTTTATTTTAGTGTGTGGAAGTCAGAGAACAGCTTATGGGGAGTCACTTCTCTTTACGTGGGTCCAGGGACTGAACGTAGTTTGCCAGGTTTTCACAGTGAGTGCCAGCCCAGCAAAGTTCCTTTCCTGTGTGTTCCCACACTGGCATTATTGAGGGAAGAACATAAACCATTTTGGATGCAAACTGTTAAAATTTTTTTTCTGTGAAAGGTCTGCCAAGTGATGCTTTCACACATGCCCTAGATTCACATTGCCCTTTGCTAGCATTGTTTATGAGGGAAAAGCATTGTAGATGCTTGCACACACACACACACACACACACACACACACACACACACACACACACACACACACACCAGATAAATAAGAATCGATCAGCCAGGCAGTGGTGTTACACACCTTTAATTCCAGCCTTCAGGAGGCAGAGGCAGGTGGATCTCTGTGAGGCCAGTCTAGTCTACAGAGCAAGTTCCAGAACAGGCAGTGCTACACAGAGAAACCCTGCCTCGAAAAACACAAACAAATAACAAATAAACAAAAATGAGTCAACAGGATACAGTTTCTGCCAGTCATCTTTATTTTAACCCTTCCAATCATCAAATAGCCACATGCTTCAGAAAAACTGTAGATCTGATTTTTAAAGATGCACTGTATTTATTTATCATGCAAGTGCACTTGTATACACACGTGTATGACACACATGTGGAGGTCAGAGGACAACGTGCAGGTGTTGGGTCTCTCCTACCACCAAGTGGGTCCCAGAGATCCAACTCAGTTCTTCAGTCTTGTCAGGAAGTGCTGTTCCTTGTGGCGCCACCTCGGTGGTGCATAAATCTGATTTTCTTACTCAAGGATTTCTGATTTTTGTTTTATGGATCCTTTTAAAGTCCCCAAGAAGTCAGTACAATTAATCCCTCCATTTTACATTAATAGTCAGGAGATTGCCAACACTCCCTCCCTCCTCTTATTTAAGTCAAAATTTGAACTCAGAGCCTTCCTTTGAATTGCTTTGATGGCATTTTGTGACTTGGAAAGGTTGTAAGAGACTTTTGAAGTTTCCCCCCCAAATCTATGGTTCTGTTTATTCTGCTGTTAATCAATTTTGGAGTTTAATAATTGACACACTATGTTCACTACATCATTGGCATCAGCTACTTGAGAAAAGTAAAGAGATTAATTAGGCATATTAGCAATTTCTTAATGGGTCCCAAAGAGAAAGAAGCAGGATCAATTCACCTGGATCATAAAAAGCAAAGAATCTGAGGGGAAGGGATGCGGCTTAGTTGGTAGAGTACTTTCCTAGTATGCATGAGATCTTGGCTTTGAACCCTAGGTACACATAAAATTGGTCCAGCATGGGCTAAATAAAACTCTGGCAAAAAAAAAAAAAAAGCTGGGTGGGGATAACCCATTTTCAGGATCCCTGCCTGCTGAAAGCAGCTGTTACTCTGTTTTTCAATCTACTTCTCCATAAGTCTTGCTTGCCCTTAAAAGAAAAAATCTGAGAGGAACAATCTAAATTCCAAAATTCGGAACTAAAAAATGGCATCTGAAGCCAGATTGAGAGCTGGGCTAGCCGGGTGGCAGAGTGGATGTGAACAATATAAGTATTCCAGCAAGCTCTTAGAAGGGCCAGCCCCTTTGTGCCTATTCCCTAAACTTCTCCAGGGCTGGGTGTTGATGACTGTCCTGTTGTCAAATTCTTGGTTAGTAGGTGCTCCATCAATTTTGCTTCATGTTGAATGGAAGAACAATTCATGATTATATGAGAATGTACTGGCTGGAGAGATTGCTTTGTAGTTAAGTATAAGTACTGCTTTCTCTTTTTATTTTTTATATATATATTTTGTATATATAGAGTCTCATTATGTAATCCTGGCTGGCCAGGAACTTTCTATATAGACTAGGTTGACTTTGAATTTACAGAGATCTCCTTGCCTCTGCCTCTGAATGTCTGGCTTAAAAGCATGCTTCACTATACAGGGCTCAAGAACATGTACTGCTCTTACAGAGGACCTGAGTTCGGTTCCCAGTATCTGCACTAAGTGGCTTAAAACTGCCTTTAACTTTAAGTCCAGGAGATTTGATATCCTCTTTCAACTCTACCCACTATCCCTTAAGTAAAAATAAGTAATGAAAAATACCACACTACATATTTATCATTGCTGTTATAATTAAATATACATTACAAATAACAAAACAAGAATACCTTTTTGTAACCAGGAGTGATGGCACGTGCCTGTAATCCCAGCTCTTCAGAGGCTGATGCAGGAGAGGTGTGAGTTGGACCCTAACTGTGCCTTTTAATTTACACACCTGTATCCTCTCTTCAGTGAGAAGGGATTTGTGAGGGTTCCCAGAGCAATTTCAGAATGAAATGTGTGCACATGGAATATATCTGTTCTGATAAAACAATCTTATTTTGCACTGCTGGGGACTGAACCCAGGACCTCAAACATGGTAGTTGAGTAAAATGCTCTAACACTGAAAAACTATTTCTCAGCCTCACTACTTTTTGTTTTCCTTCCTTCCCTTTTTTTTTTTTTTTTTTTTTGCGTGTTGGTGACTAGGCTTGAGGCACTCCTCTTGGGAATTTCTGTGTTGGGTCAAAGAACATCTTTCCAGGAGACTCCCCTCCTCTCTTCTCCACTTCTGCAATGATAGGCCACAGGGCTGGCAGAGAGAGGAAGAAAGTTCATTTGTCTTTTGGAAGGATGCTCCTTTGGTGAGAGTTCTGTGGGCATACTTGAGGGTCAGAAGGTGTGAGGATGGAAGGGACATATTCATAGCCTCATAATTAAGTAGTTTTAGTACTAATTTTCTTTTTGGGGGGCATGGTTGTCATTAGAGTCATTAGCTCAGGTTGTCCTGAAACTTGTTATATGTAGCCAAAGGTAATCCTGAACAACTTCAGGTTTCTGTTTCCATAATGCTGGGGTTACAGAATGCTGGGGTCATCATGCTGCATATAGAGGATGCTGGGGAAGGAACTCAGTGCTTCGTGCATGCTATTTCATTCATTCTAACTATTGTGCTATTGGTAACAAATTTTAACTACATAGGTAATGTATACTTCCTGTAATGCAAAATGAGGCCGAAAACTTTATGAAGAAAAAAAGTTTAAATACTTGCTTGAGGTGCATCTTGATCACTTTTTAAGACCGGGCTGTGGCTGGGAGATAGCTCCGTCCTTAAAGTGCTTGCCTTACAAGCAGGAGAACCCACTAGAAAAAGTCAGATATGGAGCCACCGCTTGTAATACCAGCAGCATGAGGAAGCCGACAGGCAGATTCCTGGGGCTCTCTAGCCAGCCAATGGGGGTTCCAATGAGAGGCCCTGTCTCAAAATACAAGGTAGCTGGAGCAACACCCAGGGTTCTCCTCTGGATTCTACGTGTGTAGACACGCACATAAAGAAGTATATTGCATTCACACAATGTACCTTATACTTTTTGGAGTGTGGGTAATCAGTCTCTTTCTGCAGAAAGGAACCAGAGGATTACAAAGTGCAGTTCATATGGCAGGAAGCAGGGGTTGGTGGTCTTGCTTTTCACATTGGGAAAAAGGAAGAAAGTATCAGAGCTGCATGACATTTCAGGTGAGGGCTGAAAAGGTGTCCATTTGGCTTCCTCTATTTTTTTTAAGTCTCTTTTTCTCTAGGAGGATGGCTGGCAGGTGAGCACACGTGAGCGCCAAGGGCACGTCTGTGTGGGTGCGCGAGACACAAGGGCACGTCCCACTTCCAGTCTTCAATTGGACGTCTTTTCACACTTGACCGCCGGTCCTCCTAGTGTATAGGGAGAGGGAGTTTGGACCCGAGGTAGAGATTCCCCTCTCCCATAATGCCCCGCGGCGATCCACAACGCTCCTCACTATCCGCAGTCCTAGCTGCAGCCCAAGACTCCCGGAGTGATCGCTTTCGTCCCCGCCCCTCACGTAGTTCTCCGTACTTCTCCAAAGCCCCACCCCTTTCGGGTAGGCGAGCGAAGCCCCGCCCCGACGCCCCGGCACTTCTCCATCAAGCCCCGCCTTCTGACTTTCGCCCCTCCCTTCTCCAGGTTCAGCAAGACCACGCCCCTCAGAAGCCCCCCTCCCCCCCCTCATGCCCGGAGCGCGCTGGCACCGCCCCTCGTAGGTGACCCGACCCCTGTCATAAGCCCCGCCCCTTCCACAGTGTGCGGGCGACGGCCACGCCCCCGACACGTGCCCCGCCCTCCTCTCCATACTCCAAGGCTGCCGGCACCGCCCCTCGCTCCCAGCATGCCGTGCGGCAGCGGCGGCGCGGCGGGCGGAGCCGGGAGGCGGGGAAGCCGTGGCCGTGTAAGTGTGAAGAGCCACCGCCACCGCCTCCTCGCTGTCCTCGTCCTCCTGGGCCCCAGCGTTGCGGGCCGCGCGCTGCCCTGGAAGAGACGTCGCCTCGCCTGCCTCCGCCTCCCTCTCGCCGCGCCGCTCCCGCCTCCTGCTCCTGCGTTGTGGGCTCCAGCGGAACCCGGAACGGCCGTCTGCCTCCCCCGCCCTCCGCCGCCTTCTCTGCGGCTTCCTCCTCAGCCCCGGGCCAGAGCGCAGTGTCGGCGGCGGCCGGTTCAGGCGACGACTCGCGCTTCTTCGAGCGGCGGCGCTTGGCCATGTCGTGTCGGGGAAGGTAATGAGCCGCAGAGCCCCGGGGTCTCGGCTGAGCAGCGGCGGCGGCGGCGGCACCAAGTACCCGCGGAGCTGGAATGACTGGCAACCCAGGTGGGTGACCGCGTCGAGCGAGCCTCGCCTGGAGCTGGCCGAGGCCTAGGCTCGTGGGACTGGGAGGCGCGGCCTAGGCCTGCTGCCCCCGGGAGCCGGGCGCGGCTTCCTGGGTGTCCTCCCGGCCTGACCTGGCAGGAAGGCCGCGGCCAGCCTAGGCCTCTCTGTGCCTGGGCTGCCTGGCTCAGCACAAGGGCTGGAGCAGTGGCTCACGGCTTGAGTCAAGGAGGGTGGAGGACGTCGTTCCGCTGCCATCTCCCTCCGTTTTGAGGTTTGAGGTCCAAGAACTCTGTTACCCATTAACTTCCCCGGCTTCTTCTCGCCCAGCCCTCACGTGAAAAGACCACCTTAACTCTGGTCCCTTCTTCACTCCCACGTGTTAATTAGTGTGTTTTAAAAGCACCGAGATCCAACCTCCTCTGACTTTAGGCTGGACGTTAGTTAGCCAAAAGATGAGATTGTGGGACTGTGAATGGAATCGACCCAGTCTGGCACTGGGGAATTTTAAGTCTTCCCCAGCTGCAGAAACAATTATTCTGGTGAATAGCAGTTTACCAAGACACTTGAGAGTGAATTTGGACACGCAGGAGTAGAGACATTTTCTGTTGCATGGACGAATTGGAATCTGGTTAGATTTGGAGATATTAGCATTAACTCGAAAGAAAAGTCAGATCTTTGTGTTTATGTACCGGTTGTGCTTAACTTAGGCTCTATTCTTCGCTGAGTAAATACGTCAAGTATTCAATGTCTGCTTGAGCTTTAACACAGTGCCTAAAGCTTTCTAAATCCTTGAAGTCTGTATCTCAGTGGTAGTTGATGCCTTCTTTGGAGTACACTCCATTGGTAATTGTTCAGAAATTGGCCACGTGAATAGAAAGCACACACGTTTTGGGGGTTGGTCTAGCTTTCTAGAGCAGTTTGGACGTATTTTATGAGAGGTTAGCATGTAACATTTTAAGAGTTGGTAGAGAAATTAAAATGATCCTTGGCTAATAGGGGTACACTTAGTTTTGTTAATGTGCATTCCTAAACTTTGTGTTTATTGAGCTGACGTTTGACTAAACGCTTTTAAAAAATGAATGCTTGAGTCTAGAATTGAGATATGAAGCAGTTAAGGTTATGAGGGTTTGTGTTAAGCAAAACAAGTTGACTATTTACATTGACATTCTTTGCTATTTTTACTGTTATTGAAATGTTTGATTTCTAGCAGCTAACTTAATAGATAAATTTAACTTTTGATAGAGCTCTCATTTAAAAATGGATTCTACAGCCAGGTGTGGTGGCACACACTTTAAATCCCTACAACTGGGAGGCAGATGCAGGTGGATTTCTTGAGCTTTGAGGTCAGTCTGCTCTACAAGAGCTTCTGGACAACTAAGGCTGTTATACAGAGAAACTCTGTCTAGAAAAAAACAAAAAATGGACTCTACTACTTTTCTACATCGTGACTTGTATATTTAAGGGAACTTAAAAAGTTTGTTAGAAGACTAAAATGCTCTTCTCATACAGCTTTTGGAAAATAATAGCTTATAGTCCTATAGAAATCACAGAGTTACAGCTTCTTAGCTTGACCAATACAAGGCAGAATGGTTTATACAGTTAAGGAGTATGTATGTGTACATAGGCTGTTAATAACTGTTGCCAATTTATTGTTTCAGGTGCTTTTATTTATTTTTTTGGGTGAGTGAGAGTGTATGGAGAAAGGATAAAAACTATGAGCTTTGATTGGGTAGGGGGTACTATAAGATGCACATTGGCTCTGTGGAATAGTTTACAAGACTGGAAGTACTCCCCCCCCCCCCCCCCAGCTTTTTCTGTAGATCAGGCTAGCTAGCCTTGTACTCTCGGATTACCTCTGCCTTCCAGAGTTTTGGGATCACGACCTGCTGCTTTCCTTTTGTTGCAGAGGAAACAGGAACATAGACACATTCCATAATGTGATTTATAAGTAAGGAGGTCTTGGTTGATTTGCTAAATAGCCAGTGAAAGGCTCATGTTTGTAATTATTGTTGTAGTGAAATTAGAGGTTAACCTCTTCCCTTTACTCAGAAAGATGATGTATTGGCTAATGACACAATGGAGATTATCTTCCCATGTGGCCAAGTGGGAGAAACTTATTTCATCATATAATTTCAAGTGCAGAAAGACTGTATAGTTCATTCCAATCTTATTTTAAATTTTATTTTGTGTGGGCTTTTTTGTTTTTTTTCCCCAAATGAGCAATGAGTGAATCAGTGAGTAGAGATCAGGGGTCCGTTCTTTCTTTCAGTGTAGGGTTGGCAGCAAGTGCCTTTACTTGGGGCACCATCTTGCTGGCTCTTGAATCTTAAAAAGAAAAATATTTATTCTATGTGTATTTGTATGTGCGTATAGTATATGTTTGTGCACCAGGAGACCCAGGAAAAGTCAGATGAGGAAATTAGACCTTCTGGACTAAAGTTATAGGCAGTTATGAGTCATCCTGTGGGTGCTGGGAACCAAATTCTGTGCTTTGCAAGATCAACAAATAGGTGCTAAGAGTTCTCTCTTCAGGCCTGTGCCTCCCCCACCAGGGTCTTCTGTAGCTGAGGAAAACCTTTAGCTCCTGATTCTATTTCCACTTTCTAGGTGCTGGCATTATACATGTATTATCACCCGGCCTATTTTCATTTATATATTTTTTATTAAAAACAATTATTTGTCTTTTCTGGACCTCCCCCCCCCCCCCCTTTGATTTTTAGTGGAGGGCCATGTGAGGAGGATTCAGGCAATTGAGAAAGCAGTTCCTGTGTTAGGAATTTGGGGAGCAGCCCTGGGTTTGATCCCAAGCTACATAACCAGGGTGTGGTAACACATGCCAGTAATTCCAGCAGTGATGTGAAGTTAGAAAGATCAGAAATTCAAGGTCATCTTCTGCATAGTAAGTTCCAGGCCAGTTTGATTTATCTACACCCTGCCCCCAAACAGGAAAAGAGCAATTCTTGTCAGTCAGCTTCTTTTAGGATTAGTTTGTCAGTCATAGTAAAAGGAATCCCTCGCAGTCTCTGGAGGCTGAATAGGCTACTGTGGTAAGGAGTGTTTATAGAGCACTGGCCTTGTAAGTTCTGTCTCTCACCCCCTGCCCCCAGGATTTCTCTTTCTAGCCCTGGCTGACCTGGAACTTGCTCTATAGAGCAGGCTGGCCTTGAACTCAGATTTTTTTTTCCTCTGCCACCTCAGTGCTGGGATTAAGGGCATGATTCACCACCACCTGGCTGTAGTGCCACATATCACCTCTGGCAGAGGCAGACAGAAAGATGGATTTTGAGATTTTTCTGGATATCTTTTTTTGGTGGTTGTTGTTCCCTTCATACAGAAAACCAGGAATGGCAGTTTTTTTCCACTTTGTGCTGAAAAGAGACCTATCACCGCCACTAACCAAAGATTCATTTCCTGGCTCTTACCTATTTGGGAAATAGCAGCTGTACCCAAAGATAGAAATCAGAATGCCTAAAAAAAATTTTGAGTAGGGTGTAGTAGTGCATGCTTTTAATCCCAACACTCCAGAGCAGAGGCAGGCATATCTCTGATTACATGGCCAGCCAAGGCTACATTGTGTGACCAGGTCTCAACAGAATTTTGAGGATGGATCAGAGGGTAAGGATCACTTAGCACCAGGTCTGTGTGAATTGACGAATTGACTTTGATCTCTAGAAACTACATGGTAGAAGATGAACCAACTCCTGTAGGTGACCTCTACACAGAAGCATACATACATGCACCTGTACATGCTATTGCTCAGGCTCTCTCTCTCTCTCTGTCTCACAGTAAATAAATAATGTAAACAAAAACAAAATCAACAAAAAAGACAAACCAAAATTTTGAACATAGGGGCTCATAGCCTAGACTGACCCTGAGATTTAACCTTAAAGCTCTTCACCACGTGAGTGTTGGGGGTTAGAGGCATGTGCCACATGTTGAGCCAGAAGTCTTTGTTTTGAAGTTAAACATGTACATTAAATATTCTAAATTGACATTGACTAATTTGACATAGGAGTTAAACATAGATTAACTCATTAAAAAAAAAAAAAAGAGTGGGCTAGAGAAATGGCTCAGTGGTTAAGAATGCTTCCTGTTCTTTTACAGGGTCTAAGTAAGATCAGTTCCCAGCATTCAACTTTTTTTTTTTTTTTTTTTTTTCCTTTTTGGTTTTTGAGGACAGGGTTTCTCTGTGTAGCCCTGGCTGTTCTGGAACTAGCTCCATAGATCAGGCTGGTTCACTGAGCTTTGTCTGCTTTTGCTTCCTGAGCCCAGCGCTCACTTTTGGTGGCTCACAACTGTAAATCTGGCCACACACACACACACACACACACACACACACACACACACACACACACACACACACACACACACGGAGGGAGGGAGGGAGGGAGGGAGGGAGGGAGGGAGGGAGGGAGGGGAGAGACAGACACACAGAAAGAAAATAAAAATACAATGAATATTGGAAAAAGAATGCACCTAACAATTTTGTTCCTAATCTTGGGAGTCTTAGTTTATTCAACACATATATATTGTTGTATATTAGGTATCTTGCGCCCAGATTTTACCTGTCCCAGCTTTTTGAGACAGGGTCTTACTGTTGTAGCTCAAACTGATCTCAAACTTCAGGTCTTCGTCCTTCAACCTTAAGTGGGAGCTACTGGTATGTGTCATAGGGTCCTTCTATTTTTAGGCTTGTAAGTGGATGAAACAGTTATTAGAACTAGTTAACATTTTTAGTAGGCAGATCAAAGTTCTCAAGAGTACAAATCAGCTGTGAAAGATCAAAAGATAGGAATGTTATGAAATTAGAGTTAGATATTTGTGTGTGATAAATTGAGCATTTTTAATCCCAGCACTTGGGAAGCAGAGACAGGCAGATCTCTGTGAGTTTGAGGCCAGTCTGTTCTATAGAGCTAGTTCTGGGACAGCCAGGGCTATACAAAGACACTCTTAAAAACCAAAAAGAAGCAAGTTGAACTTTTGACTTTGGAGACAGGAGTCCCACTGTTATAGCCCAGGCTGCCCCCCCTCCCTGTTTCTTTGTGTAGTCCTGGTACTCACTCTGTATACCAGGTTGGCCTTGATCTTGAGCCTGCCTCTGCTTCTCTGGTGCTGGGATTAGAGGTGTTTAACTCTGCCACCTGGTTTCCCAGACTGATTTTAATCCTCCTCACTCAATTTTTGGAGTGCTAGGATTACAGCACAAGGTCTATACATAGACCTGGCTGGCCTGGAAATTCCTTTGTAGAATATGCTAGCCTGGAATTCTGCCCGGTTCTGCCTCCCAAGTGCTGGGTAAAGAAAGACATGGCTGATGGATTTTTGAGACCATAGATGTTTTTCCTACTTTTGTGGGTTTGTACTAAATCATATACTTTAAAAAATCATGGAATTGAACAGAGCCACATATCATTGCTATGAATGGGTCTTTAAATAGAACTTATGAATTTTATCTTGTCTGTATTGTCCACTAGGCTTAAATCAGCCTTCTGCCTCAGCCTCCCAAGTATCAGGAAACACAGCTGCAGATTTCTGAGTGTATTGACAGTTTTCAATTAATTGTATATGAATGCTTTTTCAGTGGAAGTTAATATTTTTATTATCAAAACCCTTATTTAAAAACAAAACAAAACAAAAAATCCCCCCAAAACCACTTGACAATTGCAAGTGCCTTACCCATTGGACATCTTGTTGGTCCTCTTTTTTTTTTTTTTTTTTAAAGCTGGAGCATGACTGCACATTAGTATTTAACACCCCCCTCCCCCACATACACACACAGGTTTCTCTTTGTAACCCTAGCTGTCCTGGAATTCCCATAGCCAGGCTGACTTTGAACTCAGGCTGTCTGCCTTTGCCAACCAAGTGCTGGGATTAAAGGTATGCACTTTTCACTGCCTGGCTTAGTATTTAAACTTTAAAAATTATTTAAATTTCATTTAAAATGTATATGGGTGTTTTGCATGTTTGGGAAACATGTGCAGAGGCCAGAAGAGGGCATTGGATCCCCGGCATTGGAGTTACAGATAGTTGTGGGTACTAGGAATTGAACCTAAGCCCCTCTGAAAGAGCAGTCTTAATTACCCGAGCTATCTCTCCAATCCTTATTTAAATTTTCAACTGTGTGAAAATGTTCTCACCAGTTCATATTGAAACTTTTGGGAGTGAGAAATTAGAAAGGCTTTAAAATGGCAGAGCATACTGTACTGTAAGACCCTATCTACATGGGTTTGATCATAGAAACTACCTAACTGTTCTCTAATAAAAAAAAATACCGATCTAAAAAAAGCATATGGATTGTGTGTTACAGTGTTGGTGTATCTATTTCTATATTCAGTAAATGGAGTTTCAGATGTGGGGACTTAAAGAGGAGGGAAGGCTATACAGTTTAGTGGAACATCAGTGGTGTGATGAAATTGGTATGTACAGTTTTCATAGTAACCTTGAAAATCTGAATCAGACAGAAAGACAGCAGTACAATGCAAGCTCTCCTTGATAAATTCTCTTCAGTTTAGTAAGAAGCAGGGTGCTGTGAGGAGTAATATGACAAATAAATGGTGAAGCTGTTGGCTTTGGTCATAGTTCAAGTGTAATTGGAATTGCTTGAGATAATGCCTTCATTTGGGAAGATTCAGTCTGTATCTGTGAGCACAGTTGTGAAGGCCTAGAAAGAGGATGCTGAGAACCTAAGTGCATGATTGAAACTCAGACAAAACTGTTCCCAGTATGTGGGAACTTGGGTTAGCAGAAGCCTTTCATCTAAGGGTGAGCGAGTCTCAGTAAGACAGACATGACCAGATGACCTTTAGGAGCATTGGATTCCTGCTTTCCATATCTGAAGTTCCTGTCATTGAATGTCCTTGATGGAGTCACACAAGCTATTGGTTTTGGTCTTTTCATGTTGTCATTGTTCTGATTAGTTGAAATCGGCTTCCTTTTCTCAGAGCTTGTTGTATTTTTGGAACTACAAAATAAATAGACTTTCTCTGTATAAAGACCTAAAAGCAGAGTTTGTAGAAAATGTGTAGTTTAGTTCTTATACACAACAGCCCAGCTTACTATGTTTTGTTTGCTGTTTTGTCCTTAGAGTGTAATCAGCTTACTTACTCAGAACTGTTTGGTTTTAGAAAGTTAGTTCTGCTTCCTCTTCTCTTGTGTTTATTGAGTGAACTCCATTGTGTGTATATGGCTTCCTCCCCACCCTTTTATTTTGAGACACGGTTTCTCTATGTAACAGTTGACTAGGCTGGGCTTGAACTCAGAAATTCACCTGCCTCTGCCACCTTGTAAGGTCTGGGATTATAGGTGTGTGCCACCATGCCCAGCTATGGTTCATTCTTGAGTTAGTGATTTTTTCATTTTTTATTTTTATTTTTTTTGATGGATGTGCATACCTCTCTGTAAACCATTTCAAACAAGAGACAGATTTTTCAATTGTAGTTGGATTTCCATCACCACATCACCCTGCCAACAGCAGCGTAGGTGAGAGCATACGTTGACTTTTTAAAATATTTTTATTTTTTTTGTGTTTGTGTGTGTTTCACAGGTACCTCATTTCATTTGTGGAAGTCAAAAGACCATTTTGCAGGCTGTCAGATATACTTTTACCAAATGAACCATCTTGCTGGCCCTACTTTGAAATCTTTTGCAGAGAGGACATCTTTATATGTTATATCAAGATTTATTATCAGTTTAGTCTTTATTAGAGTTTTGGATCTTACCATCCTCAATGTATTTCTGTTAACTTGCTATAAATATTGCTTGCCTAATAGGAGTGTCTGACGTATTGAAAAGTCTCAGATAGTAGACCCATTTTCTGTTGTCTTGAGAGCTAGAATGCACAGGAGGTCCTCATCTGGCCACAATTATTTTAGGAGCTGCAGATTCCTGGCCCTTTACCCACACTCTTGGTGCTGCTGCTACTCCTGCTGCTGCTGCTTCTCCTCCTCCTTCCTCTTCCTCATCCCCCCCCCCCCTTAAACCTTCAACTCCTAACCCAGATTCTTCTGCCTTTGTGATCTACCGTCTTTCCAAAGTTTGTAGCTGGCACACGCTTATCACATCAATTACCCATTTTGTTACCCTAACTACTGTTTAGGTTGAAGAGAACAGATCAGTCATTTTTTGTTTGTGTGACATGTTTCTGTGCATGTCTTATTTGCTGTGAGGCACCTCCCTGTTGCCACATGGTATTTGGCAATTATTCTTTCTGCAAAGTGGTAGCTGCAGCTGCTTCAAAGCTTTTCTTTCCCAGAGTGTTCAGCTTGAGTGTTCTTCAACTGTTTAGAGGGACATATAGACTTTTTAACACTATACCCTGGGTTTTCTTTATAGTATTTACTTAACTATTACCCCAATTCTTGTTTGTATTTCTCAATTAAGCATAGTTTGTATGGATCTTCAGTCATGTTTTACATCTATATTTCCTTCCATCCTGCCAGTGCATCAAAAATAGTATGTAGTTTCCCCTTCTTTCTTTAAACTTTTTATTTTTTTTAAATTTTATTTTGAGACAGGTTCTCACTATGTAGCTCTGTCTGGCCATGAACTCAAAGAGATCCTCTACCCCTATCTTCCTAGTGCCTGGGATTAAAGATATTTGACACTAAAGATATTTGGTTAACCTATTTGAATGTCAGTATAGTTGTCCCTTGCTATCTGTATAGAGGGGCTTGTCTCCAACCATGACCACTCAGCTGTACAAATTCTCAGATGCTGACACACTTTCTTTAAAATAGTACAGTATATGTTCATGGACACTTCAGAGCAAGTATTATCAGCCTGTGGATTGAGACTCCTGAAGCATCTCTAGATGCCTTATGCACCTATTGCTGTGTCCATGTGCATCGATCAGGGAATGATGGGGAAGAAATCAATCTCTCTGTATACCACTAGTACTTATGCAGTGTTTTTAAGATATGCTTTGGTCATAGGTTGTAGTTGATAGAGGTGAGACTTGGAATCTGCACGTTTATTTCTGTATTTTTTTAAATAGTTCCTGAGTTTATAAACTTATTACCCTAGGCAGCATTTGGAGGGGGCTTGTTCCTATTAGAGCAGGCCAGTTTTAGCCCAAGGCAGCAAATTACACAGCTAATCAAGCAGCTTCAAGGAATTGTTCTAATGGTTTTTGGTAGGCAGGTTTTAAATAGAAGGAAGGATATGGTAATTAAGAGTCATAGATCTTATTAATCTTGAAAAACACCTTGCTTATATTTTGAAGTTCTTTTACAAATTGGCTTACTAACCCACATCTGCTGTATGTATACATATACATTACTTAAATAGTCCATTCACTAAAATATTAAGTACTGATGTCCTTTTAGAATGGTTGGAGGAATTTTGGTTCTGCACTTGATTAAAAAAAAAAAAGAAACCCTGATTTTCCAGAGCCAACAGTTTCTGAAGCAGTGCACTGCTGAGTTTATTTTAATGTCTGTATCTCTTTCAAAAAGTGAAATTGTATTCTGATTAGAAATGATTTCTTGGAAGCCAGTATTTACTCATGTTATTATTTATCACATCACTAGGACCTCTCCCTTTTTTTCTGATTAGAACACTGGTATCATAGAGTTAATAGCAACATTTAGTTGAAAAGAAAGCATCCTAGAACTTGTAAAAAATCAGTTGCATTTGCCTGTCTTTACTGTTCTTAGGGTACCTGAGGAAAAATGCAAACTGAGTAGGTTCTCTGTCATCAAGCCTTGACACAGAGTGCTATTCAGAAGCTGGATTTAGAAGGACTCACAATGATAATGTCATTGTTCGGAATACTAGCAGCACTCTAATGTGAATATTGTGTTCCATTTTAAAATGCAGAAGTTATAAATGAACTAAGGACCAATAATTAAGGGAATGTATAGTAATTTTACTGGCTTTAAAAACAAAGTTTTCTTTAAAAAAACACCTTTTTCATGTGTGTATTTTCACTCAGGTGTGTATATTGCAAACATGGGTGAAGGTTAGAGACCAATTTTGTAGAATTTATTATTCCACTTTTCACAAGGGTCTTGAGATGAGTTTCAGGTCATCAGGTTTATATGGCAAGTCCCTTTACTTGTTGAGCCACCTTGCCAGTTCTAAAAACAAGTTTGTTTGTTTTTAAAGAAATATGGTATTTAAGTGGCTTGTCTTACATAGTTTTGGTAATGCACATTGCCCTTGTTTCATTGTAAGTTATTGAGGACAGGAAAATTGCACTATATTTTGTTTTTTAAAAGGTTGGGTACATGCGTGTGTGTCTGTCTGTCTGAGGGCTTGCTAGGCAAGTGTTCCCCATCATCTAGGTACACCCCAGTCCCTTGTTTGCTTTTTTGAAACAAGGTTTCATTATATAGCCCTATTTGGCCTGTAACTTGTTATGTAGACCAGAATGGCCTTGAACTCACAAAAATACACCAGTCTTTGCCTTGCCTTTTGTTTATTTGTATTTGTTTGTTTATTTATTTATTTTTGAGACAGTGTTTCACTATGTAGCACTGACTGTCCTCAGGCTGGCCTCCAATTTGCATAGGTCAGTCTGCTTTTGCCTCCCAGGTGCTAGGATTAAAGGTGTGCACGGGTTTCCTGCTTTTTATTTTTGTATTTTGTTTTATTTAAATTTCTTTCCCTCATACCCACTACTGCTCTTTCTCCTGTCTCTTCTTCCAGTCTTCCCCCAGTATACCTGCCGTCCCCCCCCCCCCCCAGAAGGCAAGAAATCTCAAGGTGAGTCAATTCAGTCAGGCATATCCAGTTGAGGTAGGACCGAGTGCCTCCCCCAAGTATCACGGCTGAGAAAGGTGTTTTCCCTGTAGGCATGGACTTTGAGGAGCCAGTTCATGAACCAGGGATAGACTCTGGTCGGATTGCAAGAGGCTCCAGAAACTGCCCACACCTTTGGACTGTCATCCACATTTCAGAATGTCCAGATCTGTTCCATGAAGGTTTGTCCACTCTTAGTTCAGAGTCTGTGTGCTCCCAATAGCACAGGACTGCTTACTCCATGGGTCTCCTCATCATGATCCTGATCCTCCACTCATGCAATCTCTCCTCCCTCTCTTTAGCTGGACCAGTAGCTCAGCCCCATGCTTAGCTATGGATCTCTGCACCTGCCTCCATCAGCTGCTGGACGAAGGTTTTATAATGACAATTAGGGTGGTTGTTCATATGATACTAGGGAGAGACTAGTTTAGGCACCCTCTCCACTATGGCTTGGATTTCTAGCTGGACTCATCTTGTGGGTTCCTGGGTGTTCCCCAATATCAGGTTTCTCTCCAGTCCCACAATTCCCGCTTTATATTTAACAGACACAGTTGTATATATGTGTAGGGTACAAAATGGTGTTTAGATAAATGTACATAATACATACAATGCTGGTGGATTAAATCAAACCAATTAATTTTCTTAACTTTTTTCTTTTGGAAGAGAGGAGAGCTATTTGAAATGTGCTTTGTTTTTAATTTTTCACTATTTTATTATTTTTTTTGTTGTAGGGTTTTCACTGTGCAGCTTTGGCTGGCTTTAAATCTGAAATTTTCCAGCCTCAGCTGTCTACATGATGGTATTACAGGCTCACCCACATACCTGCTTGTGAAATGCATTCTTTTGGAGTGTCTTGAAGTGCACAAAGCACATTTCATTCTGTTACAGCAGGTATCTGGAAACTTTTTTTTTTTCCTTTTGAGATTTTGCACTCTTTGACCAGCAATTTTGCTTTCTTGTCCATTTTTTGGGTCCATTTAAAAGTCCACTGCAGTTGACAGAGGCCTCTCATTTCAAGTATTGTAGTTGGTGCTTCTATCCCATCAGAAACTCAAATACCCAGAAGCCATTTCCCAAGTAACTAAGAGGCTTAATATTATAGTAACTGCTGGACCAGTAGCTCAAGCATATTACTATCTAGCTCTTACACTTAAATTAACCCACAATTCTTATCTATCTTTAGCCACATAACTTGGTACCTTTTTAGTCCAACATTCTTATCTTGGCTTCCTCTGCCTTTCTTCTTCCCAGAAGTCTCCTAGTCTGGTCGCTCACCTATACTTTCTGCCTGGCTACTGAACAATCAGCGTTTATTAGACCAATGCAAGTGACAAAACATTACAACGTATTGGAGCAATGTCCTACAGCAAAGTACACTGGAGTAAGAGTAAAAGGATGGAGCTAGTGGTGGCGTGGTGGCTTACTGTGCATAATTCCTCTGGTTTGATCCACAGACAGCAAAGAAGGGCCACGTGGCTGTCTTATTAGCATTGGTGTTAGAAATAGAGTCATGATGTTGTTTTAGAACCTGTCTCACATGCTACTTGTGCATTGTTCTTCATACATAACTTCTCTGAAAGACTGTCATAAACTAGCAGCACAGTAAAGGGTGGGAAAACAGAAACATTTTCAGTTGCTGTGTGGTCTGAAGATCAGATAATAAAAGTGCCACATAAATGCTTTGTGGCTGCTGTGTCTTAATCAGATTATTTTATTTTACTTTGCAGTGTTGGGGACAAAACTGAGGGTCTTGTTTATTCTTGGTAGGCTCTCTACCAACTACCCTTTACCCCAGCTCCAAGTTTGGAATTTTAAAGAATGTTTTATTGTTAGTTTTTCTCGTAAATGTTTTAGAGTATTACACATGTGTACTCTCTCATACATATACACATGTGCTCAAGAGTATGCATATAACATTTCTTTGTATGCTTGAAATTTTGGTAAATTTGCATTATCTTTTAAAGGATGTATGGCATCAAATCTTAAATTTCTAGGTATGGCATGTGGCATTTATGGTATTGCTTACATAGTTATAAAATATGGTGGATTGGTTGCGTTGTAGTATAATGGTTCCCCTATGTTCTGAAGTCTGTCCTTGAAGCTAGAAGCCAGTGGATCTGCTAACTTTCCCTTTATATCTTTTACTTTTTAACAACTTGCTACCATGCTGGGCGTGGAGGCACACACTTTTATTTACTCTCATTACTCAGGACACAGAAGAGGTCAGGTCTCTCTGATTTCAAGGCTATCCTGTTAGACAGTAGGAGTTCAGGCCAGCCAAGGGCTGTGTAGTAAGACCCTGTCCCAGAAACAATAAATAAAACCAACAAAAGAGGAACTGGCTACTAGTTGAAAATATAAGTCAGGGAAAATAAGCTGAATTTTGTAACTTCAGACATCGGTGAGCAATGACATGGATTAAATTGATACTGAGTAAGGTTAAGGTATATAGTTGTTTTAACTTTCATCATACAGTTAGAAACTAATTCTTTTGAGAACATTGTTGAATCTTTTCTGTATTTGTCTAGGGCATATGTGCATATACATAGTTTTAGTAAAGAAGTAGGAGGAGCTGGAGTCCTGGGAGAGTTGCATTCTGAGGTGAAACAGCTGTATATCCTTTGTGCTGCCTTCAGTGTTGTCATTATTGTTGTCTTTGTCGAGGCAGGGTTTCTCTGTGTAGCTCTGGCTGTCCTGAAACTCAGAGACCTGTCTGCACCTGCCTCTGAGTGCTAGGGTTAAAGGTGTGCACCGACAAGCCCCTGAGTCGTAGCACATCAATGTAAGGTTGTGTTTTAACTATTGAGCTGATTTTGCTAGGGTTTTCAGTTGTATAAGTTTATTTAAATTAGCAAATGATGCCTCTTCTAAGGAGCGTCATATCTAGTTATTTATTTTAAACTAAATATGATTAAATGTGTTTAATATAAAAATAAGAAAAATGGAGTTTTGTAGACTTTGTGGGTGCTTTTAATTTGTTTTCTAGCTTCCTTAAGTTTAAGCTAAATGTTGTATGTCAATAATCCCGGAACCTGCCGAACATAGCTGGGGTGCCATCCCTGGCTTTGTTGCTGCTTCCTGGGTTTTAGTAAATTCTATGCAAACTTTCTTCAGTTAATAGTGTGATTGTTGTGTCTTTCCTTTTTAGTTGACTTATGCCTTTTGAGATCCATGAGATATTTGTTTAATTAAAAAAGCTTTAAAAATCTTTTGTGTGTGCACTACAGCAAGTATATGAGGATCAGTGGGAGCGGAAGCTTTTTCTATACAAAGTGTGTCTTGAGAAGGGCATTGAACATCAGGGTTTTTTTTTTTTTTTTTTTTTTTTTTTTTTTTTTTTTTTTTTTTTTTTTTTAGAAACTATGTGTATGGGTATTTTGCTTGCATGTGTATCTGTGTACCATAGTTATGCCATGCCGTGCCCTCAGAAGCCAACAGAAGGCACTGGATCCCCTGGAACTGGAATTACAAAGAGTACGAGCAATTTATTACAGGGTCATCCTGGAAATTGAAGCCAGGTCCTCTGGAAGAGCAACCCAGTGCTCTTAACCACTGAGCCATCCCTCCAGACCTACCTGATTCATCAGTCTTGACAACAGACAACCTTACCAGCTGAGCCATCTTAACACCTCCCATTACTTGTTTTTTAAAAAGTGGTTGGAAACCTGTTTGCTGTTTCAGAATGTTTAAGGAGATGTTCGGTGTTACTAGAGATGTTAGCCACATAGAGATGTTAAATTTCACTGTCTTTGTATAATTTTTATTGGCAAAGTTAGAAAGAAAATGAAGGTGTATTTCAAAACTGAAAACTGCCTCTTGATGTTTCCTGCAGTCTTCTTCTGTAGAGAACAACTGTTGTGGATTCTAAATTGAATGCTTTTGTTGTTTTAACATCTTATCAGGTAGTTGCTTAGATGGACCAGTGCCCATGACTTGTAGTCTCTCATGGTTATACTACTTTGTGTTCTTAATAAAGAGTTCTCTGGGCTGGAGAGATGGCTCAAAGGTTAAGAGCACTGGCTGCTGTTCCAGAGGTCCTGAGT
The DNA here is from genome assembly GCA_033318265.1 of Phyllotis vaccarum. Lineage (NCBI taxonomy): Eukaryota > Metazoa > Chordata > Mammalia > Rodentia > Cricetidae > Phyllotis > Phyllotis vaccarum. The sequence goes on from JARWLC010000019.1 coordinate 2,000,871, forward strand.
TCAATTCCCAGAAACCACATGAGAGTTCACAACCATCTACAATAAGATCTGGTTTCCTCTCCTGGCCTGCAAGCGTGCATATAGGTATACCACTGTATACATAATAAATAAACATTAAAAAAAAGTTCTTTGTTTTAGAATTCATTTTGTTTATAGTGTTTTACTTATATGTTTGTGTGTACCATGTGTATGCCTGTTGTTGGAGAAGGTCAAAAGAAGGTGTCAGATCCCCAGTTTCTGGAGTTATGGGTGGACTTGAGCTGCTGTGGGTTCTGGGAATCAAACTTGAATCCTTTGGAAGAACTGCCAGAGTGCCAGAGTGCTCTTAACAGATGAGCCATCTCTTGAGCACAAGGGTTTTGTTTTGTTTTGTCAGTGTATATTATCCAGTTCTCCAGCCCTGCCATCCTGGATGTGCTCTGTCTCATCTAATAACACACTTACCTGTGTGTGTACAAATGATCTTTCAGCACTACCTTTTTTTTGTTCAGTCTCACTTGTAATGAAGAAAATTAACCTTTTACCTAGTACTCATTTCTTCAGTTTGTTTTTTAAGACAAACTCACTGTGTAACTCAGGTTGTCCTTAAACTTGCTGGTTAATCCAGTATGGTGCTGCTTTAGTTTACAATTTTAATTTTGCATTACCTTTCAGTGGTTTGTTAGAATTCAGTGAGAATTTTCAGTTATCAAAATAGGTAATAGACTTAGAAAATTACTATGTAATTAAAATAATAGTTATTTATTCTAAATAAGGTGCCCTATGGACTACTCGGGAATTTCTCAGGCATTGACAATGGCAAGGTTGCTCTTGTGCTAAAAGTTTAGGACTATTTATTGTTGGTGTCAGTTCCAGTGTCGTTATTGGCCCAAGTTTCTCTGGTGCCTTGGCCAGATGGACTTTTAGTTTCGGTTCTTCCTATGGACTGTTTCCTAGGCTAGCAACTTATTCATTGAAGTGCAGTGACACTAGGCTTGTGCCATAGCTGGTTTTTCCCCCTTGTAAAATATCTAAACATGGTGGGCAGTATAATGCATGGTATGTTGAATTATTCAAAACTTTGATGACCTTACCATAAGAAGGGTTTTGAACCCTAGTCTTCATGTATGCCAAGAGAGTGCTCTGCTATTGAGCTTCTGCCCTAATCTAAGGGCGAATATTGGGTGGGGGGGTTGGAGTGGCTTTTATAGAAATGTTGTAGTGTAGTTCTTTGGATTCTGACGAATGTAATAGTGTAACCACCACAGCCAGGCTATAATTATTCCTCCCAGAAGCCCATGTGTTCTTTTGTAGTTAGTTTCTGAACCTGGTTTAGAATGTCACACATAAGGATGTGGTTGGTTTTGAAGCAGTGTAAAATGCACATAAAATGTACCGTATGTTATGCAGTCATTGAGCACTTCTGTTTAGTTTGGAAATTTTCTCCATTATCTCAAGAAGGAAAGCCCGGTATTTACTAAGGAGTCACTGCACATTCTCACTCCCATTCAGCCCCTGGCAACCACACACAGCCCTGCTAACATGTGGACTGTCTAGTCATTTGAGGATTGTGTAGTATGTTTCCTTTTGTGTCTAGCTCATGTCACTTAGTCTGATGTTTTTCACATTCCTCCAAGATGTATCAGTGCTTCATTCCTTCTTACTGCTGGAACATACTGTTTTGCAGATAGACACCCTGCACCTCTACCCTTCTTCCACCAGGAGATAGGTAGATGTCCACTTCTTGACTAATGAAACTTTGTGTATGCTTTTATTGCAACATTATTTTCAGTTTTGGGCAAATACCTTAAGAGAGATTTGCTGGACTACAGGATACTTTTCTGGCTTTTGACAGATGGGTAAACTGATTTCTGAAGTAGCTGTAGCATTTTCATTTTCACGGAGATTGTAAATTCTGATTGTATAGTTAATAATGTAGTCGCAGGTAGTTTTATATACTATCTAGGCAATGTGGCACCCTGTAGGTCTTCCAGTGTCTATGTAAGAACTGAGGCCTTCATAAGGTATACAGATAGTGGTGGCTCCTAACGAGACTTGGGAATACGAAGTTTGGCAAAGGCAGGTTGAATAAGACTTGGGAAGATAAAGAGAAAGGTTGAGGGGGTAAGGTCCCCGGCCAAAGCTGTTCAGGCACAGATTACATTTTGTCTACACATGGAAACCAATCGATCTAATTTGAAAGTAATGTGTACAGGATGATAAGGACTGTTGTTTTATTTATTTGTTTTGGGTGCTGGATTTCTCTGTGTAACAGCCCGTGCTGTCCTGGAACTCTGTAGACTAGGCTGGCTTCAAACTCACAGAGATCTACCTGCCTTTGCCTCATGAGTGCTAGGATTAAAGGTGTTTATTTTTATGCCTTGTGCAGAAGAAATGGGTGAGACATTTATCTGACAGATCAACCTGAAGAATAAGATCCTTATTCTGTGAGGACATTGGTAACAAAGGACTGAAAGTTTTGTTTTTGTATTATTGCTCAGGCTGCCTCTAGCTTCTGAGTCCAGGTTAGCTTCCTGCTTCTGTCTAGTGTGAGATGATTTTGTTTTGTTTTCTTTGAGGAAGCTTTTGAACAGGTGAATATACAGGTTTGAAACTTAGAATGGGCATCCTCAGTGACATGGTATGTGATATGCAGATAGTAAATACTTTGTCAGTAAGGGTTAAATAAAGATGGCCAGAAAAAGGAGAATCTAATTTTCATGCTCTCAGGGTCTAACCATGAGATTTACTGTATGAATTTAAATTTTTTATTTATGTGTATGCGTGTTTTTATGTGTCAGTGCCTGCAGGGGCCGCAAGATGGTATTGGGTCCCCTTGAACTAGAGTTACAAATGATTCTGAACTGTCAGATAGAGATACTGGGAACCAAACTGAGGTTTTTTGGAAAAACAGCACAGTAACTTTTAACACAGTTGAACTGTCTCTCCAGTCCAAAATATAAGATTATTAAAGAGAAAGAATTTTATTTTTTTCCTTATCTCATTTCTCTGGCAAAACTCATAACTCTACTTGTAGTCTTGAAAGCCTGAGAGCATGTGAGTAGATCTGAGACCTGAAAGTAGATGTTGGATTTAGCAACCTGGAGGGAGAGGCATTAGCAGAAGTTCTATCAGGTGAGAGTTGAGCTGGAAGAGGTGAAGAAATGTGAGAGGAGAGTGCAGACATTTCAGTTAGGTTGTGGTATAACGGTGTGAGGGCTTGTTTCGTTTGTGTTTACTCTCTCTTTTTAAATGAGACATTAAATTAGAAAATAACATTTAGGAAGAAAATTTAGCTGTGTTGGGAAGATTCTGTAAAAGGAAGTATCTTAAAAGCTCAGAGGAGTTGGAGGAGGTATAGAATTGAATGCAGATATGTTACCTACCATCTTTGTTTTCTCCGCTAAGGTTAGACTCTTGAGTGGGTTGGGTTAGGATGTTTTGGAACTAGAAGAGAACGGGGGAGGTCTGGGTAGTTGGTTGGCAGAGTAGTTGATGATTGGATTCATTTGGGGATGGGGTTTTACCAGCTTCGTGTGAAGAAAATTTGAAGATTAAGATTAGGGGGTTTTGGCAAGGCTTTTACTGTGACAGTCTAAGCTGGTTATGGGAGTGAGTGAGTACTTGGAAGCACAGAGCAGCACTGAGAATGCATGTGGGGCTTTAGATACGAGTGAAGTCAGGCATGTTTTTAACTTTAGCACGTGAGAGGCAGAGGCAGGCAGTGTCAGCCTACCTGGTCTGCATAGTAAGCTACAGGACAGCATGGGCTGCAGAAAGACTCTTATCTTGGTGGGGTGGGTGGGGAAGAGAAAAAGTGCGCTGAAGGTGGGTGAAGGTTTCAGTGAGCTGAAAAGTAAGCGGTGGTTAAGGTAGAGTTTTGAGGAACTTGCCTGTGAAGAATCTAGACAGTTAGATTGGGATGAGGTGTGCAAAACAGGATCTCTTGAGTCCCAGTCTGATCTCCAAATTGTTGTTTAGATAAGGCTGTTCTTAATTCTTGGGACCGTTTTCCTCACCTCCTAGAGCTAGGATTCCATATGCATGCCTCACTAGATTTTTAAAAGGAAAAATTTAGTTACTTGTACAGGAGTGTTGTTGGAATGCTCTTACAGGTGATGTGATAAACAGTGGTGAAGTGGGGGAGGGAGAGTTTGTGTCTGGTCTACAGAAAGTAAAGGCTTGGGAGACATGTGAAACTCAGGGTCCAGGTGACTTCTCTAGGGAAGAGCTTTACTTATCTAATGAAGAAGGAAAATGAAGAAGTGCATTTGGAATTATGGGGGAGAGTTTGTAATCATTAGTAAAGCTGAGAACTTTAGGTCAGTTAGGGAACCTCAGCTACCCCACTCATATAATGTAATTAATAAGGTTGTGATAAAGATGAAATGAAATGGTAGATAGATGTTCCTTTCATTGTTGCTGTGATAAAACACTTGACAAAAGCAGCCCAAGGAAAGAAGGATTTATTTTGGCCAATGGTTTCAAAATGTCTCAGTGATCATAGCAGGATAGACATGGTGGCCAAAGTAGAGTGTGACTGGAAGGAGTCAGGGATAATATATCCCCAAAAATCTGCCTCCAGTGACCACTTTCTATAGTGAGGTCCCACGTTCTGAAGCAGTGGTTTTCAACCTCCCTAATACTGCGACCTTTTAATACAGTTCTTCATGTTGTGACCGCCAACCATAAAATTATTTCATTGCTACTTCATAGCTGTAACTTTGCCACTGTTATGACCCAGGATGTCTGTTTTCCAATGGTCTTAGGTACCGTACCGTTTGAAAGGGCGGCTGTTTGACCCCCAAAGAGGTTGTGACCCATATGTTTTGAACCTCCCAAATTAGGGCTACTAGCCGGGGACAAAGCATGATTATTATACGGAGGCATTTCAGAATTGAACCTTTGATTAAGTTTGCTGCTCTTAGTAGGAGTTTGTAGTATAGCTCATATAGGGAATGTACAGTCAGTTTGTAAACTTGAGTAGTGTTGAAGGTCTTGCTAGAGATTACTGTAGCTCAAAGGAGTGTGAACCAGTGGGAGGGAGTTCACCAGGCTCTTCTGTGAAGACAGCATAGGAAGCAAAGGTTGCAACCTAAAAGAATTTTCTCTGTGATTGCCCTTGCTTGCACTTTTGTTTAATAGGATTGAAGATCAACATACAGGATATTTTAAATTCCTTGGAAGTAGATGCTATTAAAATTACTAACTGCATCATTCTTAGTATTGCAAAGTTGATGCCTTTGACATGCAATGATGACATTCTGTTTTATTAAATGTTAACATTTTTAGAAGAGTTTTGCAATTTTGGGGTGAGAGTATATCCAGTGAATTTTGTTTTTAAATGTTGATACAGATAGAGGGAGTATAGTCCTTAATACTATTGCAAATAAAGTCCTTCCTTATATGAGGCTTATAGTTTATTGCCATCAAAGTGTTTATATTAACAATAGCAAAGGACATAGGACAGAGTATGGAGCTTGCGATTTCCCTTTGTCGCAGATGGTATTGGCTTCCTGTTGGCATCTGTTTAACAGTACCCAACTGGGATGCTTGCTCCAGCCTTTGTGAGAGTTTTTATTGAGGCTCTGTCCAAATAACTATCTTAGTTCTACCATGTCATACTCTTCCACAGAGTCCCCATGTGAACAAAGAGTCTTTCTAGACATGACATTCCAGGATTTTAGAGATTACTGTTTAAAATCCACAGCTAAGAGTCACAGCTTCATTTAGGTAAGGTAAAAAATATCTAGTTTCACATTTGTTAAATATATTTTTGTTTTTATCAGTTAACAGTTATTAGTTTGATTTACAATAAAAATATGTAACAACTTAGAAATAATAAATTGGTAGTATAGTCAATCGTTAGAGCTAAGGAACATTTACCAAGAAATTGTATTAACTACAATTTTAAATATTCCAAAATTGATGCAGATTCATTATAATTTTGAAATGAAATCATGACATTTTGTTTTATTTAAACACAATTGTTTTTCAAGAAGACTTTTGTATAAGTCTCTGAGGGGCTGGAGAGATGGCTAAGAGCATCTTGCAGAGGACCTGGGCTCCATACCCCCACTTACATGGCACCTCACAACTGTCTGTGTAACTCCAGTTCCAGGGAATCTTATACCCTTTTCTGGCTTCTGCAGGCACCAGGTATGCATGAGAGGTGTGCATATACGTTCATGAAGGCTAGACTTCCATATACAGAGTAATAAAATGAAAGGAAAAGTGTCTGAGCCTCCCTCCCAAGTGACTCTTCCATCCCCTAGACTTGCTCTTAGGACCATTAATTCTAATGTGAAAGTGATTTTTTTTTTTAAGCCTGTACTTTTTGTCCTTTCTCCTTTATGAAAGCACATCTGAATCCAGGTGAGTAAGAGATGGTCCTGGTCAGTGTTTATTTGGTCAGCTTGACACAAGTTACAGTCAGTTGAGAAGACCTGCATCAGATTGGCCTGAGGGCAAGCTTGTGGGGCATTTTTTTTTTTTTTTTAAAGGTCCAGCTCACTGTGGGCAGTGCCACCTATGGACAGGTAGTCCTAAATTGTCTAAGCAAGTAGGCTAAGGAAGCCATGGGAAGCAACCATGGTTTCTGCTCCAGTTCTGCCTCCAGGTTCTTCTCAGTGATGGAGTGTGATCTGAGAGTTTGTAAATGAAGTAACCTCCTTTCTTCTCCAGATTGCTTTTGATCACAGCGAAAGAAACAGTATGGGAATAGTACTGGATTTAAGCTTAAGAGGTACATCATTTTTAAGCAATATGCGCTCTGGCCTCTCCTGCAGCTGCTTTTTGACTACCATTGTTGCAAAGTGTGTGTGTGTTCATTCCTATCTCATTGCTTAAGGGCAAATCTCATTTTCTGGTTCACACCCATTACAAATTAGGTCTAGCCTTGGGATTCAAATCTCTTCTTTCAGCCCAAGTTAAAAACAGCTTAAAGTGATGATGATGCTTCCTCAGCAAGCAGCACTGCTGAGTGTGTTTGCATCAAGCCATAGGGAGTTTTTGTGACCTCACACCTTCTAGAGGGGGCGTTTGTGGGGGAGGGGAGTGTGGTGATACACACACATAATAAAAATAGTCTGGAATATCAGAGCTAAACCAGGAAGGTCAGGGAGTGGTGATCCGCACTTAATCCCATCACTTGGGAGGCTGAGATCCTAATGGGTGCTGTGAGTTCAAGGCCTAACAGCCAGGCTGTGGCACACACCTTTAATCCTAGCTCTAGGAATGTTGAATCTGGAAGGTAGCTGGGTGGAGGGAGAGAAGGGAGGCCATTAGCTTTTCCTGCCTCTTCCCTGTCAGCCGAGACAGAAGCTTAGAGTCAGAGGATTCATGGAGAGAGGCCTGAGGAGTTGGCTTGGTGAGAATTGGCTGTGTTTATTCCTTATTTCTCTGATTTCAGCTTTCCCCCAATATCTGGCTGTAGGTTTTCATTATATTTCCAAATAGAGTTCATGCAGTTGGGGAAGACTAGGAGATACTTTCTGTCCTTTAACCAGTGGCAGATATGTGAGGGTTGAAGATTTGAGTCACCTAAGTGAATAACCTCCTAGATTTATTACATCTTGTGGATTTTGAATATTGGTAAATAAAATGAGTAATAACTGTTCACATGGGATCTGTTTGTTACAGTTTACATTACAATTCTCTTATGTGCTCACTTTTCTTTCTTTCTTTTTTTTTTTTTTTGATTGCCACTTAAAGAATATTTGTTCTTCTCCAAGGCAGTGGCTTTCTATCAGAATTTTTGCTTCTGTATCTGAACCTACAGTGGCCATAGTTAAAGAAAAAGCACCTAACCCTGAGTGAGATTTGCTTCATGTTTGAACAAATGTTTTAACCCGCTGGCTGTCTTCACTAATACTGTAACTGCTGTCTTACAGATTGACTTGATGCAAAACACCACAAAGGCTCCATATTACACAGTATGCGATTTTTGAGGTATGAGCTTTAGAAACTTACCTCTCATGTGGCATGTACATCAGGCTTAACTTTAGTTGGATCATTTTGGGGAAACTGATGCATTTCTTTTTTTCCTCTTCACATTTTTAGAGTATTAAAGGACTGTGGAAGTGTTTTTGGATCTTTGCTAGCGTTCTTAGTTTTTCTTTTCCCACTAAATTGAAACACTAACTCTCTGGTAGATATCCTTTCCATCCTTTCTGAGTAGCTTGTTTAACACTGTTTCCTGCCTTTCTGTTTCGTGCTATGCTTCATTTTAAGCTCTTATTTCTGTTCTTAACAGTTTATTTGGACTGAGGTGGTCTTGTTTTGTTGGTGCTAAGAGCCTAACATAGATAGTTTTTGAGACATAAATAGTTTCACTATTGTAAAAGTAGCTGTCTCATATAAATGCTCAGCTATTTTGTGAATTTTGCTTCAGAATACATGTATTCAATGCTGGCATTACAAGCACTTGACCAGGAAGACATTTAGATACTTCTGAAGCAGCAGCTCTGGCCTAGTGAATTGTTTTTGGTCCTCCCCCCCCCCCCCCAGACAAACTAATTTTGTGATGAGAAGAATTTCAGTGTTCTTAGCTCTTGGGAGTTAAAAACCCGGTGTTTCTAATTAATTAGGAAATTCTCTTAGTTTTGTAAGTATAATATGAAATCAGATGAGCCTAGTTAGAAACTTGTTGGTAGCAATAAACTGCTTAATTTCTTCATTGAGGAACATAAGTGGCATTATAGTTAAACTTTTGATTGTGCTTACATGCTCATGTACTGCTTATATATACTTTTAGCTTGGAAAATTTGTTTATTTTGAATTATGACCATATTTCAAATTATGTGCCTTGTAAGCTATGTATTTGTTAAGAATTCTTTATGTGAGCCTCACAACAGCTTCCTATGTTAGATAGATATTACTCTGCATTTTATACAGGAGAAAATAAAGGCCTGGAAACCAAAGGACCCTGTGCCTTTACTGCACTGGGGCTGGAGTCTTAGCCCAGATGGTTTTTTAACTCGGATGATCTACTGCTTTTTCACCAGGAAGCCCTATAGTTAGTTAGCATAGTTTGAGTGACATAAGCATAATGAGAATAGGAAGTGCCAGCGTGCAAAAATATTGATAGATGAGTCTTGCATATCAGAATCAGTCGAATGCTTATCTGATTTGTGTGTTTATCAAGTTATTTTTTCTGGTTGAATTAGGTGAAATCTTCTCTACCCCACTTCTATCTCCTTCCCCCCAACTCTGCTGGGAAGCCCATAAGCTCTCTTTTTCTTTAGTATTTTTTAAAAAAGTAATAATACATTCATTAGTTGATTATAGGTGCACATTTACGAGTGCTAGTCTTAGAGATACAAAGGATTATTATTTTCATTTGTTTAATAATTTTTTAATGTTCCACAGTTAGTTCTTGCAGAGTGACATAGTGTACATACAAAGTATCTGCCCCACCCTCACCCTGGGGTGCGCGCGGGGCAGGGGGGGGGTGTTGTTGTGGATTTTCTCTGCATTAGAAGAACTGGCTTTGTAAGGGCACAAACTTAGAAATTTTAGGTTCCTGGGTTATGGCATTGACTCAGACTTTCTTGGTAGCAGTTCAGGTTTAATTGGACCGGTTTTGACTTTTGTATCATCAGGAATTGCAGAAAGTACAGACCAGGGTGTCCAGTTGGTGGGGGCAAGAACAGGGCTGAAATAAAAAAGGAGCAGGTGAGCAGTATCCTGCTGCCCGTTCTCATTTATAGAGGAGCACAGCTCATCTTGTTTTTGTCAGTGCCCTAAGCTTTTCTGAAATGACTCAGGGATCATTTTGTTTGCTCTGTGGTACTGAGTACTAAACCTAGAACCTCCCCTTGTTTGTAGTAGGCAAGGAGCTCTAAACTGCCTTTACCATCCATCAGATTTTTATGAGGCAGGGTGTCACTAGATTGCCCATAGTTGGCCTTGAACTTGTGATCTTGCTGTATTATTTCCCCCCAAGTAACTGAGATTGAAGGTCTTCTACACCAAGCTCAGGAAACATTTGTAATGAATAGAGAAATTATTATTAATATTATTATTTTAAATTTCTTTTTCTTAGGTGAAAATCAAAACAATTGTATTTTTCATATGCTAAAATAGGATATTTCCTTCTTAATAGTTTATGATTGATACCTAGATGAGTAAGACTGATAAAAAATCTAATAGCTTGCCTTTTTTTATTTCACAGAGGAAACTGAGACATAGAGCTATAGGAGCTAATAACAGCATAAAGATGCTCGTTTTGTCTTGTACTTCGTCTTGTACTTCATCGGTTGCTTGTTACTATCCAAGTGTCAGGTGTTATTCTGACAGCACTTACTGGCCCCAGATTCAGTATGGCTGGAATTCTCAGGCATTGCCTTTTCTTAACATTCAGTCCTTGAAAACTAGAGAACTGATTGCCACAAACAGAGAGTCATTTTTAACCTCTATATGTTTGCTATGCTACTTGTGGACAGGAACACACATACAATAAATAGATCCTTTCAGTGAAGGCATTAAAATATAGCCACCCATAAACATGATCTTCCATTTTGTTCCTTTAGCCTACTTGCTCTCTCTCTTTTTTAGTATTTGTTATTAATAGAATTTCTTTTACATACCTACCACTGTTGCTCCTTCCTCCCCTTCTCCCAGTCTTCTTGCTTTTCAAATAGTAGTGTATATTTTTTTTGCCAGATATTTGAAGATTCATTCAGTTGAGATTTTAGTAGACATTACCATGGTGATAAGGAATTTGGGAATTCCAGTCTCTTTGACATTGCTAACAGTATTTTTCGTTTATAACTGGGAAGACTGACCAATAAAACTTTCCTGGAGGGAGAGTGTAGGAAGAATTACTTCTTAGAGTCACATCATGGGAGCGAATCCCTGGGTCAGAGCGACCAGAATTCCTGGGACAGGAGAATATACCATGCAAAGCAGTAAAGTCCTGGGTTTGAGGAGGTGGCTCAGTCCATGAAATGCTCGTTGCATAAGCAAGAGGACTTCATTTGGACCCCCAGTACCCATATAAAAAGCTGGGTGTAGTAGTTGTGTCTATAATCTTGGCTGAGGGAAAGCAGGGATAGGCAGATTCATGGAACTCCCTATTCAGCCAGCTTGATTGACTAATGTACCTCAGGTCCCAACAAAGTAAAGTTCCTGAGGAGTGACACCAGAGCTTGATCTCAACTGTTAGTCTCTACATGTGCATACATCTAAAGAATACTCTCTTCAAAAAAGTAAATTAACTAAATGAGCAAATTAACATGAGTTGGTCACTGTAATCCAGGTGGCTCTTCAGTAGGCGAGCCTGAGTGGCAGACAGTTCATCTGGAGGCAATTTTTTCCAGTTGAAAGATTTACTAGACAGTGGGGTGCTTTATAATAATAAGAGTTGTAGCTGAATATAAAGGTTAGAGGGGGAGAGGTGTTGTGTATCTTTGGCTATTAAAATGTTTGCTTAAAGCTCTAATACCAATTTCTCTTTTTTCTTGTCTTCTCTCTTTCCCCCAGAACTGATAGTGCATCAGCCGACACAGATACTTTAAAATACTCCTCATCTAGAGATAGGGGTGTTTCTTCCTCTTATGGACTGCAACCTTCAAATTCAGCTGTGGTGTCTCGGCAAAGGCACGATGATACCAGAGGCCATGTTGACATACAGAATGACGAAAAGGGTATATATGTATATTTGTATATATAGATGTAGATAGATTGATTTCCTACTGCTGGAGCATGCTATTGTTTTAGACCAGCTTCTCTTTTCTTATCTCTGCCATGAGTCTGTCTCTGACCCACCCTTCCACCCTCCCTCCATTTATTTTCTAATGTGTTGAAAACATAGGGACCAGAGAGAACATTATTTTTGAAAACTTCAAAAGTTTTCTCATTTAAAGTTTTTGTTTTTAGTTTTTAAAAAATGCACATAGTTTAAATGCATTGTCCACTTGTAAGATCTGAGGTTTCCCCAGACTACTTACCATCTCCCTTACTCATTCAGAGTGTACCTGAGCGTAGTGTAAGATCTGTCTGAATTCAGCTTTTGTTTCTCTACTTCCTTCCACTGAAGGACTCAGAATGGTGGGGAGATGGGGAGAAGCAAAGGCTGTAAATGGCTAAGATCATGATCTGTTTAGTTGAGGGAGTGAAACAAGGACCCTCTTAACATAATGTAAACATTGCTTTTTTCAGGTGGCTACAGTGTCAATGGAGGATCTGGGGAAAATACTTATGGTCGGAAGTCGTTGGGGCAAGAGCTGAGGGTTAACAATGTGACCAGCTCTGACTTTACCAGTGTTCAGCATGGCAGTCGTGCGTTAGCCACCAAAGACATGAGGAAATCACAGGGTAAGACTTGGAGACTAGGGTTAACACATTCACCTCTCATGGCCATAAGCAGATAACTGTATCTGTGAATTGTAAAACATGCAGGTGGTAGCACTTTACACTATTTTTCTGTGAACTGCTAGCTTATAAAAAAGTGTCACAAGTCTGGATAAGATCTTGAAGGTTTTCTGAATGGGAAGTAGATACGGTAAGTCCTAAATACAGAATGGGCCCTTTTTAAAGTTAAATAGAATTATACCTTGCCTTCTATTTGTAGATTTTTCAGTGTAAATAAAGTGCTTACAACATTCAGGGTAGTAAACATAATGTGTATTTCATCCAGGTGTAGTGATACATCCCTTTAATTTTAGTAGTTGGAGGTAGAGGCAGGTGAATGAGTTCAAGTCCGACCTGGTCTACGAACTGAATTCTATTTTGGACAGCCAGAGCTATGTAGTAGAGAAACCCCATCTCAAAAACCAACAAAAATCCTCAAAACATCTTGTGTACTTCTTTCATTAAAGGTAGTAAAACTTTATGGATAAAGCTACATATGAAGTCAAGGTTTCCTGCACTGTAGTTTGTTTTATGTGTATAGTATATTACAAACATACCACCTTTTAAAAAGTGCATTTAATAAGCTTGGTGGTGGTGGCACGCACACCTTTAATTACAGCATTTGGGAGGCAGAGGCAGGCAGATCTCTTGAGTTCTAGGCCAACCTCCTCTACAGAGCAATTTCTAGGACAGCCAGGGTAGGTTATACAACAAAATCTTGTCTTGAAAAACAAAATAACAGCAACAAAAATGCATTTAACTTAAAAAAACAAAAAACTGCTTTCTTGGGCTGGAGAGATGGTCCAGTGATGAGGAGCACTTGTTACTTTTTGTTTTAACACCGATGAGGCAGTTTGAACCATCCATACCACTCTACTTGTGTCTGATGCCCTCTTCTGACTTCTATAGATAGTGCACATGTGTGCTTGTGTCTGATGCCCTCTTCTGACTTATAGATAGTGCACATGTGTGCTTGTGTCTGATGCCCTCTCCTGACTTCTATAGATAGTGCACATGTGTGCATGTGTCTGATGCCCTCTTCTGACTTCTATAGATAGTGCACATGTGTGCATGTGTCTGATGCCCTCTTCTGACTTATAGATAGTGCACATGTGTGCATGTGTCTGATGCCCTCTTCTGACTGATAGATAGTGCACATGTGTGCATGTGTCTGATGCCCTCTTCTGACTTATAGATAGTGCACATGTGTGCATGTGTCTGATGCCCTCTTCTGACTTCTATAGATAGTGCACATGTGTGCTTGTGTCTGATGCCCTCTTCTGACTTCTATAAATAGTGCACATGTGTGCATGTGTCTGATGCCCTCTTCTGACTTCTATAGATAGTGCACATGTGTGCTTGTGTCTGATGCCCTCTTCTGACTTATATATAGTGCACATGTGTGCATGTGTCTGATGCCCTCTCCTGACTTATAGATAGTGCACATGTGTGCATGTGTCTGATGCCCTCTCCTGACTTCTATAGATAGTGCACATGTGTGCATGTGTCTGATGCCCTCTTCTGACTTCTATAGATAGTGCACATGTGTGCTTGTGTCTGATGCCCTCTTCTGACTTCTATAGATAGTGCACATGTGTGCATGTGTCTGATGCCCTCTTCTGACTTCTATAGATAGTGCACATGTGTGCTTGTGTCTGATGCCCTCTTCTGACTTATAGATAGTGCACATGTGTGCATGTGTCTGATGCCCTCTCCTGACTTCTATAGATAGTGCACATGTGTGCATGTGTCTGATGCCCTCTCCTGACTTATAGATAGTGCACATGTGTGCTTGTGTCTGATGCCCTCTTCTGACTTCTATAGATAGTGCACATGTGTGCATGTGTCTGATGCCCTCTTCTGACTTCTATAGATAGTGCACATGTGTGCATGTGTCTGATGCCCTCTTCTGACTTATAGATAGTGCACATGTGTGCATGTGTCTGATGCCCTCTTCTGACTTCTATAGATAGTGCACATGTGTGCATGTGTCTGATGCCCTCTCCTGACTTATAAATAGTGCACATGTGTGCATGTGTCTGATGCCCTCTTCTGACTTATAGATAGTGCACATGTGTGCATGTGTCTGATGCCCTCTTCTGACTTCTATAGATAGTGCACATGTGTGCATGTGTCTGATGCCCTCTTCTGACTTCTATAGATAGTGCACATGTGTGCATGTGTCTGATGCCCTCTTCTGACTTATAGATAGTGCACATGTGTGCATGTGTCTGATGCCCTCTTCTGACTTCTATAGATAGTGCACATGTGTGCTTGTGTCTGATGCCCTCTCCTGACTTATAGATAGTGCACATGTGTGCATGTGTCTGATGCCCTCTCCTGACTTATAGATAGTGCACATGTGTGCATGTGTCTGATGCCCTCTCCTGACTTCTATAGATAGTGCACATGTGTGCATGTGTCTGATGCCCTCTCCTGACTTCTATAGATAGTGCACATGTGTGCATGTGTCTGATGCCCTCTCCTGACTTATAGATAGTGCACATGTGTGCATGTGTCTGATGCCCTCTTCTGACTTCTATAGATAGTGCACATGTGTGCATGTGTCTGATGCCCTCTTCTGACTTCTATAGATAGTGCACATGTGTGCATGTGTCTGATGCCCTCTTCTGACTTCTGTAGATAGTGCACATGTGTGCATGTGTCTGATGCCCTCTTCTGACTTCTATAGATAGTGCACATGTGTGCATGTGTCTGATGCCCTCTTCTGACTTCTATAGATAGTGCACATGTGTGCATGTGTCTGATGCCCTCTCCTGACTTATAGATAGTGCACATGTGTGCATGTGTCTGATGCCCTCTTCTGACTTATAGATAGTGCACATGTATGCATGTAGGCAAACTACACATAAAGTGAATCCATCTTGATAACATACACACAAATACACACACAAAAGTGATTTTTTTTTGATAAAATTCCAGAGGTTGAATGCCTAAAGGTTCTGCTGGTGCCTCTGTTTTTGAAGTCTGAAGACGTAAGAGTTATAGAAGACAGGAGATGACTACAATAATATTTATTTCATCATCTAGGTCCCTTCCTTGTATACTCTTGAGTTGTGAGATTTGCTAGTGGCTGAAGCATTAGAGCACAGGCAATATAATGATATTTTCCTTGTCCATCCTTATTGACATACCTTGTAGGCTAGGAGTCTCTTAAAAAAAGTCCTATTTCTTCTTTCAGATATAGAAGTTTCTTAAGTGTTCATTTTGAGGCTTATGAGAAATGAAATTCACTGTTAGGTGTCATTTGTTGTCTACACAATCAGTGGCTGCCTAAAATCACTTTGTTTAGAATCACAGTCCTGGGGGTTAGAGAGATGGCTCAGTGTAAGATCATCTCCCCCTCCCCAACCCCCAGACCCAGGTTCAATTCCCAGCACCTACTTGGTGGCTCATAACCACTTATAACTCCAGTTTGAGAGGATTTGGCACTCTCTTTGGACTCCTGGGCACTAGGGATGCTCACAGTGCACTTGTGTACACATAGGCAAAATCACTGTTGGTGTGTTTTTGTTCTGCTTGCAACTAGGAAAAAAAAATAGAAAGAAAAAGATTCTGAGGCTACTTTAATAGTGATGCATGGTGTTCACAGGACAAGTGGTGGTTAGATGTTGGTCAGATTGAATGTGTACCTGCAGTTTGCCTGAACTTTGTATTTGAGAAATGATAATACCGTGAATAAGAGATAGGGGCCCTCTTCAGTTAGAAATAGAAATAGTATGAACTTTTCTGCCACAGGCTTGTAGGAGGAGCCTTGTAGGCATTGCCTGTTCTGCTTTCTTTCTTGGTTTTTGTATTTTATTTTTCTTGAGGGGATTTCCTTGTTTTTCCCAGGTTAATCTAAACAACTTGTAGATTCAGAATTTTTAGGACTAGTTGGGATTGGAGGTACTTGCCACCAGCCCCTTCTTTTTTACCTAGATCTTGAAAACATTTTAGAATGGTACTGGGGAAAAAATGCTTCTTTTTTTTCTTTCTCGGCTGGTCCTCTGTTTGCTGAGGGCTTTTCATTTATCTTATCTTTGATGAGAGTTTTTGGGGCATGTGGAACCGTGACCAGGAATTCTCCTATAGATGCAGAGGGAGCTGAAGGGAAGAGAGATTAATGTACTGAACTAGAATGCTTAAACTATAGATATGCTGCATACTAGGAGGCCATGAAATGTTTTCTATTCATAGAGCGATCGATGTCGTACTCGGATGAGTCTCGACTGTCAAATCTTCTTCGGAGGATCACCCGGGAAGATGACAGAGACCGAAGACTGGCTACTGTAAAGCAGCTGAAGGAGTTTATTCAGCAGCCAGAAAATAAACTGGTGAGTAAATGAGCTTGACCTATGGTACATAAAGTAGAAGTATAGTATACATATTTTATAAATATGTGACTCTGGTCTAGTGATCAGGGCTAAAGAAATGGAAAAGCTGGGACTGGAGAGATGGCCCTGCAGGTTAAGGGTGAATACTGCTCTTGCAGCAGTCATGTTGGGCAGCTCACAGCTGGACACCTCTGGCCTCCAAGAGTACTTACTTGTGCATGAGTGGGTGCATATGCGCGTACACACACACTTTAATAATAATAGAGAGCAATGAAGAAGCTCTTTTAAAAGACAATCTTTAGAGGTAGTTAGAAGATATTTCTCACTGGACAATGGTGTGTATGGCTTTAATTCTGGCACTTGGAAGTCAAGCAGGTGAATCTCTGAATTTGAGGCCAGTCTGATCTACAGAGTGGGTTCCAAAACAGCCAGAGCTATACAGAGAAACCCTGTCTCACCAAGGGAAAACAATTCTTTTAAGTAATTTTCCTGATGTTAAGAGCTTGATACAGGAGGGAATTAGTAAGAATGGTATATAGAAAGGCAGAAAGCAAGCACTTCACCTCAATTTATACAGCAAGTAGAAGATTGTCCAGTGAAGTTGCCACCTCTAGATGCTGTCATTGCTCTCTCACTGTATTCCTTTATAACCTCTCATTCTCCTTATCATTCCACGTAAATTCTCTTCAGAGGTTTTCTTGTGTTTTTCTGTGTAATTTTGGCAGTCCTGGAACTTAATCTGTAGACCTGGCTGGCCTTGAACTCACAGAGACTTGCCTGGCTCTGCCTCCTGAGAGCTGGGATTAAAGGCGTGCACCACCACTTCCCTGTTCTTTAATTAAAATGAGCTTGAATGTATCTTGCTAATGATTGCTCATGCTTTTTTCCTCTGAGTCAGTTTCCTTTATAGCTTGAAGGGAAACATGCCATCCTTAAGTGATTGAAGACTGGCAATAACAAGTGAACTGAGATGCTGTATAATCATATCTGAAAGATAAAGTATACAATGCTGTTTTCAAGTAGGAATCTGAAGTTTCTATAATTTTTTTAAAGGTACTAGTTAAACAGTTGGATAATATCTTGGCTGCTGTGCATGATGTGCTTAACGAAAGGTAAGTAATAATAGTCATATTTAGGTGACTTTGGTAATTGTAGAAACTATTGATATACATGTTGTGTACCCTGAATCTTATTTATAAACATCACTAAGTCTTCAAATCATTAATTATTGTTGAATAAGAATGCAGTCTACTTGAAAGAGAATCCTTTTCTTTCCTAAGCATTGGCTTGAGGAAAGACATGAGCTGATGCTGGCGAGCATGAAAATTACTGTCTCTGGGAGTTTTAAAAATGCTTTTAGAGAATAGAGGAAAAGGCAAACTTCATTCTAGGCTTCTCAAAGATGTTTAGTGATTCCATAGAACTGCAGCATTAGAATTAGCATGGTTCTGTTTTACATAACTTCTTGATGTTATACTTAGTTTGTGTGGTTTAGCAGTCCTTACACGTTGGCTGTTAGTAAACATGCAGTGCTTTTTCTAATAGTTTGCTGCTGTCTCTTTCTGTTAATTAGGAGGAGAACGGAAAGCCTGAATTTTGGCACTTCTTAGCTTTTTGGTATTTTTTAGTAAATGATTTTGTAAAGAAATCTAATGTGTGATAAAGGGACCTTTGGACATTATAGAATACAGAGGATACATGTAGAATTGGTAAAATTCCACCTTTTTTAAATTTAGTTTGACTTGGAAAAGTCATTTAGGAATTCTTTAATACACATTAGACATTCTTTTGTAAGAAGTGTCATACCTTTCATCCTTGAAAACTAATGTCTTTTGTGTGTGTGTTGTTCGGTTTGCATTAAAATAAACACAGTAGCAAGTTGCTTCAGGAGTTGAGACAGGAGGGAGCTTGCTGTCTTGGACTTCTCTGTGCTTCTCTGAGCTACGAGGCTGAGAAGATCTTCAAGTGGATTTTTAGCAAATTTAGCTCATCTGCTAAAGATGAAGTGAAGCTGCTCTATCTGTGTGCCACCTACAGAGCACTTGAGACGGTGGGGGAGAAGAAAGCCTTTTCCTCAGTGATGCAGGTAAGAGCCAGAAACCCATAATGGAGTGGAGTGGACACTGCCTTACCTGCTGCTGTTGGACATAGCACTGTGCAAATGAAATGCATTTTGAGTTTGAGTAAAGTTAGGTTTAAAGTAATTTATTTTAACCATTTTTGTCTTTTTGGGTTTTTTTGTTTGTTTAATTGATTTTATTTATTTATTTATTTTTATTTTTTGACAGCCAAATCTTTTTTTATTGAGGGAATGGATCTTTTGTGTGTGTAGGGGTGTTTCTGGCACTGCCTCCAGAAAGAATCTTGTGGCTTCATCACACCAGGAGGGCTGGAGAAGGGCTACATGCGCAGGGCTTCAAAGTTACCATCTGCTTTGAAGGCCAGGCACATTATAACTGGGGCCCGGCTGTGCTGTCTGGCCAGTGAAGCCACACGGAGGTTTTTGTCATCAAGGAGCTACCACCACTGCTTATCTGGTGGCCTCTTGAGGATGCCCTTGACCATGAGCTTCAGCTTGAACAAGGAACTCAACTCCTTGGTGTTGGAGAAGTGGTAGGGCCCTAGCACTCCTACTGCCCCTAGCCCCTTTCTCTCTTTTTGTTTTTTAGAAGCTTCCCTTTGAAGTTGCTTAATACTAGAGTGTCTTGCAGGTTTAAAGTGGGAACTCAAAGAGTTGAGCCAGCCAGTGAGGTCCCACAGTTTTAACATCACAACTAATTTCTAAGTCTTTTTCTCTCCTCCCTCTCACACATAAGTTTCAGGTTTGGTAGTGTCAAAGTTATTAATCTAAATGATGAAAACACTAATTGATGAGTGTACTCCAGCTTCTGTTAGATCTGCTTTACTGCTGAATGTCTGGATACATGGAAAGGCTCATTCCCAAGTTAGTTTTTTGAGATAGAGTATTACTATGTAGCTAAACTGTCCGGCAGTCTCTCACTTTCTACCTTAGCTCTCTGAGTACTGTATCAAACTTTCCAGTTTTATCTGAGCAACAATTATGTCATATTTTTATTGAGGGAGTGTTTGAAAATGAAATTATTTGGTGCCTGGAATATTTGTTGTCTTGTTTATTTTTGAGAGGCAGAGTCTAATTATGTAGCCCTGGCTGGCATAGAACTCAGAAATCCATCTGCCTCTCTCTTTTGAGTGCTGGGACTAGAGTTATAAGCTTCTATGCCTGGCTTTGTTTGCTTTATTATAACTCACAAACTGCTTTATTTTGAAAAAATTTAAAAAATAGGTATGAAATACTCTTGATGTTTTTTTTTCTTGATTATAGAAACTTTTGGTAGAGTTTCTGGTAGTTACTTGTAAATAAACAGCATAGCAGCAAATTGGCCTGGTTTTACACATAATTTTTATGCATGCATTTCCTAACTGTAGTTTGAAAGAGTCTAGATCCATAGGAAGATATATAGACCAGTTTGATAAGCTCTCAGGCCTTGTGTATATTAAGAATGGCTACTGCTGAGGTGCCTTCAGCCCTTGTTTAATCACATTTTGCTAACAGCTGCTTTTATTTACTTTTTTGTTTGTTTTAATACACAGGTTTTCCTAGTTTGTTTTTTTTTAAGATTTATTATTTATGCAGCGCTCTGCCTGTATATACGCTTGCACACCAGTTTTTAACCTAACCTAATGAGTGAACATTTATTTTACTTTATTAAAACAATTAAAGCAGTAGAATTTGCTTCCTTTGAAAACGCTGAACTTGAAGTATTTATATAAAGTGGTATATAATATTTTATGCTGTCTAGTTTTGAAAAAAAATTATTTTCTTTGGTCTCATAATTAGTTGTGAAGTGAAACTGTTATTTTCTCCCTGTATTGTCAAATTTTTAATCGTAACTTTGCTTTTTAGCTCGTGATGACCAGCCTACAATCCATTCTTGAAAATGTGGATACACCAGAATTACTTTGCAAATGTGTTAAATGCATTCTTTTGGTGGCTCGATGCTACCCTCATATTTTCAGCACCAATTTTAGGGTGAGTTTCTTATTACCATTCAATCTGTCTCTGGGATGGTTTTGTGAAGAAGTGGGACATCAGATAGTAATTTCTGACCCTTTTAATATAATCAGTGTGTTTTGGAGGAAAGTAGTTAACTGCCTAACTGCCGTCGTAATATCACAATAGTAGTGGTAATGACAATGATGATAATGTTTTTATAATAAGTAAAAACTGCATTTTTCCCCGACATTAATGTATTAATACCATTGGGATAGAAGAGAAAACATTTCTTCAGTGTCATGACAACAGTTTCTTTTTCTCTACTCCAGCTCCCTTGTCAGGTAGATTGAAAAGCTTTTTCTAGGGTCTTTTAATGTGGTATGATCTCACTGATGACACAGCAATGAGAGACCTTAAAATGATTGGTGTCTCTTTTTGTCTTCATCAAGGATACAGTTGATATATTAGTTGGATGGCACATAGATCATACTCAGAAACCCTCTCTCACACAGCAGGTGTCTGGTAAGTCTTAGCTTGTATCAGTCCTGTAAAAACTGCAAAGAACTATTGGTCTGATATAACAGAAAGGGTTGCTTTAGGAAGATATATTAGCTATTATAAGTGATTGTCCCTGGGTAGCTATGTTGATCTTTTCAAAGCAAAATTATGTAGTAAATAGTGGGTTAGGAGAAATCCAGATTACAATGTTGTACCCTATGAGAATTTAAAGACTGTATATCTCAAGTTGTCTAGAATATGTTTAGCAAGAAAGTCAAGTGATTGGAATACCCTGAAATCTAGAATGAAGATTCTGTTTTTTTTTTTTTTTTTTTAATTTCCCTCCCTCCCTCCCTCCCTCTCTCCCCTTCTCTCTCTCATAAAATGTATATTAATGTTTTGCCTTGGGTGTTTGATTCCCTGGAACTGGAGTTATAGACAGGTGTGAACTGCCATGTCTGTGTTGATAATGTTCCTGGGTCCTCTGGAAGATCAGTCAGTGCTCTTAACTGCAGAGCCATCTCTTCAAACCCCCCCCCCCCCTGTTGTTGTTGTTTTTATGGTCATATTAAAGGAGTAGCCACAACTAGCTGGAAGATTGTCATCTATGACTTGTTTGCATACACCTGCTTGTTCCACATAGTATAGTTCCTTTTCTTCTCTGAATCTCTGGTGTAATAGCTTGAAAAGAGTATGCCAGTTAGAACACCCTTGGTGACTAATCATGACCATGGGATAGAAAACTAGATTGGTAATACACAGTGACCCAAAGGTGTGTGTGTGTGTGGTGACAGTATAGATAGTAGTAAATCATGAAAAATGATAGATTTACATACTGATTTCTGAAGGATGTTAATTTTTATAACATTAAAAGAGGCTTGATCACCAGCATGCATTTTAGTGGCAATTCTAATGTTATGATATATTGGGCATGTTTTAAGAGCTTGAAAGCAGGGTACAGTTTTACTTTTGGTAATTCCACAATTTTTTTTTTTTTCTTTCTCTAAATTTTTTTTTTTTTATAATGTTAAGGGTGGTTGCAGAGTTTGGAACCATTTTGGGTAGCTGACCTTGCATTTTCTACTACTCTTCTTGGTCAATTTCTTGAAGACATGGAGGCATATGCTGAGGTAAGTTGTAGAACGCCAACTTATTCTCAAAGATAGACAGAATTAGATTTATTTTAAAAATAAGACACTGACATTTAAGCAGAAATTATGAGGTAATTAAGATAGTTTTTAAAAATTTATTTTTTGTTTCTAAGCAACCAGAAAGAGAAAAAATACATACACACACATATCTAATATTGTGCAGAATTTTAATGTTCTTGATAGTATTTTTCATGAAGACAATTTCCATAGTTCATTCCTTTTTGCTTGTTTAGCTGTTACCAAAGGGCTGGTTAATACAATTTAGAAGTGAAAAATACTCCTAAAAATGTTGCCCTAGGGTGTTCAGAGGTTCTCATGCTGTGGAGGATAAGCCTTGGCTTTACTAGAATGGTATAGCTATGTGTGATTTTGGAGACTGACTTTGATTTTGCTCTTAGCCTCGCTGTGGCTGTGGCTGTGGCTGTGGCTGTGGCTGTGGCTGTGGCTGTGGCTGTGGCTGTGGCTGTGGCTTAATTCTTTGTTTTCTCTATGGGAATCCTATGGTTCCTGTTTGGCTCTTTGACATACTGAGTTTGCTTTATTTCTTTGCTACTTCTGGTCAGTATGAGTTCATTCATTATTTTATCACTTTGATTACTGATGTGTTTGTTTACTTTCTTCTTTAAAAAAGAATAGAATATTATATTTCCATATTTTTCTCACACCTTGGAATGAAAGCTACCCATTTTCACAGATGGATACTTCCGTTAGGCATTTAAAATATGACTTCTCTTTCTCTCTTTTTGGATACTTAATTATTTATAGACATGTTTGTTTTAACACCCAATCTTAATAATTCTCTTTGGGCATATCTTAAATTTTCAATTAGATTTTAAGTCTGTAGAATAAGTAGGTCTGTAACAGTGAGGTTTCTGGTCCCCTGCCAGATGTCCAGACCCAGTAGCTGCTGGCTGCTGCTTAGGGCCCTCCCCCCAATGACTCAGCACTTATATTAATTTCATGCTTTTCGGCCTATGGCTTAGGCACATTGCTAGCTAGCTCTCAGATCTTAACCCATTTGCATTACTCTGTCCTGTCACGAGGCCTGGGGCTCACCTGTGTTGCTTCCTAGGGTGCCTGGCTCCATCTCTTTCGACTCTGCCCTCCTTCTCCTACCTATGCTCTATTCCCCACTTACTTTTTCTACGGTGCTCACCAAGGGCCAAAATAGTTCCTTTATTTAAAGAATGATATTCACAGCATACAGAAAGACACTCCCACATTATAGGTCTTTGTGTTTCAAACCCTGTTCTTTTGGAGTGAATACTATTAGTCTTAATTTGTTGATTAAAAATTATATGACATGAGAATTTAGTAAAAAACTAATTTAGGATTGCCAAAACTTTGGTGTGCCCTTTGTACTTATATAGCAGTATAATATATGCGCAAGAATTTTTTTCCAAGACTTACTGTATCAGTGCAGATTATCTCCATAATTTACCTGGTTTTGTGTGGAATGATTTAGTTAGAGATCTTTAGGCATATAGAGTTCTATGTTTTCTCTTTTCTACTAGTTTTTTCCCCTCTTTGGTAATCTTTTCTAGGGCTAGATGTGGTTGAACACTTTTAATTCAAGGACCTGGGAGGCTGAGTTAGGCAGATCTCTGTGTATTGGAGGCTAGCCTGGTCTACATATTGAGTTCCAGGCCAGCAGTGCTATTTAGTGTGAACCTGTTTTAAAAGTAAAACAAACAAAAACTGTTAAACTTAAGTGAGTTAAAGAATTGGGAGACTTATTGGATACATTTCTGTTACTTCAGAGGTTGAAATAAAAGGATGAGTGAAGAAGGATCAGTGTTGCTAGAAGCCTTGACAGTATATAGACTATCTTAAAGTGTTGAGGGTGGGAGGGTTTGAATGGAGCTCATTGCAGAGCCCTTACCTAGAAAGTAAAGCAAACCTCTCAGTGTACTAACTACTATTTCAATAAGAATGTTGTGTATTTATACCTAGGACCTCAGCCATGTGGCCTCTGGGGAGTCAGTGGATGAAGATGTTCCTCCTCCATCAGTATCATTACCAAAGTTGGCAGCACTTCTCCGAGTGTTCAGTACTGTGGTGAGGAGCATTGGGGAGCGATTCAGCCCAATACGGGGGCCACCAATTACTGAGGCATATGTCACAGATGTAAGTGTTTTTAAAAACCAAGTTGTATTGTGAGGGCCTCCTCTACCAGTGAACTATATTGACCTTCATGTTAAATGTGTTTGTGTCTGGTTACTTTCTTATTCAGAAAAGTAGGGAAGTCTGCTTGTCAACCACCATCTTCACATTCTTATCCACCAAGAAAGGGTCACTTTGAATTCTTATACACCCTTGACATTTTTCTAAGGAGTTTCTTCACAGATCCATGTATTTTTATTTTTGTTGGTACTTGGGGTTGAATCTAGTGCCTTACAGGTTCTATTCTCATCTGCACCTGATAAAGCATCAAGCTTTTCCCTTAACCTGCACTTAAGTATTTTAATATATCATTTAAAAACTTTAAAGTTAATTTTAATTTTTTCTTTAAAAATTGAATTTTCTTTTAGTTTTCAACACAATAAGAATACACTATAAAGCATCAGAAGCCATTTTCTTGGGTTTGTAGTAGAGCCTATGTCTTGCATGTAAACCCTGAGTGCTACTCTTACTACTGCAGAGATAATTATTAACTGGTCATTTTCTTTGAGCGTGACAAGATGAAACTCAGGAGTCATGTGATTGTGTATTCTTAGGTGCAGTTGGATGCTATTGTAAAATATCATCTTGAAGCCAGGAATGAGAAGTGACCAGATACTGCACTCCAGTGGTCAGGGTGAGGTGTAGTTTAGCAGAAGGAAATGAGCCCTGAGCACTGCTCTGGAGTGAGGAGGGAGATGGATGTGTGGTAGCCAGGGGAGACAGTCTATATGATGGAAGCCTGCTACTGCTCAGGCACAGTGCTGGCTTTTTAGGAACATAACTTTGGACACATTGCTAGATAAAGTATTGTTTAATTCTTAGTAGGGTAGGTAGTGTTAGAGCAGAAATATCAGATTATACATATAACTAAAGTCTGCATCTTTAAAATGGCTTAATTTCCTTCTTCCCATTTTATTACTAAAAAGGTTGTTGGTTGAAGGGTGAAGTAAAGACAGTTAATTCAAGTGCAAAACTAAAGGAAAGGAACATAAGCTTTCTCAGAATAATTATTTTAAATGTGTTATGAAGGTCTTCAATTTTGGCTTTTGTAAATAGCATACATGAAACTTACAGATTTTAAAGAAGACCTCACTAGCATGAGCTTTTCTATTTTAAAAAAAAATTACTTGAAATTTAGCACATAAATATTGTTGCATTTTAATGATTTCTCTCTCTCTGTGTGTGTGTGTATTTATGTATATATGTTGGGAATTATCTGGTTTTTATGATCCTTAATAGGATTGTGCACATCAGGAATTCTCATCTTGAGAAAGAGCTTCCAGGCAGGGCTCAGTGGTAGAATACTTGGCTACTGTGGTCATTGATACACAAATTTTAATATTAGCTTAAAGCACCTTTAGTATTTATTTTGAAAAGATTGTTAAAAATCCAACAAGTCTCTGGGTGGTGTTGGCCCAGGCCTTTAATCCTAGCACTCAGGTGGCAGAAGCAGGCAGATCTCTGTGAGTTCAAGGCCATCCTGGTACAAAGTGAGTTCAAGCACAGCCAGAACTGTTACATAGAGAAACCTTGTCTTGAAAAACCAAAACAACCAACCAACCCCTCTAACCAAAAACTAAACGACCAGCCAAATTAAAAAAAAAATTCAAGATGTGCATTTAAGCAGATGTGAGCAGGACATTCCCAAGTGTGCTAAGTTGTGGTCTATTATAAAGACACTAAGATTTGGCCATTTGATAATTCCTAGGAATACAAGGAGATCATAAGTGAACTCAAGGGGGACAAATTCCATTTCTTGTCAAGATAATAATTTGCAATACTTTTTAAGCTAAGATCTTTAGCTACCAAGAATTAGAGAATCAACTGTGAGCTGTGTGTCGGTGTACTTCTGTAAGGCCTTTGTCCCACTGTTAACAAGACATAACTTTGAGTTGTAGTGGTGTAGAGAAGCGTGTGTTTAAAAAGGTACTTGTTTTCCCCATTTGCAGGTTCTATACAGAGTCATGAGATGCGTGACGGCTGCAAACCAAGTGTTTTTTTCTGAGGCTGTGTTGACAGCTGCTAATGAGTGTGTTGGTGTTTTGCTCGGCAGCTTGGATCCTAGCATGACTATACATTGTGACATGGTCATTACATATGGATTAGACCAATTGGAGAATTGCCAGACTTGTGGTACCGATTATATCATCTCAGTCTTGAATTTGCTCACATTGGTATGTGAATTATTCCTTTTGTTGTTTTAAATTGTTGTTTATGTAGGTCTTTAAGTTGATGTAGAGAAATTAAGGAAGTTTGCTTTGTGTGTTTTAAGGGCTTGCTTTTATTTTTAAGAGTTTCTAGTCCAGTATGGGTTGTTTTTTTGTTTTTCTTCTCTTCCTATTTTTAAAATTTCCTTCAGTATTTGCAGCTTACTTTTAGTCTTAACTTGTCTGACCTTGTGTTGATCACATGTCTCCCTTTACTGGAAACATCACTACTGTACCTGATAAGTGCTTTATGGGAGAATGTACTTGCCAAAACCTTGTCTTTTATTTTTTAGAAAAAAATTTATATACTTCTTTTTTTTCTTCTAATTTATTAGCTATATATAACTGCTTCTTTTAAAATATAATGGAATAGTGAGTCTTTATACTTAGCCTTAGCTTCTGTAATTAGAAACGAACAAATTTCCTTTCTGGTTCATGTAGGCTGTTGATTGCCTCTTTCTAGTACTTTATCCAATTTTAGTATTTTAAAAACCTCTGGTCCTTTTACTGTCTCCAATGCTTTGTCTTTTTAAAATTTGCCAGCCAGGTGGTGGTGGCACATGCCTTTAATCACAGCACTCAGGGAAGCAGAGGCAGCCTGATTTAGAGTGAGGTTCAGGACAGTTACAGCTACACAGAGAAACTGTGTGAGTTGGGGGTGGGTGGGCTGCCAAGTATATAAGTCTCCCCACCCCCATATATATATAGACCTTTTTTCACTTAGTAATGTGCTCTTAGGGTTCTTCCATGCCTTTTTTGTAATGTAAGTAAGCTTATTTCAATTTCTTTTTTTTTTTTAGATTGTTGAGCAGATAAACACAAAATTACCATCATCATTTGTAGAAAAGCTTTTTATACCATCATCTAAACTGCTATTTTTACGATACCATAAAGAAAAAGAGGTAAGTAATATCCAGATAACAAGTGAGAAGTGGAACAGTATGAAATGATACTTGATATTGAATACAAAGGGATTACAATGAGTGCTTTAGGCTAATACTTATTATCATACTAGTACCTTCATGATTGCAGTACCTAATAAAGTTATAAATTTAGAAGTATTACATGTATTAAAAATAAAAATTACTAGTCAGCTTCCTCCAAATTGACTATATATAGACTTTGGTAAATAGGAGGAAATAAGTGTAAGCTACTGTTTGTGTTGGTATTGACTTGTTTTTAAAAAGGCAATAAATAATTAAAAAATTAAACCCTGCAATGCTTCTTGAGAAATTTCACATTAGTAGCTTTTAAAACATTATTTATTTATAATCAGTACATAGATCTTTGTGAAAAGCTCAGTAATATATAGGTTCTTTAAGGTTGGTCTTGTATAATGAAGCTTTGGGTATTATTGACTCTGAGTGCCTGAATTTTGGATGTTAGCATGCTGCATGTAATGATTTTTTAGCCAGTTTACTGAAATTTTTCTTTTGTAGGTTGTTGCTGTGGCCCATGCTGTTTATCAAGCAGTGCTCAGCTTGAAGAATATTCCTGTTCTAGAGACTGCCTATAAATTAATTTTGGGAGAAATGACTTGTGCACTAAACAATCTGCTACACAGTCTCCAGCTCCCTGAGGCCTGTTCTGAGATTAAACATGACGCTTTTCAGAATCATGTGTTCAATGTTGACAACGCCAACTTTGTAGTTATATTTGATCTCAGTGCCCTGACTACAATTGGAAATGCCAAAAACTCACTAATTGGGGTGAGTCTTTTGTTAGTTTTGATTTCGAGGCAGGGTTCTGCTGAGTGGCCCAAGTGGGCCTTGAACTCACTGTTCTCTTGCTTTAGCCTCCTGAGTACTGACTGAGATTATTGGCATACACCACCACTCCTGGCTGTAAAGACTAGCCATGGTTAAGCCCTGTCCACCCCTTTCCATCTTTTTTTCTCTTGTTTGTCTTGTATTTTATAATAGAGTCTATGAGAATCTAGGCATGTATAACCATGTGCATTCATAACTTCACACATTGTCCTTCTGTAGCTGCTGTCTACTGTTTGGAGGGAGGGTCTCATTGAACCTGGGCATCACTGATTGAGCTCCAAGTCTCTGCTGGTCTGTCTTTTGAGGGCTAGGATTAAAGAAATATGCCTACTTTATTTGGGTGTTGGTTATCTGAACTCCCATTACCCACTGAGCCATCTTCTCAGCTCAGGCTCAGGCTCTTGTTTCTTTGAGACAGTGTTTCTCTCTGTAACAGCCTGGGCTGGCCTGAAACTCACTGAGGTCCTCCTGTCTTCTAGTGCTTTTATTAAAGGTGAGAGCAACAAGGCTTTGTTTGGCCTTGAACTCACCGCCTTCTGAGTGCTAGGATTAAAGGTGTGGGTCACTCCTTGACCTTTGGGGCTCTACTTTGTGGTAGCTCTGTCCTCTGATATTCCAGACTATTTTTATTAAATATATGTCACCACAATATGATACATTTGAAGTGGCATCACACCCCTCCCCCATATCTATCATTCATTCATTCATTCATTCATTCATTCATTCATTCATTCATATTTATTGATTAACTGTATAGCTGGCTGGTATAAGACCTAAAGAGATTTGCCCACCTGCCATTGCCTTCCAAGTAGTAGAATTAAAGGCATGGGCGAATCCATCTGGCTACCTCCTTTTGATTTTATAATTGCTGCACCTAGTTTATATATTCTTTCTTTTTGGACCATACAGAAACAATTTTAGGAGAGAGAATGTTCTGTATTAAACGATAATATTTTCTGAGAAGACTTAATACTTGTGTTTGCTTTTTCTTGCTCGTTCTCAGAATACTCACACTGTCCTGTATGTATGTTCTTTCATCTCTGCTACTTTCTCCTTACATATGAAGCCTTTGGGAAACTTTTTTCGTAATACACTGAAGGTTTATTTTTGGTGATTTGGTAATCTGAAAAAGCAATGGATGAAGTGTGTAGTCAGATTAGCATTGTGTCTTAGAGGGAAAGGTATGGGTAAAAAGGCTCAGAGAGGAATGATTGCTCGGTTTGTTATTGAACAAGATACCTTGCCATTTGTAATATGCTAAATTGAAAAAAATGTAGGCTACTGTACCCAAGAGTACTAAGGGCTTTGCTTAACCAGGCAGACGTCACAAAACTGGCCCATTGCCCCAAATTTAGTTGTGCACTCATTTTTCTTGTTTAAATAGCTTGATTGAGGTATACTTGATTATGTAAAAAAGAAAGTAATGTTTTAGGCAGTCAGCTCCTTCTTGTTGTAGCTGTTCCTCATGATAGTGGATATTTTAGAAATTCCTGGATCAAATAGATACCACTTGGCCTAACTTGAGAAACTGTTTGCTGAAGACCCCTGTTTTGTGGACTAGATAATTTCCAAGTTTCAGGCTATCACTTTAGGTTTTTAATGTCTAAGCACACTTGATTCCAAAGGTAGATTGTGTATGCTTGTGTGTCTTGGGGGAAGCCATAAATACACTTTGTTTTTACCTTGGCAGATGTGGGCACTGTCTCCAACTGTGTTTGCATTGCTGAGTAAGAATCTGATGATTGTGCATAGTGACTTGGCTGTTCACTTCCCTGCCATTCAGTATGCAGTGCTCTACACCTTGTATTCTCATTGTACCAGGTACTGTGCTCACAGATCCTCAGAAGAGAAAAAGTAGGAAATGTTTTGTTTTTTGAATTTGTTGTCTTCATTTGATGACAGCTGAAAAGATGGTCTCCACTTTGTCTTTCAGGCACGATCACTTCATATCCAGTAGTCTTAGCTCTTCATCCCCTTCCTTATTTGATGGTGCTGTGATCAGCACTGTAACTACAGCCACAAAGAAACATTTCTCAATTATATTAAATCTTTTGGGAATATTGCTAAAGAAAGATAATCTTAACCAAGACACAAGGTATTTAAGACATTTTTTAAAATAATATTAAATTTTAAAATTTATTAATTCATGATACGAGGCTAGGGAAATGCAGATTATAATTTCATTGTGAGGCACCTGATTTGATTTTGGTACTTAATTTATGTGTACCTAGCTAGGCTCTACTGTAGAGATTTCTCAGTGGCACCCTGCTGCTATTCAGAAACAATACCATGGTGCAGAAACACATTTCTTTAGGTTTAGCTTTTTATCTGTGAGTGCAGTGCTCTTGAGAGTCCCCTGGTGCCAGAATAACAGATTGCTGTGTTGTCTGGGTGCTGGAAATTGAATTTCAGTCCTGCAAGTCCTCTCTAGGTCCACCTTTTCTTTATTACTTGTATTGCTTGAAAAATCAAAAGAAAACTAATAGAAGAAAAATGTTTAACTGTTTATTTTATGTCTTAGGAAATTATTAATGACATGGGCTTTGGAAGTGGCTGTATTAATGAAGAAGTCTGAAACATATGCACCTTTATTCTCCCTTCCGTCTTTTCATAAATTTTCCAAAGGCCTTTTAGCCAACAGTAAGAAACTTATGTTTTAATTTTGTTTACACTTGAAAAGCAAATACTGGTTAATGGAAGAAGGTAGTTACAGCAGCACCTTTGGTCATGAAGTGGGCAGTCCCTGTTTTAATGCCATGTCTTGACTATTTTCATTCTCACTGTTTAAACTGTCAAGTCTTCATCCTTATGTTAGTTTATTCCATAGATTTCAAAGTCTCTTCTTAGAACACAGTTTATATGAAGATTGGTTAACTTGAATTTTGTTGAGTATTAATTTCCTAGGTGTTTCTTCTAGTGAAGATCCCAGGCAAAACTAGGGTGTAGTCTATAGTAGGCGCTTCCTGTTTGATGAGCGAGAGAGTAAATGAATGAATGGATGGGTGGATGGATAGGCTGAGAACATTATAATTGACTGATATACCCTTTGGGGGGGTGCAAACTGAAAGTAGCCTTTTCTTTTTAATAATAGCTCTTGTTGAAGATGTGAATATCTGCCTGCAAGCGTGTAGCAGTCTCCATGCTCTGTCCTCTTCCTTGCCAGATGATCTGCTACAAAGGTATGGAGTGGAGACCGATTCTTTGACTCTGGCTCTAACAGCACGGGAATGCTACCACACCTGCTTTATCTATTATTTTTTTACAGGTGTGTTGATGTCTGCCGCGTTCAGCTTGTCCATAGTGGAACTCGTATTCGACAGGCCTTTGGAAAGCTGTTGAAGTCAATTCCTTTAGATGTTGTACTAAGGTATAACTGGTTTGGCTCATTTTGTTTTTATTACTTTGTCTACCATAGGAAAGTATTAATCACATGTCTAGTGCATTAATTTTACACATTACATGGTACAGTATTCAAAGAGGTGTCAGAATAATTTTGGAGACCTAGAAGAAGAAAACATTTTTAATCCTTATCATTTTAAAATAATTAGTATAGAATAACTCATTAGCACCCAAAATTCACTAGTTAGTAGTTTGGATTTTTTTGTTTGTTTTGTTTTTTAAAGGCAGGGTTTCTGTTTGTATCCTTAGCTATTCTGGAACTCACTCTGTAGACCAAGCTGGCCTTGAACTCCAGAGAGTATGTGCCACTGCCGGATGCCTTTTTTTTAAGGATTTATTTACTTTTGTTTCTATTTTGCCTGTGTATATGTCTCTGTACCACTGCTCGGATGCCTTGTGCCTGCTGAGGTCAGGGAAAAGGTGTTGCATCCCCTGGAGCTTGAGTTACACGTGGTTTTGAGCTGCCTTGTGGGTACTGGAAACCAAACCAGGGGTCCTCTGCAGAGCAAGAAGTACTCTTAATAATTGAGCCAGCTCTTCAACTCCAGTAGTTTAGATAGTTAAAATTTTATGGCTCTTTATTAAGTTGATTTAGGAGCATTTGCTTTGTTTCAGTTAGCCCAATCTCGTCTTTAACTTTGTATACAGCTAAGGAAAACCCTAAACTGTCAGTCCTTCTGTTCTCCTCTAAAGTGCTGGGACTACAGGTGCATCGCTGTGGTCAGTTCATTTCTGTCAGCAAACCTAGGGCTTTGTATGTTCTGTGCGTCATCTCCAGTGTGTATCCTCTCTCTTTTACATGTTTTAACTTTCTGAGGCAAGGCCTCTCATTGTAGTCCAGTATAGTTGCAATCCAGTCTTGAACTCATGATCTTCTTGCCTTTCAAGTTCTGGGATTACAGGTATACATTAGCAATCTTTTTAAAAATTTTATTTTTACTTTTATGTGTCTGTGCAAGTAGTTGATTCCTGGGAGCTTAAAGTAAGGTCATTGTGAGTCCCCTGTGTTGGGTACTGGGAGTTGAACTCATGTCCTTTGGAAGACTACCAAAAGCCTCAAGTACTCTTAACATTGAGCCATCTCACCAATCCCCTGCACCAACAGTTTGAGGACCTTTACGATTCTAAATTTGTAAAATTATAACCCCCCCCCCTCCTTTTCCTAGTTTCTCTTTGTAAGCCCTGGTTGTTTTGGAATTCACTCCATAGATTATGCTGACTTTGAACTCAAGAGATTCGTCTGCCTCTGCCTTATGAGTGCTGGGATTCAACACTACCACAGTTTCTTATTACATAGCTTTAGGTTTATCTAGAATTTGCTATATAGGCCAGGCTACCTTTGCGCTTAGGGATGCTTAACCGCCCCTCCTGGAATCCTGAATCCATTTTTAAGCCTTGGTTTTATTTTTGTTTCCAATAAAGTTAAAGTATTCCACTTATAGAATCTGGTAGCTTTCCTCCTAAGACATCTTGCATGATGGTGAATTTTCTGTTAACAGCAATAACAATCACACAGAGATTCAGGAGATTTCTCTAGCATTGAGAAGCCACATGAGTAAAGCACCAAGTAACACATTCCACCCTCAGGACTTTTCTGATGTCATCAGTTTCATTTTGTATGGGAACTCTCACCGAACAGGGTAAGTAAGGCTTTTTGATTCTTTAAATAGACGGTTCTGATAATCTCATCCAGATCTGAGAAAACATTTATCCAAGGTGCCAGAGAGGAGAGTAACATTTTGTTTGCTTATTTTGATTTTAATCAGCTTTGGAGATAGATACTGCTTTGAAGATAGCATTTGTAGAAACAAAAATAGGCTGTGACTTTCACTGCTGAAATGTGATTTGACAGTTGACTGATCTGATTGACACCAATGCTTTTGAAGGGAGGGTTGGAGATGATTGGATGGAGATGAGTATATTGTTGAGGTGCACAATTGTAGTGAATGAAATGTAACCTGGCAGCCAGATTTTCATGAGCCGTGTACTAAGTAAATTCATTTCCGCCACACTTCAGCCTGTTCTTACAAATAAAGTGGCTTCTTTTGGTATGAAAAATTGTTCCCTACTGCTATCCCCTTGTACTTACTTGTCTTGATTATTGAGATGAAGTTGTCATTGCCTGTTACATATGAAACTACTTTCCCCAGGAAGGACAATTGGTTAGAAAGATTGTTCTATAGCTGCCAGAGACTGGATAAGCGTGACCAATCTACAATTCCCCGCAATCTTCTAAAGACAGATGCTGTCCTTTGGCAGTGGGCTATTTGGGAAGCTGCGCAGTTCACTGTTCTTTCAAAGCTACGAACCCCACTGGGCAGAGCTCAGGACACCTTCCAGACAATTGAAGGTAACCAGCAATTTGGCATTTTTCAACCTTTGTGATGCAGATGGTTTTCTAGGCCTTTCAACTTCAGAAACCATGGCTTTATTATAATTGATGGAGATTTTGGAAGTTTTTTTTTTTCTGTACTGTTTACTAGGTAATTTCTAGATATGATTTTTTGAATGAGGTGTTATTAAATAATTGCATTTGCCATGTATCTGTTTTTGTTCAAAAGCTTAGGGGATTATATGAAATAGACATTTTTCCCCCAAATGAGAATGATTTAATCTTTGATTTTTGTTTTATTATAAATTGATGAGTACAGTAATAGGATAATTGGAAAGTTGACTTAATTCAGAGGTTTCTCTGATTCAGTGTTGCTGCCTTTGTTTTCAGGTATAATTAGAAGTCTTGCAGCCCACACACTAAACCCTGACCAGGATGTTATTCAGTGGACCACTGCAGATAATGATGAAGGCCATGGGAACAATCAACTTAGACTTGTTCTTCTGCTTCAGTATCTGGAGAACCTGGAGAAATTAATGTATAATGCCTATGAGGGATGTGCAAATGCCTTAACATCACCTCCCAAGGTTGGTGTTTGTGGAATGTAGTGGTGCTTTGAGATAGATTTCATTGTGATACCTAGTGGGACATGCAGGGCTGAGATCACAGTAACCATGTGTATTTAGTTCATTTGTATTTAAAGCATCTTTACCATAATTGGAACCAGTCCTGAGCTCTTCTCTCTCTTTTTTTCCAAAAGGTCATTAGGACTTTTTTCTACACCAATCGACAGACTTGCCAAGACTGGCTTACTCGTATCCGTCTCTCCATCATGAGGGTAGGATTGTTGGCAGGTCAGCCTGCTGTGACAGTGAGGCATGGCTTTGACTTACTGACTGAAATGAAAACAAGTAGTCTGTCTCAGGTAAGGTGCTCTGTGGGAATACATTTCAACTGCAGAAATGTGAGTTTGATCTCTTTGGAACTGAGCCTATAGATAAGTTAATTGTAGATCTTTTACAAGGCTTCTCATTCAGTGTCTTTCAGAACTAAGGACTTTCCAATCTGTTATTTGTTTTCTACATAGAACATGTTAAAAGTATGAACTATTGTATTAAAGACTGGGACTTTAGGAGTAAATGTAAGAAATTTGTTTATGGAACACATTCTTAAAAGAGTGTTTGGGGGAAGTTCTTTAATTAGGTTCAGAATAAATGAATGGAATACAAAATAACAGAATTCTTAATCCTTAATAAATGCTTTGTGATGGTTCTTAAGCTATCTAAGCTAAATATAGTGAAAATAATAGATAAATATATATATACACTGTGGCCAGTAGTAGTTATAAGTTTGGTAGAGATCTGAATTTCAGTATCATGGAGGTCTGTGACTGTTCTCTCTGACTGCTGTTTCCAGGGAAATGAATTGGAAGTCACTATCATGATGGTGGTAGAGGCTCTGTGTGAGCTCCATTGCCCTGAAGCTATCCAGGGGATTGCTGTCTGGTCGTCTTCAGCTGTTGGCAAAAACCTTCTCTGGATTAACTCAGTGGCCCAGCAGGCTGAAGGGAGGTAAGTTAGAAGGAATAAAATAAATGATAGGGTTATTATGTTTAAATCTCTGTATCGTATAATAATGAAAATAGTCTGAGTATTGAAGCATGCTTTAATCACTTCTGTAGAGGCGTCTTCCATTAGTTCTTAGATTAGCAGCTACACATGAGTGTCTCACTGGAAAACAAGGTGTTTCAGTTTTGTAAATGTTTTTAAATACAATTTTTGATTGCGCACAACTCTGTCAATTGCATTTGCATGCCTCATGTAAGTTTAAGAAGTTCTTAGGAATTTGGAGAGAAAAATAACCTGGTAGCTGTAAGTTTTGATGTGTCTAAAGCTCCATTTTCTTAAGGTGGGTAGTTTCTTCCTCTGCTATTGGAACAATAGTCCTATCTACAGAGCTATATGATTTTTAATGGATACCATTACTTCTTTGTGAGTGTATGGTAACTTGACACACTTTATTGTTGGATATTGAAGTAGTCATCAGTAATTTCCACTAGTTTTTTATACTGTCTTGGTAGTGAGACAGAGAGCTAACCTCCCCCCCCCCCCATAACTGACTCTTGTCCAGGTGCAGCTTATCAAGTAATTATTAAGTCTTTTAGAAAGAGATTTATTTGAGTGATATTAAAAAAATAAGACTTTAATTTGTATTTAAGGTTTGAAAAGGCCTCTGTGGAGTACCAGGAGCACCTTTGTGCCATGACAGGTGTTGATTGCTGTATTTCCAGCTTTGACAAGTCTGTTCTCACATTGGCCAATGCTGGACGAAACAGTGCCAGTCCCAAACACTCTCTAAATGGTGAGTGAGCATTCACTGTTTATGTTTAAAATGCTAAGGTTACATACAGTTCATTTGTACAGGTAAACTTCCCAGGAATATAGTCTATGAAATATTTGCAGTAGTTCTCAGTTTCTGTCTTTTTTTCTTAATATTTCTTGCAGGTGAATTCAGAAAAACAGTGCTGTCCAAACCAACTGATTCTTCCCCTGAAGTTATTAATTACCTAGGAAATAAGGCGTGTGAGTGCTACATCTCTATTGCTGACTGGGCTGCTGTGCAGGAATGGCAGAATGCGGTTCATGACCTGAAGAAGAACAGCAGCGGCACTTCACTCAATCTGAAAGCTGATTTCAACTATATTAAGTAATGACTCCATCTAGTCAACCTCCCCTGTCTGTCCATAAGTAGCCTTCTGCTGTGGTAGCAAGTACTAAAACTGGTCATATTTATAATAGGAAACCAATATTGGGGTAAGGAAGGAATCTGCTTAGTGGGAAGACAGAGTCATTATACATGAAGAGGCACTGCTTTAGAGAGGCTCACACAGGACAGCTGTATTTCTGTTTATTAGTGGTGAGAGTTTGTGAACATCTGTTAGTTATAGTCTTTATTTCTTTTTAATTATGCATCTCAAAATAGAGGATTTTCTGCATTTCAGACATAGTTGGGAGGACAAAGCTCATTAGCGTGAGTTCACTGTCCTTTTCCTTCCTAGTAACTGAACATACAATCTGTGTGAAACATTGGATATAGTATAGCAGAACAAAGCATACTGCTTTTAACTGTCAAAATAGGAGAAAAAACTGTGACAAAGGATTACATAGACTTTTCTGTCTCAAGGAAAGCAGTTAAAGTTAGGCATAGACAGGATAACTGTGGTAGATGGGGTGAGAACAGAAGTTACAGTCTAAGCTCTTTTGGGGGGTTGGGGTGGACATCTAGTCAGTAGCTAAAAGTGTACAACTGTCAAGAGCGTAATAGGGATATGGGGAACCGTCTGCCAGAAAACTTAGATAATACATGTCAGACATCAACAGCTCATTAGCAACCAGTACTTCTTCTAACCTGAGAAGCCTTTTTTAGACTTAGTGACAAGAGTAGGGACCCAGTAAAAGGGTCAGAGCTAGGGGTGGTGTTATCCACAGTAATCCCATCATTAGAAAGATGGAGACAGATACTCATTCTTAGTTATATAAGTGAGTTCTAAATCACCTTTCTGAGAACTTAAGTCTTCCTTCTGGTTGGGCAGTGTCTTTAGTGGAGGCAGAGGAGAATTGTGGGGCTAATAGGAATTGAGGCCTCTATTCCTGACACTGATGTGCTGGGGTCAGAAGAAAAGGCTGCAGATAAGGAAATGGATTTTGTAAAGAACAAAAAACCACAAAGGGTTGGGAGATGTCTCAGTGAAAGAGTCAGGACTAACCTATAAAACTGAGATGATGGTGGACTTAGAGGGAAGAGTACAGGCTTGCTTTCTGTGGGGAGAGGCTAGCTGGTGGGATTTAGTGGCTTAGAGAGAGCAGTGTTGAAGACATTGTAGAGAATCTACTGCCAGTGTCTTAACAGGCCCACAGAAAGAGGAAGTGATGAGAGAGTAGCCTCAACTAGTGGTCGTGGCTAGGACTTTCTCTTTTACCACTCTAGCTGTTGTGTTACTGAGATGGGAACCACAGCAGACTAAAAACCATTTCGTTGAACAACTGCTCCCTTATACTGCTTGTTCTTCCTATATAGCCTCAGGTTACACAGAGCTTTTGAGGTCTAACACAAGCTGATTGGCACTTTCATTACAGGTCACTAAGCAGCTTCGAGTCTGGAGAGTTTGTTGAATGCACTGAGCAGTTGGAATTGTTACCAGGAGAAAATATTAATTTGCTTGCTGGAGGGTCAAAAGAAAAAATAGGTATTTGAGAAGTTTTAATTTTTTTCACAAGTTTCTTAAAACTTTGCATAGTTTTTATTTTACTAGGAAATACGAAAGTTTCTGCATATTTATTTGGAGTCCTACAGTATGTGAAGCAACACATTTCGCTAGGGTTGTGTTACTAATAGCTAATGAAGCAAAGAAAAATGGCTAAGTTAAAATTAAACTCCAGCAATGGTGGCAGAGGCAGGTGGATCTCCGAGTTCTTGCTGTTACTCAGAGAAATCCTGTCTCAAAACAAATAAAACAACAAAAAACTAAACTGGGCAAGGGTGACATTGAGACTTTTAGAATGACATAGACATTTAGTTGAAAAAGCACAAATCAGTGTTTAGGCTGCACAGTTCCCTTAATTTCCACCCTGATAAGCACACTGCACATTGCTGTATGGCATTCAGAGGTCTGCTGTGCAGATTGAGGTTCAGCCCATGGATCATAGGATGCATTCTGTAAGCTCTCAAGTACTTCTGCTGAGAGCTGTGAAAACCAGCATAGGTTCATTCTTGATGTGTGACTAAAAAGGCTTTCACTGTTGGATTTTGTAAGTCAAGATGTTCAGTGTTGTTTCTCCATAATTAACCTTTTCAATTACATTTTAGAAAAACTGAAAATTTTTAAATGAGAGGGGAGTCATTTATCTTAAAACTAATTTTTCTTTCTGAAACTTTTATTTATTTAATTTTTTGTGTGTGTGTGTGTTGATTTGGAATTCGGTATGTAGTCTTGGCTTGCATTCATGAGATCCTCCTCTGCCTTCTGAGTTCTGGGGTTAAAGATGGTTTTGGTTTCTTATAATGTGCTAAATTAGTGGCTTAACTTGTTGAACTATTATCTCTGAACTTAATTTCAAGTCTATAATCCTATTAGACTTGTCTTAGAATTTTTTTCTGGTTATTTCTTATTATTTTAAGTGAATTTAGCTTATTCCAATAAGGTTGGAATAGAGAAACTAGCTCAGTCAACAGAATTCTTACCACACAAGCATGAGGAGCTGAATTTAATCTATAGTACCTGTGTCAAAAAGCCATACGTGGTGGTATATGCTTGTAATCCTAGTGGTAGAGTGGTAGAGTAGGCTGGCCATTGAGAGGCTGGAGAGAAGATAGATGATACCAGAGGAACAATACTGGAGGCTGTCCTGGCCTCTAGATGCACGTGCAGTTCACACCATTACATAAGTAAAAATGGGACCTTAAATTTCATGAACTAAAATGGGGGAAAACCTCACTGAAATAGTTATATCCTTTAAAGAATCAATTTTGAATGTAAAAAGAAGAGGGAAAGTTAGTTTCTTACCAATATTTGCATCTTTGAGAGCAAGTGATTTGCAGAGGTGTAACATAATTTTATAGTAAGTAATGCTGTGTACATAGCTATCTGAAATGTCTAGCTTCCTGAACTTAATGAAAAGGAGTATTCATTGATAATTTATTAAATATTGCCAAAATGTTAATACGTTTGTACACTAAGAACAGATTAATACGATGTATCTGACTTGTTTAGATATGAAAAAGCTGCTTCCTAACATGCTCAGCCCAGACCCACGGGAGCTTCAGAAATCCATTGAAGTCCAACTGTTGAGAAGCTCGGTCTTTTTGGCAACTGCATTAAACCATGTGGAACAAGATCAGAAATGGCAGTCCTTAACGGAGTAAGTTCACAAGTGTACATTGGCAGGTAGCTGCGAGGAACGTTAAGTTTGAAAACTACAGATATGTAGAAACCCCTAAAAGCAACATCTTGTCTTGCTTTCATAATCACTACTATACAATTTGCTTTCCTTACTGTGATTTTTAATTTTTTGATGCCAAATGGTAGTGCCTTATAGCCACTTCATATTATTAGTGGCTATAAGCTGAAGAGTGTTGTTAATTAATTGACAGCAAATATGTTCTTTCAGAAACGTGGTAAAGTACTTGAAGCAAACCTCACGCATAGCTATTGGACCACTAAGACTTTCTACGCTAACTGTGTCACAATCCTTGCCGGTACTGAGTACCCTGCAGTTGTACTGCTCATCTGCTCTTGAGAACACAGTCTCTAATAGACTGTCAACAGAGGTGTGTAGGGGTGTGTTTGTGTGTGTGTGTTCTCTTTAATTTTATTTAGTTTATGTGTATAGGTGTTGTGCCTGTACTGTCTGTATACCACTTGTGTATTTGGTGTTCTTCTTGTAAACCAGAAGAAGGCATTAGATCCCCTAAGACTGGAGTTACATATGGGTGTGAACCACCATGTGGGTGCTGGGAATTGAACCTCCGTTCTTTGAAAGAGCAACAAGTGCCCTTAACCACTGAGCCATCTCTCCAGCCCTGAAGTGTGTGGATTTTTTCTTTTGTTTCTTGGTTTTTTTTTTTTTTTTTTTTGTAAACATTCTTTATGAGTATTAATATGTTGCTATAGGTCAAACACCTCTTTTTCTCAGATTTTAAAGTAAGAGTTTTTAATTGGGTAAGCTGGCAAACTGAAATCTAAAATGTATTTCTAGACAAATTTTTATTTGAGGTAGTATAGAGCAGATGGAAGAACTTGAGGTTTGGACTAATTGCTGAATCTTGGTTTTAATGTACAATTTGGACTTTACTCCTACTCCTTTCTCTTTCTTGATAGAGTAAACGTCAACCAAAAAGAACCTTTGCAAAGGACTTGCTCTCTACGAATTATAGAATCAGTAGTTTATTTATGTTTTGCATTTTTGGCTTATAGTAAATATACATTTTTTTCAGATGTACTTTATTAGTAAATATACTGACAAATTGTACTTAATCTTCTGAATTTAGGTTTTCTGTTTGGGTGTGTCTTAGTTTTTTGTTGGTTTGTTTTGATTACTCTGATGACATACTATGACCAAGGCAGCTTATAAAAGCAAGTGCTTGATTTGGGTCTTATAGTTTCAAAGGTTAGATGCTAGACCAACGGCATGGCAGCTGAGACGTCAGAGAGAGTCAGAGACACTGTCTTTTGAAACCTCAAAGCCTGCTCTAATTGACTGTAATTCAACAAGGCCACATTTTCTTTTATTCTCTTTTTTTAAATTAAATTTTAAAAATTCACTTTCATACAGCCCACAGATCCCCATGGCCAAATTTCCTAATTCTTCCCAAGTGGTTCTACCAATGGGGGACCAAGTATTCAAATACGTGAGCCTTTGGGGGCCTTCTTTACACCGGCACAAGCTGGAAGAGATATGGTGAAAGATTATAGGCAAGTGGGGTAGATCTAAAGGCTGTAGTCTGTCCTGCACTTATTAGGAGAGACTGTTTTATACAAGTCTTTGTCTCTTTACTGCCAGGACTGTCTTATTCCTCTCTTCAGTGATGCCCTTCGCTCATGTAAACAGCATGATGTGCGGCCATGGATGCAGGCATTGAGATACACCATGTACCAGAATCAGCTGTTAGAGAAAATTAAAGGTAACTCCCTCTCTCTCTCTCTCCCCCTCTCCTCTATCCTAGAACTTAATGAGTTTACCAGGCTGGCCCCAAACTCAAAGAGATCCACCTACCTCTTCCTCTCAAGTGCTGGGATTAAAAGCATGTGCCACCTCTTGGCCTAATTTTCTTTTCCTTAAGTTATTTTTACTGAGATATAAATTATATATTTAAGTATACAGTATATTGTTTTCTATCCCATATACCATGAGTATAGGCAGGATTCAAAGTCCCGTGTGTCTCTGTTCAGGTTCACAGTGTCCCTGTCTCAGGTATATGATTGCCTTCCTATCCCTGTAAATTATTAGACTTATGTTTGCTGACTTTTTATATAAATGGAATTATGCTGCCTGCTTCCACATCTGGCATTGTTAGTTTACATGATATTTTTAAGGTTCTCCCATGTTATCTTGTCAGTAAAGTGGTCCTTTTTTGTTAGTTATTTGAGAAGCAGCTGCCAAATATTTGAGAGTGTCTGCCGAAACAGAAGCTTCTGTCTACTTTCCATGTGCCATCATTTTTTTTTCTCCACTTGTTGCTTGGGGGGGTTGTTCTATTGTTTTCTATTTGGGTAGCTAAGTATGAAGCTGCTATAAACGTGTATTATTTATTTTTCCTGTTATTTTAACCAAATTCCTGACAATCAGCTTAGGGAAAGATGTAGTAGGAGGTTTCTGGCCCAGACTTTCGTGCCTAACCTCCAAGTTTAGGTCCGCAGGTTCGCAGTCCTACAGAGAGACACACAGACGCTTACAATTGTTTTTGGCTGATCAGCCTCAGGCCCAGGCATATCACTTGCTAGCTCTCTACCCTTCATCTAACCCATGTCTCTTGTTCAGCCAGGCAGCTCGGTACCTTTCTTTAGAGCAGCATAGTTGTCCTCCGCTTCCTCTGGCTTCTCCCTGGTGCTCCTCTGGCACCCTGCTCTCAGAGATTTTCTTAGTCTGGTAGCCCTGCCTACACTTCCTGCCTGCCTTTGGCCAATCAGCTCTTTTTATTAAACCAGTGGGTGGGACAATTATTTACCATGAAACAGCACAATTTCCTACAGAAAGAAGGGTGTGTATTGGCTTATAGTTGAGGTACAACCAATCCATCATGGCTGGGAGATCATAGAGGCAGGAGTGTGTGAGGTAGCTGGTCACATCTACACTCAGCTTGCTTTTTTTCTCCTTCTAACTCAGTCTGGGATCCCAGCCCGTGGAGGAGGGCCAATATTGTCTTTTTGGCTTGGGTCGTCTTCCCATCTCAGATATCCTCACTGATGCACTCAGGTCCCTTTTTGTGGTGATTCCAAATCCTGTCTTGTTGACAGGGTGAACTGTCACTGCATTCACGTTCTGTATTTACTATCAAATCTAAGACTCATGTTTCACTTAAAGCTTTTGTGTGAGATTGTTGAGTTGTTGGGTCCAGCTTTGTAAATAGTTCAGTGTTTCTTAGAAAGTGCTTGTACTTTTTATATTCCTTTAGTATTTTAAGAAAGTTCTGTAGTGTGGATGTAACTTTTATCTTATGGTTTTAGTTTTTATTCCCCTGGTGATTGGTGTATTTCTTCATCATTTCATTTGCATAGAGGCTGTTGTGTATTACATATTTCAGATGTCTCCTAACATCTTTTGCCTGCTTTTCTTTCTTTTTAATTGGGGGTGTGTATGTGTGCAGAGTCCTTGTAGCCTCAGCACTTTCTATGCAGATTAGGTTGGCCCTGAACTCAAAAATATATGCCTGCTTTTGCATCAGTTCTGGGATTATAGGTGTGACCATTACACTTGGCTTTTTGTCCACTTGAGGCTTTATTGACAGTGTTGTGTTATGTAGCTCTGTAGTCTAGC
This sequence comes from Phyllotis vaccarum, assembly GCA_033318265.1. NCBI lineage: Eukaryota > Metazoa > Chordata > Mammalia > Rodentia > Cricetidae > Phyllotis > Phyllotis vaccarum. Next base: position 2,044,608 of record JARWLC010000019.1, read on the forward strand.
CTATTTACTGGGTTTTGAACACTGGGGTCAGCACTTGCAAACTGAAGGCCTTTAGGACATAGAATTTCAGAAGTTCCCACTTTTGAGAGGAGATAGATAAGAAGCCTCAGCATAGGATGGAGCATAAACAGGACTGCAAAGTACTACTTTTGTTTTCTTTCTACATAAAACATTGCTTGAAATTGTAAAGTCAGTAATCTGACATTCGGAAATACAATTCCATTTCCCAGCAGGATTATTAGTTAGAGAAAGTCTAGAACCAGTAGTTTGTTCCATTGCTGTGGTTAATGTTAACAAACAGGTACTGGCAAGCAAAAAATCCTGGTTATTTTCATTGTTAGAATCAAGAAGGGCTTAGAGTCAGCAGGGAAGCCTAATACTGGGAAGTGAACTGCATGATACTGTGTTGAATGGAAGTATGTACACAGGTATCTAAAAGAGCATATAACAGAGATCCCTTATTGGACCTTAGGGATTAGTAGAAAACTTGAGGAAGTAGCATTTAAATATAAATTTGAGGGTAGAAATAAGAAGGAATGTGGGTGACTGCATTAGACATATTGATAAAAAGGTTAGAGGTAGTAAAAACATGCAGTTTGCTTGAAAGGGAGGTAGAGCTGGGTGAGATTGCAGTGGGAAGTCAATGTAAGGGTCAGTAGAAACTCATTTAGAGTTTGCAAGGAGAGTAAAGTTCCAGGTTTACTTGTCTATGATCATTTCAGTGGAAGGTTGGATTGTGGATTAGCTGAGGCTAAAAAAGAGGCAAAGGGACCAGCTCCCTGCTGCTAAACAAGATAGTGAGGGATGGCAGAAAGGAGGGAAATAAGCAAACTATCTCAAGCACCTGCTTAGGTGGTAGCCTTTCTTTGAGAAAGGTGATGGGGATTCCACTTAACACATATTCCAGGAATGTAGGTGCTCAGTGGACAGGTAGGTCTCGGGTCTCTGGTCTGGTCTGTGGTATGGCTTTGAAGCTACAGGATGGATGTCTTGTCCAGGACTTGCTAGAAAAAGGGGAGTCTTCAGTCTTTATTCTCTTTCCATTCTGTTGAACTAGGCTCCTTTTTCTTTTTTATGTACTGAGTTCACCAGTTTTACAAATTTACTTTTTATTTTATACATTTGAGTTTGCCTACATTTGTGCATATGTATCACATGTGTGCCTAGAGGCCAGAAGAGGGTGCTGTATCCCCTGGCACTGGAGTTACAGGCAGTTGTGAACTATCATGCGGGTACTGCAAACAGAACCCTCCTCCACAAGAGTAATAGCAAGTGCTCTAACGTGACAAGTTGTCCCTCCATGTTATGACACTAGGCTCTTTTTAACAGTTCAGTTGTTAGAAGGTTAAGTTTTTCTTCTAGAGAATGATTTTCACTTCTTATTATGTGGTTGTATCCCACACTGTTATGTGTCATAAGCCATACAGTGTGCTAGTTGGTGGGAATTTGAGGATTAGCTCCCTTTGGGGGAGGTGGTAAGGAACAGAATCTGGAGTTAGGAATTGGGAATTAATGGAACATTTATTTTTTTTCTTTCTAGAGCAAACAGTACCAATTAGAAGTCATCTCATGGAACTAGGACTGACGGCAGCAAAATTTGCTAGAAAACGGGGGAATGTGTCACTGGCGACAAGACTGCTGGCACAGTGTAGTGAGGTTCAGCTGGGAAAGACAACTACTGCCCAGGACTTAGTCCAGCACTTTAAAAACCTGTCTACTCAAGGTCAAGTGGATGAGAAATGGGGGCCTGAGCTCGATATTGAAAAAACTAAGTTGTTATACACAGCAGGTTAGTAAAAGCACATAAAATTGTATGCATGTTTCTGTGTGTGTATAAGATGTATTTTAGAAAAAATTTTCAGCTTTTGTAGATCAGTGTTCTTCAGAAAGACGTGTTTTCAAAGTTTGTTGGTTATCCCTGGATTCATCCTCCCTTCCCTGCCTCCCTTTTGGGGATGTTGTATGTTTGCTTATTTGTATGTGTGCGAACACACGTGGGTGCAGGCAGGTTCATGTATGTGCATGAATGTTTGTAGGTCAGAGGTTGATAGTAGGTGTCCTTGATTAATACCCATCTCAATACTGAGGCAGAGTTTTTCACTTGAACCCAGAGGTCACTTGGTTAGGGTAGTCTTACTATCTAACTTGTTATGTGTATCCTCTCTGTCCCTCTTTTAGTGCTAGGATTATAGACAGTCTGTCACGCCCACCCAGAATTTATGTGGATTCTGGAGATTCAAACTATAGTCCTTAATGCTTACATGACAAGCATTTAACTCAGTGATCCATCTTCCCAACTCCCAAAGTTTTTTATTATTGTTGTTATTATGGCAAGGTCTAACTGTTAGCTGACCCGAAACTCACCAAGTCAACCAGGCTAGCCTTTGTCCCCTAAGTGTTGAGATTAAAGGCGTGTCTCACCATGCCTGACTTTGATATGATATAGTATTTATTTTATCTTAATTTTAATGTGTGAGTGCCTGCATGTACATAAATGCAACACAGAATGGGATGTTGGATTTCCTGGAACTAGAGTTGCAGGATGCTGTCTGTAATCTGCCTGGTCTAGGTGATGGGACATAAACTTGTGTTTCTACAAGAGCAGTGGGTGATCTTAACCTTAGCCCATCTCTCTAGTTCCTGAATTTTGTGTTTTTAAAAGCAAAAACTAAATAAATACCTTGAAATAATTTATTTTACTATTAAGGCTAAATTAGTGGTTTTGTATGTGTGTTTTGTTTTGTTTTTCCCCTATAGGCCAGTCAACACATGCAATGGAAATGTTGAGTTCTTGTGCCATATCGTTTTGCAAGTCTGTGAAAGCTGAGTATGCTGTGGCTAAGTCAATTCTGACTCTGGCTAAATGGGTCCAGGCAGAATGGAAAGAGATTTCAGGACAGCTGAGACAAGTATACAGAGCTCAGCAGCAGCAGAACCTCCCAGGCCTTTCTACTTTGTCTAGGAATATACTTGCTCTAATAGAGCTGCCGTCTGCTAATACAGTGGGAGAAGAACACCCTCGGATTGAGAGTGAATCTACAGGTATTTTATTCTTATGTTAACTTTAAAAAATAATAGTTTTTGTAAGTGTAAAATCAGTGTTATACTAGCTGTAATTTGCCACAAAAAATTTGACTACAAAAATATATTACATTGGATGAAGTAATGAGTACTTAGGTTGTGTATCCAGCGTTTCAGATAAAAGTTCCTTCCCTGACTCAGTGGGGTATTTTTGCTGCAATTCATCAAAGAGTCAATGTCAGGAGCAGCAGATATGTAGCTGTAGCTTGTAGGAGCACAGAAAGACTCATGTTTCTTACTGTGTGTCACACTACCAAAGTTAGTTAGCCAAAGAAAAATTTATTTTTTCTTCTTGTTCTTTTATTTGGGGGGAGAGGGTGCTGAAGATTGAATCCATGGCCTTTTGCGGGCTTGGCAGGTGCTGTACCACTGAGTCACACTACCACTTTCTGTGTTTTTTGTTTGTTCTCTCCCTCCTTCCCCGTTTTTGGGGTGGGTGAGTGGTGATAGAGTATGGTTCAGGTTGGCCTCAAACAGACCTTCTGCCTCTGATGAAGGAATATATCACCACACCCACCTGTTTTGTAGTATGAGGTTACTGGCTTGGACTTTTCCTCCTGGCCCAGTGGCCCAGACCCGCAGACCATCAGAAACACACAAATGCTTGCATTAATTTTATGCTGATGATCATCCTTTGGCTCTGGCATATTGTTAGCTAGTTCTTGCTCTTAAACTAACCCATGACTCTTATACTGTTCAGCCATGAGGCTCGGTACCTTTTCTCAGAGCAGCATAGTTGTCCTCTGCTGGCTTCTCTGTGTCTCTGCTCTTCCTGTTCCTAGAGTTTTCTTAATCTGGTAGCCTCACCCATGCTTCCTGTCTGCCTTCAGCTTGTCAGCATTTTTATTAACCCGTTAGGTAGGACAGCTACTTACAATGGAACAGAACACAATCCCACTACAGTATCTTTCTAAGAACCTAACTGGTCTCATACTCAATCAAAACTGTCTTTTAATGTCTTAAATGCTGACTTATAGGCAAAGTGACACTCTGTCCACTTGGGTGTATGTGTGTATGTATGTTTTCCTGGGTACAATAGACTCCATGTCTCATGCATGCTATGCAAACATTCTTTGACCTACATCCTAATCAGTTCTGGAGAAAACTAATCTCACTCCATTTTGTTTTGCCGAAGCTTGGGGTTTAAATTACTCAAACTGTATTTTGTTTACAATAGTTTTTTTAAAAAAAATAATTTTAGTGTATCTGTTAACCAGGTCATTGGTATTCATAAGGGATAGGTCTTGGCATATGAACTCACTAAACTAGGTAGTTTGCTCTCTGTAAAATGGAAGTAAAGGTCTCTGTCTGTCCTGTTGGTCTCTGTTTCTATGGTATGCTTATTACCAAATGCTTAAAATTATTCTATTTATGAGGGAATAGCCAATCATAAACAAGAAAAAGGGCATTTTACAGTACATCCAACACTTATGCTGTCATTAAAGGCAGGGATGTTTACACAGATGTTAACATAAGCTGATGTCTTTTAATATACATTGCAGAAAAGTATTCAGATTTTGGCCATAACTAATTAATTATGTACTGCAGTAGTATTGGGCTTATTGCTTCCTTACAATAATAATGACTTAACATGTCAATGGGAACCAATGGGAACCCTGATAGATGTTATTAATGTGTCACTGACCCTCGTGTTATTTTTCCTGTCATGGCAGTGCATATTGGAGTTGGAGAACCTGACTTCATTTTGGGACAGTTGTATCACCTCTCTTCAGTGCAGGCACCAGAAGTAGCCAAATCTTGGGCAGCTTTGGCTAGTTGGGCTTATAGGTGGGGTAGAAAGGTGGTGGACAATGCCAGGTATGTATGTTTGAATGTGTAATTAATATAACACACTGCAAAATGGAGATTTAAAATGCTGATTTGGGGGAGTTTTCATACCTGAAATACTTGATGACTTATTTATTTTTATAGTCAGGGAGAAGGTGTTCGTCTGTTGCCTAGAGAAAAATCTGAAGTTCAAAATCTGCTTCCAGATACTATAACTGAAGAAGAAAAAGAGAGAATATATGGTATTCTTGGACAAGCAGTATGCCGGCCAGCAGGAATTCAGGTAAGGAACATTTGATAGAATGGTTTGAGGGAGTGGAGGGCACGGGAATCTTGAAGATTCCTGTTGCAACTCAATCTTTTTTTGAGGAAGTTGGCTAATTTTTGGTTTTTCGAGTCAGGGTTTCTTTTTAGACCAGACTGGCTTTGAACTCAGAGATCTGCCTATCTCTGCTGGGATCAAAGGCCTGGAGCACCACTGCTAGGCTCTGTCATTGGCTATTTTATTAAATAGTGTATGAGGTTTAGGGCGTTTGTGTTGCAAATAAAAATCTCTCAAGCTTTAAGATGACATATAGTTACCTTTTACTAAAATCATAATTTCTTGAGAAATGAAGTGATTTCTTTATGGTTCTGATGAAAATAGGTGAATTTACTTTCTTTTAATCACCCTTCTGATCTGAAGTTAGGTTCTGGTGGTATTGTCAGGGTAGAAGCATACTTCTAGTGTATGTGAGTGAGGCTGTGAGTTTAATCCCCAGAGCTTAGAACATGTAAGTGTCTTTATAAGACTATCTAAGAACCTTTAAAATATGACACTGAGTGGAGGGCAGGACCTCCCCCCCCCCCCCCGCCCAATTCTTTTGCACAGGCTCTATGCATGTGTGTTTAACATCAGTTAAGTAACTTGTGGGTGTGGGAATTGGACAAACCTAGGGCTTTGTGCTAGCAGGCAAGTTCCAATAGTCTCTGCCCCTGGTAATTGTCATGATATTAGTTAACATGGGAAGCAGTGGACTACTTGAACTGCACAGTGCCCCCCCGCCAAAGTGTCCTGTAAGTTTTATATGCTCTATAGCTGTCGAATATGTAGATGAAATATACAAAGGTGTGGCTTTTATTTGCAGGCAGAGTTCTATTCTAAAATTGTACCCAGGAGTCTCTGCTGAAGCTGTTGTGGTACATTTACACTGTTGTAAAGAAGCTGTTGTGGTACAGTTACACTGGTGTAAAGAAGCTGTTGTGGTACAGTTACACTGGTGTAAAGAAGTTGTTGTGGTACATTTACACTGTTGTAAAGAAGCTGTTGTGGTACAGTTACACTGTTGTAAAGAAGCTGTTGTGGTACAGTTACACTGTTGTAAAGAAGCTGTTGTGGTACAGTTACACTGTTGTAAAGAAGCTGTTGTACAGTTACACTGTTGTAAAGAAGCTGTTGTGGTACAGTTACACTGTTGTAAAGAAGCTGTTGTGGTACAGTTACACTGTTGTAAAGAAGCTGTTGTGGTACAGTTACACTGTTGTAAAGAAGCTGTTGTGGTACAGTTACACTGTTATAAAGAAGCTGTTGTGGTACAGTTACACTGTTGTAAAGAAGCTGTTGTGGTACAGTTACACTGTTGTAAAGAAGCTGTTGTGGTACAGTTACACTGTTGTAAAGAAGCTGTAGTGGTACAGTTACACTGTTGTAAAGAAGCTGTAGTGGTACAGTTACACTGTTGTAAAGAAGCTGTTGTGGTACAGTTACACTGTTGTAAAGAAGCTGTAGTGGTACAGTTACACTGGTGTAAAGAAGCTGTTGTGGTACAGTTACACTGGTGTAAAGAAGCTGTTGTGGTACAGTTACACTGGTGTAAAGAAGCTGTTGTGGTACAGTTACACTGGTGTAAAGAAGCTGTTGTGGTACAGTTACACTGGTGTAAAGAAGCTGTTGTGGTACAGTTACACTGTTGTAAAGAAGCTGTTGTGGTACAGTTACACTGTTGTAAAGAAGCTGTTGTGGTACAGTTACACTGGCATAAAGAGAGCAGTGTTTGCTGTTGATGTTCTCTTGGTTTAACATCCTTTGTTGCTAGGCAGAATATTATATTGTAGTTTAGAAACATTTAAAATACAGAGAACCCGTAAGTCTTTAATTTTTGCCTAAATGCTTATAACCTCGTTTGGTTGTATTAGTCAGCATATTATAAAGAGATACTCACTACTGGATTTAGTGAATCATATGTTAGAAAAGCTTATCTTCCTTTTCACCTGAAGTATTCTATGTCTATATTTTCTTTAGGATGAAGATATAACACTTCAGATTACAGAAGGTGAAGACAATGAGGAAGATGACATGGTTGATGTTATCTGGCGGCAGTTAATATCAAGCTGCCCGTGGCTTTCTGAACTTGATGAAAATGCAACCGAAGGTGTCATTAAAGTGTGGAGGAGAGTTGTAGACAGGATCTTCAGCTTGTACAAATTGTCCTGCAGTGCATATTTTACTTTCCTCAAGCTCAACGCTGGGCAAGTAGGTGCCACAGCCTTCTCAAGGAAAACTATTTGGAATTTCTTTCCTTCAGACAAAAAGAATAGTAACAGATGATTTTATTTTGTATTCCCTTATTTGTTCACTTAGATTCTGTTAGATGAAGATGACCCCAGGCTCCATTTAAGTCACAGAGCAGAGCAGAGCACTGATGATGTGATTGTGATGGCTACCTTACGACTGCTCAGATTGTTAGTGAAGCATGCTGGTGAGCTCCGGCAGTATCTGGAACATGGCTTGGAGACAACTCCTACTGCTCCATGGAGAGGTAATGGCCTACATGCAATGCTGTCTTTAGTTGATTTGTTTCTGAATGGGATCGAAATAGTTTTTCTGTGTTTTATTTGAAAATGTTATCAGTTCATAGGATATCATGGGCTGTTTGACGTTCATGAAAATTTTTCTACTTTGTAGTTCTAGAATTGAGAGGCTAGAAGACAGGTGATTTTCATTATTAAAAATCAGTTTTGGAGAGGGCAGTGAAAATAAGTGTAGAGGATGTAGTATAATCCTTTGTCACAGTTACTTCTAGGAGGCATATGCTGAGCACACTGTTCAATGTTTTAATTGCTCTGGACTGTGATTACAGTTCTACCCTAAGCAGACTTGCAATTAAGAATGATTTCATATGAGTCTCGGTTACCATAGAGAGAACTTTGGCATCCTTAAGATCTGTACTGATGCTCACATCAGGTTTTATCTTTTTGCATTCCCCAAAATTCGTAGGTTTCTAACTACTCTGTCATCTTCTCTTGAAGGAATTATTCCACAGCTTTTCTCACGCTTAAATCACCCTGAAGTGTATGTGCGCCAGAGTATTTGTAACCTCCTTTGCCGTGTGGCCCAAGATTCCCCACACCTCATATTATATCCTGCAATAGTAGGAACCATATCACTGAGCAGTGAATCCCAGGCTTCAGGTATGCAACATTCAAATACATATGTATATGTATAAATGTATGAAAGAATGACAGAGTTTCACCTTCAGTGGTCTGGTATTTACTATGTAGAACAGGCTGGTCTTTTACTTACAGAGACCCCCCTTGCCCAGCTAAAATATTGTTATTATTATTTTTTTAACCAATAAATTTTAAGTCTCTTTGTGTGATATGTTCTCAGGTTGAAGGTATGTAGTTTTTTAATAGTAATGGTTCTGACTTACTGAAGAAGTAATTACTGTGTTTGTAATCCGTGTTTTGCATGTTTTTGTTACTTCTTTACAATACACCAGGAATTTGGCATAGAGCTTTTTAAGGTAAACATTAGTTAGACCTTGATCTATATTCTGTCTGGGAAAGGCTTCTTGTTTGCTTACCATCTTTCCCAGCTTGTAAAAGTGCAGACCATGATAATCTTTAGCTATACACAGCACTGTGAAATGCATTGTCCTTGTTTCCATAGCCAATGTTTGTGTATCGCTGTTGTATCTTGCTGTAGGAAATAAGTTTTCCTCTGCAATCCCTACTTTACTTGGAAATATCCAAGGAGAAGAACTGCTGGTTTCTGAATGTGAAGGAGGAAGTCCTCCTGCTTCTCAGGATAGCAACAAAGATGAACCTAAAAATGGTTTAAACGAAGACCAGGCCATGATGCAGGACTGCTATAGCAAAATTGTAGACAAACTGTCCTCTGCGAACCCAACAATGGTTTTACAGGTACAAGAAGACTAACTTATTTGCTTTCGTTATTATTTATTACAGCTTCCTCCCCAAATTCTAAAGCTAATATCTCAGTGGACTTTTTATCAGTGAACCAAAGCTTTAAGGATAATCAGATTTGGTCTCACTAACGTATATTCATAGGCTGCTGATGAATTTTTTTGTGCAATGAGCATTACCTGTGTCTGATTTGATGCTGCTTTGTGAGCCATGTGGATGTGTTATGTCTTCAGGTCCAGATGCTTGTGGCAGAGCTACGAAGGGTCACTGTACTTTGGGATGAGCTCTGGCTAGGAGTTCTGTTACAGCAGCACATGTATGTTCTAAGACGCATTCAGCAGCTGGAGGATGAGGTGAAGAGAGTGCAGAACAACAACACCTTGCGCAAGTATGTCTACACTCCTTCCTTGGGAAGATGGGGCTAATGCTGTTGTCTTTTAGATTTATTCATTATATGTGTGTGTACCATGTGTGTGCCTGGTGCCCACCCAAATCAGGAGAGCATTGGGACCTCTGAAACTAGAGTTAAGGATGCCATGTGGGTGCTAGGAACTGAATTTGGATTCTCTGCAAGAGCAGCCAATGCTCTTAACTGCTAAGCCATCTTTCCATTGCTCTCCCTACTTTTTTCTATATAATATGTTAATCAGGATGACAAAATTCACAGTCTTAACCATTTTTAGCTGTACAATTGAGCAGCATTAAAGTGTGTTCTCACAATACTGTGCCTTCATCACCACTACCCTCTGCTAGAATCATTCTTAATCCCAGGCAGGCTCTGTTCTCAGTGAGAACCTCTATTTGCCCTAACTTGTCCCCTCATTACCTCTAGCTTTTATTTTTGCTTTATGAATTATCCTTCTTTATTTATGCATGTGTTTATGTTGTGCATATTCAGGCCAGAGGACAATTTATAGGAGTTGTTTTATCAATTGGGTCTTGGAGATCAAACTTTGTTTTCAAGTTTAGCAGCAATACCTTTAGTGACTGAGTCGTTGTGTTAGCCCTCATGAACCAGTTTTTACTGTTTGATTCATTTATTAGTAGGAACTGGGCTTGTTTTTAGCTTTGTGAACAATGCTGCTCTGAACATGGGTATGCAGTATCTGGCTAAGTTCTTGCTTTGATTATTTTGTGTGCAATGTGGCGGATTTGCTGACCATTGTGATTGATTATCTTGTTAAACCTAGGAGTCTTTTTCACCATGATTGTGCTGTTTTATGTTCCAACTTTGATTGCATGAGGATTCTGTTTTTCCCCTATCCTTGCCAACATTTAACTGTATTTGTGTAAATATGTTGCATAGTGTGTGTGCTCTGTAGAGGTCAGCGTCCTTTTGCAGTCCTTTTGCACCGTATTTAAGGCAGGATCTACTTTTTGACTTGTCTTTCCCCTGCTGCTATGTATATGATGAGGTTCTGGGGATTTTCCTTATCTCCCTATATGTGTTGTGATTGCAGCGTTCTCTACCACTTCATCTAGCTTTACATGACTTCTGAGGATTCTGATTGAGCTCCTCATGCTTGCGTGGCAGATTTTTAACCTAAGCTTTTACTCAGCTAACACTTGGAAGTTTCCCTGAGTGTTTTGTTTATAATGCTCATGGATGTTAAGTTGTAGCTCATTGTAGTCTTCATTTGTGTTTTCCTTAATGACTAATAATGAGTACCTTCTTTTCCTATTTTAGTTGACCAGTATGTATCTTTGTAGAATGTTGAATTAAGTTGTTTAGATGTACGATATTTTAGGAAAACATGGAATTCCTTGGTAGATACTTGATTTGCAAATGATTGTCATCACTTTGAATTGTCAGTTGAGTCTATGTGGTGCCATATTCAAAGAATCACTGTTAAATCTAGTGTAAGAATTATGGTTTCTCTCAGGAGTCTGGTAGTCTTCACTTCTGCATCTGGGCGTTTGGTGCATTTTGCTTTGTTTTTGTTTAAGATTAGGATCCAAATCCCATTCTCTAACACAGTTGAAAAGCAAAGCTACCTGTCTTATTGAATTTTTAAAAGTGTTACATAATAAGTTATTTGCCCATTTTTTGATACTATATACTCAATACTTGATACATTTAAATTGTCTTGTGTGGAGATACTTTTGTAATATAATACTCTGACTTTTTATTATATTACAAAATATCCCCACACTCATGTTCATAGGAAACTTTAATAATAAAATTTTTGAATGGAAATGTCTTTGGTTAGAGAAGAGAAAATCGCCATCATGCGAGAGAAGCACACAGCGTTGATGAAGCCTATTGTGTTTGCTTTGGAGCATGTTCGGAGCATCACTGCTGCCCCAGCAGAGACACCTCATGAAAAATGGTTTCAGGATAACTATGGGGATGCCATTGATAATGCCCTCGACAAACTAAAGACTCCATCAAATCCGGCCAAGCCTGGAAGCAGCTGGATTCCATTTAAAGAGGTACAAAGTGCTGCTAATGTAGAGAGTTCCCTATGAGACAGACTTAAATTAGCTGAAGGAATCATGTATCTGTGATCATTTTTAGAATTTGGAGCCTGGAAATGAGTCTCTGTCGTGCTCTCCTTCATTTTGTCCTTTTGTAGCAGTGGACCATCAGTCACGGAGCCTCTTTCCTTGCTTTTCCTCATTTCTCTGACACTACCATGAACTAACAGGCTAGGAGCAGAAGCACATACAGCTTCAATAAATGACAAGTGCTGACTCACCCACCGGCTGTGGTGATAAGCTCCTCCAATCCCAGCACTCTGGAGTTCCAGGACAGCCAGAACTATAGAGAGAGCCTCAAAAAACAATAAAAGAAAAGTTTTTAACTCTTGAGGAAATCTTTGAAAGTACAGACAAGAAAACTGACACAAGCTATAGAGTTTCTTAGTTTTGCCCTGTTTATTAGGTAGGACCAGATTTCCATGGCCCAAGGCTAGTTTTTTTTTTTTTTTTTTTTTTTTTTTTTTTTTTTTTTTTAAACCTAGATTAGATGCAATACCTTTAAAGTCAGTGTGCATGAAATAAATCATTGAGAAAAAGTTTTTAAAGATGGTAGCTTGGCTTTTTTTTTTTTTTTTAAAACATTGGCTGTCAACCCAGGTGCCCTTGTATACTAGGTAAGCACTCTACATTCCTGCATCTCCAGACTTTTTAATCCATGTTCTATGCTTGACTTTAAGTGGTCTATTTATATGCCAGTTTAACTGTTTTTGCATATTTCAAGGGGTCAGAGCTCTAAATTGTTACTTCTGTTAAAGTTTGTGTCGCTAACTCTTCAGGCCAGGTTCCAGTGTTCTGTCTGTCTTTGTGCTATGGCAAGAACTGATTGATTTTATTTGATATTGCTGAGGCATAACTCACAGCACCATAGTGATTCTCTGGTTCCCACTCCCTCTGATTCTCTTGTTTACTTGACAGTAAAGGGGATGATGTCTTAAAGTAGCAATCACATACTAGCACGTATTAGCACAGTAGTCTCTGCTTCAAGAATAGTCCACATCCCTAGTGTCAAATTAAGCATAGGGATTAGAACAAGAGATATTTATGGGGTGTTTTGGTTTATCTTTATGTCAAATGCAATGTGTTGTACCAAAATGCAGACTTGTTTTTCAACCTTATGAACATAGATAATGCTGAGTTTGCAACAGAGAGCACAGAAACGTGCAAGCTACATCTTGCGTCTTGATGAGATCAGTCCTTGGTTGGCTGCCATGACTAACACTGAAATTGCACTTCCTGGCGAAGTCTCAGCCAGAGACACTGTGACAATTCACAGTGTGGGCGGAACCATCACCATCTTACCAACTAAAACCAAGCCCAAGAAACTCCTCTTTCTCGGCTCAGATGGGAAAAGCTATCCTTATCTTTTCAAAGGTAGGGTTTTTAAGACAAACATATGATTGTTGATGTGAGTTTCCATACATATTAGGATAAGCCTTTTGTAGATGAAATTCTGTATTTCTTAAGTCTTGTGTGATTTTGAATGACAGCTGCATGTCATAATATTTCACCCTCTGCACTTTGCTTATGAGCTTATATCGCAGACCAACTGAGTGTAATTCAGGGTTAATAACTAGTGTTAATGCCACTGAATACAATTCAGTGTTTTTAGAATTGATAGGTCTGTTGTGTTTATTGCTAACTTGCTAACTGGTGTACTCTCACCCATTTGTTACTCATCCTGGTAATTTGATTTTGTTTTCATAGGGCTAGAGGATTTACATCTGGATGAGAGAATCATGCAGTTCTTATCTATCGTAAATACCATGTTTGCTACAATTAATCGGCAGGAAACACCCCGTTTCCATGCACGGCACTATTCTGTAACACCGCTGGGAACAAGATCAGGACTGATCCAGTGGGTGGATGGAGCCACCCCATTGTTTGGCCTTTACAAACGATGGCAACAGAGGGAAGCTGCCTTACAAGCACAAAAGGTTAGGTAAAATTCAAGAGCACTTGTGTTCTAATCGGACTATATATGAACAAGTGTGTATCAGGGCATTCTCAGTGACTGAAGTCAAGCATGTTTGCAGGCTATAATGGGTTTGCAAGTGGTGGTGGGACACACTTTATTGAACAGTAAAGTTTTAAGACATATGAGGTTATTAATTGCTCAGAAATTGATTTACATCTTAAATGCTCTGAGTTTTTAAATTAAATTTGTAAATAATAAAACCCTTTGCGACCCAGATTATCTTCAATATTTAAATGTAACATAAACTTACTTGATCACGACAGTGTCCTATTTTGTTGTTTTAGACTGAGAGCTTTTTTTTTTTTTAGACAAGCACCTGGACAATTTATATGCTAAGCAGTGGAATTGAGTGGGGTCAGCCAAGGACACTGCAGACAGCTACTAAGTAAGAGCTGTTGGAGCTAGAAAGAGTCACACTTGCTTTTCTTCATTTTTATTTATTTATTTTGTGGTGCTTTGGCATCTAATTCCATGACCCCAAGAATGCTAAACCCTTCTTACCTTTAGCCTGAGAAGTCGAGTTTTAAAAGTAAGCCCAGGCCTGTAACATAGTTATTGAAGAGTAAGCTAAAGATGGGAGCTAGCGGGGCTGTCTTAACTTTGAAACATGTTTCTTAATAGCTGTGTTTATTTCACATTAATAAATCATCAGTGAGGACTGAAAATAATGCACGAGTGAATTATGCCTTTAAAAATGAATTGTTACAGAAAAATGTAGATTATATTTTAAGTTGAACTTTTAAAAAATGCTTTCTAATTTTTATCTTCCCTCAAGTAAAACTAATCTTTTCTCCAATAAAAAATTTCTTTTAGGCCCAAGATTCCTATCAGACGCCACAGAATCCCAGCATTGTGCCTCGTCCTAGTGAACTTTACTATAGTAAAATTGGTCCTGCTTTGAAAATAGTTGGCCTTAGCCTGGATGTGTCAAGGAGGGATTGGCCCCTGCATGTGATGAAGGCAGTGTTGGAGGAGTTAATGGAGGCCACACCCCCAAACCTCCTGGCCAAAGAGCTCTGGTCATCTTGCACCACTCCTGATGAGTGGTGGAGAGTCACACAGGTACTCGGTGCTTGATCAGATCCTCTTGGTCAGTCTTTGTGGTCTTGTCTCTTTCTTCAGACTTTACAGTCTAATCCTGTACTTGACTGTTACTTGAGAGTTATAAGAGTGTGGCTGTGACTGTGGGGGAGGGTGGCAGGGGTGATGGATGAAGAAATGGGGCTTGGGGAGGGCAGCACCAGGGAGACAATCTGTTCATGACTAGCCTGGTCTGCATAGAGAGTTCCAGGCCAACCAGGACTACATAGCGAAACCCTGTATAGGAAAAATAACAACACACAGCATTTCTGGGACTGTCAATGGGGCTTAGTGGCTAGGGATGGTTGTATATTTAATAAAATTGGTCTGGAATAAACAATATCACCACAGGGATGTGTACTGCTCATTCAGGGAACCCAAGGTTGGTACCTGTCACCCACATAGGATGTTCACAGCCACTTGTTACTTTGGCTCTGGGGGGATTTGATGCCTTTGTATGGCCCCCCTCTTGGGCCGCAACAATGTGCACATCTACACACACAGACATAATTAAAATTGAACTAAATCTTTAAAAACAGCAACAACCTCCCACCCAAGCATTCCTTTCATAATGTAGAGCCTAGGCAGCCGTGTGTAGCTGTCTTAAGGAGTGCTTTGTTTGGTTATTGGTTTATTTTAGAACAAAGGAGTAGGATTGTGGTGTTGTATAGATGCTGTTAGATCAGTTCTTGTTGGAGGAAGATTGGCTCATGTTTATCTGCTCTCTTTCCCTCTTTAGTCCTATGCAAGATCTACCGCTGTCATGTCTATGGTTGGCTACATAATTGGCCTTGGAGACAGACATCTGGATAATGTCCTCATAGATATGACAACTGGAGAAGTAGTTCACATAGATTACAATGTTTGCTTTGAAAAAGGTGAGATAAAATGGACTTCAGCATATATTTGAAGGTCATATTTTTTTGGTGTTGAAGGGCAAAAATATAATGATTTATCTTTTCAAGGTAAAAGCCTTAGAGTTCCTGAGAAAGTACCTTTTCGAATGACACAAAACATTGAAACAGCACTTGGTGTAACTGGAGTAGAAGGTGTTTTTAGGCTTTCCTGTGAACAGGTATGCCTTTTCTCCTTTGCACTGTAGTGTAACCATTAATGAGCAAAGTCCATTGGATGAAGTCATAACATTTTCACTTAGTGTTGAGTTTACTAAAAGTACTTCTAACAATAGGTTCTCCACATCATGCGGCGAGGCCGAGAGACTCTGCTAACGCTCTTGGAGGCTTTTGTGTATGACCCCCTGGTGGACTGGACAGCTGGTGGTGAAGCTGGCTTTGCAGGTGCTGTCTATGGTGGAGGTGGCCAGCAGGCTGAGAGCAAGCAGAGCAAGCGAGAGATGGAACGGGAGATTACCCGAAGCCTCTTTTCTTCCAGAGTCGCTGAGATTAAGGTGAAGCCCAGAGATGTAATTTCACTGTCAGCTTTTTATCAGAGCAAATACACACAAGGGTTGAGTGTGTTAGGTCTTCTTTGGGTATAAGGATTCCATGTCCTGCCACACAGACACACACTCCTTGGAGTTAGAGTAGTATGTTTCACCAGCAAATGCTGTTTCTAATTAAATAATTGAGTAGCTTTTCTTCCTTTTTGTAGAATTAAGTTTCTGGCTGGACTTTCCAGCCTAGCCTTGTGGCCTGGACTTGTAGACCCATAGTCCCACTGAAATACAGACACCTAATATTAATTACACGCTGATTTACCTGGGGCCCAGGCATGTAACTGGCTAGCTCTTGCTCTTAAACTAACCCATGATTCTTGTTCAGCCATTAGGCTTGGTACCTTTTCTCAGAGCAGCATAGGTGTGTTCTACATCTGCTTCTCTGGTGCGTCTTTGGCATTTCTGTTCTGTTCTTCCCGTTCCCAGAGTTTTCTTAGTCTGGTAGCTCCACCCATACTTCCTGTCTCCCCTTAGCCAATCAGCGTTTTTATTAAACCAGTGGGCGGGACAATTATTTTCAATGGATCAACATAATTCCAGTACACCTTTTCAGTTGTCACAGATCTCAGGCTTATTTCTGTAACCTGTGAATCTGGCCATTTATGACCATTAAACGTAAATGGATCGATTATCTTTGTAAAATGAGGGCATTGCCACAAACTCACTTCTTAGTTGGGAAAACTAAGCAGTCTTCACAATTCATCTAGCACATAACACAGTGGAGCCTCTGACAGCTCTTCACTGTTCTTGATCACAACCTTCTTTCCAGGTGAACTGGTTTAAAAATCGAGATGAGATGCTGGTGGTTCTTCCCAAGCTGGACAGCAGCTTAGATGAATACCTGAGCCTTCAGGAGCAGCTGACAGAGGTTGAAAAACTGCAAGGCAAACTGCTGGAGGAAATAGAATTTCTAGAAGGAGCTGAAGGAGTGGACCATCCATCTCATACTCTGCAACACAGGTTTAAAATAATAATTGATTTGTACTTATCAATATATGCTGCTAAGAGAATTTTTTATTTGTATAAACAGTTGTGCAGTGGCAGTTATTTTATCTGCTTTCTTGAGCAGCTTAACAACAGCATACAGGAACTAGAGAGATGGTTCAGCAGTTAAGAGCACTGGCTGATCTAACTGAGGACCTGGGTTCAGTTCCCAATCCCCCTACAGTGTCCCACAAGTCTAAAATCCAGTTCCAGGTGATCCAGACCTCTACTTACTTCCCTGGGCTCTTGCACATAAACTTTATGCAGACACATACAAAGTGTAATAAGTAATAAGTAAATAAACCCTTAAAAAGCACACATAACTACTGGGGTCCAAGTGAATGAGCCTCACACAGTTGATAACCCCAATATTTGAATATGTAAGTGCCTAGCATTGCTAGAGGCAATCAGACTATAAGGATCCAGTAATTTTCCTTCTCAGAATTTCAAACTCTGTGAGGGTTCAGGGTAGGGGGTTAGAGACAGGCCTATCTCCATGAGTTCAAGGCCAGCCAGGACCACACAGAGAAACCCTGTCTTGAAAAGCACCCCCCACCCCCCAAAAAAGAAGCACTAATTAGTTTGAAGTTTTGAAAAGTTCAGCCTTTACTAGATAGAGGAAAAAGCTGCAAGTGATCTTTGGCTTTGGTTTTCTCATTAGGTATTCTGAGCATACTCAACTACAGACCCAGCAAAGAGCTGTTCAGGAAGCGATTCAGGTGAAGCTGAATGAGTTTGAACAGTGGATAACACATTATCAGGCTGCATTCAATAATTTAGAAGCAACCCAGCTTGCAAGTTTGCTTCAGGAAATTAGCACACAAATGGACCTTGGTATGTGGGCATGTGTGTTCTGTCATTCTATGTTGGAGAGAATGGGATTCTAATCTGTGCTCTCACTGACTACTGACATGAAATGGTTTCTTTGTGACTCTGTTTAACCATAAGGCCCACCAAGCTATGTACCAGCAACAGCCTTTCTGCAGAATGCTGGCCAAGCCCACCTTATCAGCCAGTGTGAGCAGCTGGAGGGGGAAGTTGGTGCTCTTCTGCAGCAGAGGCGTTCTGTGCTCCGTGGCTGTCTGGAACAGCTGCATCACTATGCAACCGTCGCTCTGCAGTATCCAAAAGCCATATTTCAGAAACATCGAATTGAGCAGTGGAAGGCCTGGATGGAGGAGCTCATCTGCAACACTACAGTGGAGCGTTGCCAGGAGCTCTATAGGAAGTAAGTTGAAGGCAGGGCTGTGTGTAAACTGCTGTCTTAGTTAGGCTTCTTTCAGTTGCTGTGGTAAAGACTGTAACAAAGGCAACTCGGGGAAGAAGCAGTTTACATTATCTTCAGCCTGATGGGAAGTAGGGTAGGAATCAAGGCAGTAACCTGTAGGTAGGCAAGAGCTGATGCAGAGACTCTGGAGGAAGACCTCTTACTGCCTGGCCTGTCAGCCAGCTTTCTTATCTCACTCACTTATCTTTCCATTTTCTCCTTGTCCTTTGTCCTTCATCAGCCTTCAGGAGCCAGTATGACTGGTTTCTGCTGTCACAAGTTTGGGGACAGTCTGACTCATAAACCAAACTACTAAGGACTCGGATGGATGTGATTCAGTGCTATAAGTATGGCATTCCATTCATGTAGCACTGCGGTGTTGTATCAGCTTTTTGGCTGGACTTTCCAGGAGCCTCCTGGCCCAGACTTTCAGACCCACAGCCCCATAGTCCCACTGAAATACACAGATGCTTGTACTAGTGTACCCTGATTGACCTGGGCCCAGGTATATAACTTACTAGCTCTTGCTCTTAAAACTAGGTCATGATTCTTGTTTAGCCATGAAGTTTAGTACCTTTTCTCAGAGCAGCATTTCAACTTTTTTCCTCTGCATCTGTTGGCATCTCACTGTGGAGTCTCTGTGGCTTCACTGGCATTTCTGCCCTGTTCTTCCTGTTCCCAGAGTTGTAGTCTGGTAGCCCCGCCCATACTTCCTGTCTGCCTTTGGCCGACCAGTGTTTTTATTAAACCTGTAGGTGTGACAATTATTTATAACATAATAATATAATTCTACTACACTGCAGAGAGAGAAAGAGGTTATTATATAAGCTCATTCAGGATTTCTCTTGCAAGACACAGTTTCTCTTAATTAATATATACAAGTGTTAGCATTTTAGGATTGTTTAAGGAAGGTCTATGTTGTTGATGGGATCACTCAATAAGCCATTTTACAAAACTTGATATTTCATCTGAAATGCAATTAATGATTTCTAATTTTTGAGGAGAGAATACAATTTTCTTGTATGTTTTGCATTGTGATGTATTTACAAGTAGGGGCATATTAATATAAGCAAGCACCTGCTTTCTTTTTATAGGTATGAAATACAATATGCTCCTCAGCCACCTCCAACAGTGTGTCAGTTTATCACTGCCACAGAAATGACCCTTCAGCGATACGCAGCAGACATAAACAGCAGACTTATTAGACAAGTGGAACGCTTGAAACAAGAAGCTGTAACTGTGCCAGTTTGTGAAGATCAGTTGAAAGAAATTGAGCGTTGCATTAAAGTTTTCCTTCATGAGAATGGAGAAGAAGGGTCTCTGAGTCTAGCAAGTGTCATTATTTCTGCCCTTTGTACTCTTACAAGGTGAGCTAACATGCTCAATACTAGATCATTGTTTTGTTTTAATCCCAATGCAAAATACTATTAGTTTTGGCCTGGGTTAGAGGCGTGCTTTCAGATTTTAACTCTTCTGGGGTCTGTAATACTTAATCATCTGTTTTCATTGCTCACATAGGCGCAACCTTATGATGGAAGGCGCAGCCTCAAGTGCTGGGGAGCAGCTGGTTGATCTGACATCCCGAGACGGAGCCTGGTTCCTGGAGGAGCTGTGTAGTATGAGTGGAAATGTCACCTGCTTGGTGCAATTATTGAAGCAATGCCACCTGGTACCACAGGACTTGGATATTCCCAACCCAGTGGAAGCATCTGAAGCTGTTCATTTAGCCAACGGAGTATACACATCTCTTCAGGTGAACACTTAAGTTTTATAAGTTGGATTGACAACATAGTTTAGTTGGTAGAGTGAAACCCTGGGTTTGATCCCTAGAAGCACATAGCCAAGAATAATGGCAAATCCCAGTATTCAGGAACTAGAGGCAGGATGATCAGAAAATTAAAGTCCTCCTCAGCTTTGAGACTATGTCTTAAAATAACAATTTCAACAAACAACCCAGCAGCAAAACAGATCATTAAAAAAGACGAGGCCCCCCAAGTCATATATTAAACATAGACTTGATTAGGTTCTCAATACAGAAGCGCAATTTGCCTGAATGTTGCATAAGCAGTCATTTAAAATCTTGCCCATAAGTCAGATAAATCAGGGATCAAGGTGAAATTTGTGGTAAATTCAACTGTTGAATGTTGCTTAAGCACCCATTTTAAAAAAGGTTCAGAATGTAGTTTTATATAAGTTTATTGCCCAAATTCTATTTGATATTATAATAATAATATAACCAGAGTCAGATATTAGGGAAAAGCTGAAATATCAGAGAGACAGGGAAGAAACCACAGCCAATTCTCACCCAACTAATTTTTAGGCTGAATGAGGTAGGTCTTGTCTCCATGAGAACTCAGACTGACTTGGCACACAGGTAAAGGGGAGGAGAGGAAGTTCTGCCTTATATATAACCATCATCATCATTTTCCCTCCTCCATCTCAATTCCTTGTTCAGCTTTCCTAGTGCTAAGATTAAGGTGTGTGCCACAAATACCCTGTATGAGTTGCTTTTCATTTATGGGACTACATTATCAAATGTATAACTTACCTAAAGTTAAGAGAAGCATTAAAACCTCTCTCTCTTTGTAGGAGTTAAATTCAAATTTCCGGCAAATCATATTCCCAGAAGCACTTAGATGTTTAATGAAGGGGGAGTGCACCTTAGAAAGTATGCTCCATGAGCTAGACAGTCTCATTGAGCAGACAACTGATGGAGTTCCTCTGCAGACTCTAGTTGATTCGCTTCAAGCCTACTTACGAAACACAGCTATGGGACTTGAAGAAGAAACCCATGCTCACTATATTGATGTTGCCAGGTAAGTAAGTATGCTAGCCAGCTGGCAGATCAGCAGTGGTGACACACGCATGCAGTACCAGGGCTTTGGTGACTGAGGCAAGAACACCAGTTTGAGTCATCCTGTCAGATAAAAAGACGGGGTAGGAATTAAGATGGTTGACAGGGAAGGAGATTCTGAGCGCTAACCTAATTTACTTGTAATTTTAGGGCAATTCTGATTACTGACATATTTTCATGCCTTTTAAAAAAAAATAAGTCCATTACTTCATAATAATTACAAATTCATCAGAGACTGCAGTTCCTTACATTCTTATAGAACAGTATCAGTGTTATGAAATGAGCAGTGGGGAAAGTCATGAAACATGCTTATGTTTCACTAGTAACACACATATCCATATTAGTGTCCGTGTCCTTTAGTAGCTTTATGCATCTCTTGGTTGTGCACCCAACTACCCTTTTGTTGCCATGGCTACAGGTATGTGCATAAAATTCAATGTGTGTATTGGATTTTATTTATTTTTGCTGTGTGGGGGAGGGAGGTTGGGGGAGAGATAGCCCACATGTCATGGTGCACATGCAAAAGTCAGAGGGCAGATTTATAGAGTCAGTTCTCTGCTCTATCTTTACATGGGCTCTGGGACTCTTAACTTAGGTTTTCAGGCTTCTATGACAAGTACCTTTTGAGTCCTCTTGCCAGCTCTTGGTGTGAGATTTTTTTTTTTTTTTTTTAAATGGAAGCATCTGAGGTCAACTTGGCTGAAATGGGTAACCCACTTCAGACAAACAGTTTTAATTTAGTTTATATTTGGGAGATTTTGTAGTCTTCTCTTCAACCCAGAAATCAGTTGGATTTTGGAACCTGTTGAGATTGCATAGATCTCCATATTTACATTGTAGCTGTGGCTGAGCCCTTCCCTCCTTTGTTAGTCTAGAGACTCAGGATCTCTTTGGCATTCTAACATTGAATCCACTGCAAAAAAATATAACTAGGAGATAGGGAAGGGGCAGAAATACTTCCTACCCTACCTGATTTCCTTATGTGGGGAAATTACAACTAAAAAGGGGAAAGTGATTTGTTTCCACATGTGAGGTCATCTGCATCTGCTCATTCTGGTTTATATATTTTCCCCCTTGTTTTGTTTAATTTCTTTTCTTTATGGGGAGGGTACTCACGCCACTATGCACATACAGAGGTCAGAGAACTACTTTGTAGAGTGGTATATCTCCACCTTTGTGAGGGTTCTATGGATTGAACTCAGGCCATTAGGCTTACATAATCTGATAGTAACCGCCTTTATCCATTGATCCATTTTAACAACCTTCCCTTATTCATTTTCAAATAGTTCCCCCCCAATATTTTTCCTTAAATTACTCAGCAAAATGAAGTTTGAACATAACCTTTCATAAACCTGGTAACAGCAATTCTTTTATAATAGGGCTGCATTTAGAAATCCTCATTGTTTTCTGTTACTTTCTGTATTGTAATTTATGTAAACATTAGCTCTGAGATTTAACAGGCCTTGTGTTTCCTCAAATAAATTCTTCTTCAGGTGAAGGTCTTAACACTCTTTTCTTTTTTCTAGAATGCTACATGCTCAATATGGTGAATTAATTCAACCAAGAAATGGTTCAGTTGATGAAACACCAAAAATGTCAGCTGGGCAGATGCTTTTGGTAGCATTTGATGGCATGTTTGCCCAAGTTGAAACTGCTTTTGGCTTATTAGTTGAAAAGGTAAACATTAACCTTGTTATATGAAAGGTCTAAGTACAGTGGTCTTTTACAGAGGAAGTGAGCATTTCTTCTTTCTATTTGCATAGTTAAACAAGATGGAAATTCCTGTAGCTTGGAGGAAGATCGACATTATTCGGGAAGCCAGGAGTACCCAGGTTAACTTTTTTGATGATGACAATCACCGTCAGGTGCTAGAAGAGATTTTCTTTTTAAAAAGACTACAGACAATAAAGGAGTTCTTCAGGCTCTGTGGTACCTTTTCCAAAACATTGTCAGGTAATATTAGCATACTGAGTTAGTTGTGTTCTTAGTACTCTAGAGGGAGCATGATGGAGCAGACTTATTTTAATAGTACACTTGTGAATTCTTAGTGCTTCAAGTAAGCTGTTTTATCTAATTTTCAGGACCTATTTTAAAATGAGTTTTTTTTTGTTTGTTTGTTTTTTTTTTTTATTATTATTTAAAGGATCAAGTTCACTTGAAGATCAGAATACTGTGAATGGACCTGTACAGATTGTCAATGTGAAAACCCTCTTTAGAAATTCTTGCTTCAGTGAAGACCAAATGGCCAAGCCTATCAAGGCCTTTACAGCCGACTTCGTAAGGCAGCTCTTAATAGGACTTCCAAACCAAGCCCTTGGACTCACACTGTGTAGCTTTATCAGTGCCTTGGGTGTAGACATCATTGCTCAGGTGGAAGCAAAAGACTTTGGTGCTGAAAGCAAAGTTTCTGTAGATGATCTGTGTAAGAAAGCTGTAGAGCACAACATCCAGGTAGGGAAGTTCTCACAGTTGGTAATGAACAGGGCTACTGTGTTGGCTAGTTCCTATGACACAGCCTGGAAGAAGCATGACCTGGTGCGCAGGCTGGAAACCAGCATTTCTTCCTGTAAGACAAGCCTGCAGCGGGTGCAACTGCACATTGCCATGTTCCAGGTGAGCAGTTTGCTCTTTAGTGTGATTTTCTTATGCACAGTTTATGTATGCCAATATAAAGAAAAGGATGTAGACTGCCTTAACTGTGTCAAATCAAAGTGAACACTTTCAGGGGTTTCATCATTGAATATAATTTGTAACAGTTATATTTATACACAATATTGGTCAATGTGTCCTTTATTACTGAATTTATAGTCAAATTTATCTTTACATAGGTTTCACTGGTGCTCTAAAAGTACCTAGCTTTGAATCTAAGTAAATCTACCTTTATTTTGGAAACTGTTTATGTTAGCACAGGCTTTGGATGCGATAGATTCGGATTACAACCAAATTTAGTTCTGACATTCTGCCAGTAGATTGAGGGCGGTATTCCTTACAGAGCATGACTTGTGGGGGTCAGGTAGTTGACCTCACATGAAGACTGTATGCACAGTGTGTCTCTGGGGTGGCTTTCTTATTAATTCTACTGTAAATGTAAAAAAGTGAAAGGCATAGTTTGTGGATTCTGTTTTGGCGTAAGCAGTGATTATTTTGTTTGTCTCACTTTGGTCAGTGGAACCATGATTCCTACTATCATCACTAGCTATTTACTTCATAGTAGCCCTACTTCTCACACATTGTGTGTGTGTGGGTAATGCTTTATGCTTTGGGATAATACCACACTAAAAATTATCAGTGTTAGGGCTGGGAATGTAGCTAAGTTGTACTTGGTAATGCATACACAAGGTGCAGCACTGCATCAGCTAGACTTGGTGCTACCCACTTAGAGGTCAAGGTCAGCCTTAGCTATGTAAGACCCTGAGTAAAATAAATATAGTAATAATAATTAATGCAAAACAAACGCCTAAAATTTAAAATTCACAGTGTTAAGGGAAGCTTGTTAGAAATCCTTTACATTTTAAGATTTGTTATGCGTTTAAGCTGTAAGCATAATGTATAACTATTGGATTATTGTTTATTGGTGCTAGAAATCAAATCCAAGGCCTTGCATAATAGGTTAGGTTTATCACTAAACTATATATATACCCTAAACTCGTGTATAAGTTGCAGTCCAGATGACTGTCAGAACATTAAAAAAGAAAAATGGTTTGATGTATGTTGAGAGTTCTTTTTCTGTCTAGTTTTCTTGATAGACCATCCCAACAGACCTGAAACCAGTTTCTCCTATCTTCTTATCTAGGGACTTACATACACATCACAAAGGCAGGGTGATGGTTTTGTTTTTAAATGTAGCTCAAACTGACTTGGAACTTGCTATCCCGTCTCAGTCTTGGCAAGTGCTGGGATTACAGGTTTATGCCATCAGTTGTCTTTGGGGCATGCCTACCACATTTAAGACTTAACAGATGTCTTTAAGAGTTCCCCTTTGAATGCCGTGAATTAGTGATCCCTGAAGTCTACCAGCCACCCTCCATTTCAGGGAAGTTTTCAGTTGGATCGATAATTCTTGCCCCATGCTGCCCTTCCCTCATTTACCTGCTTTTGTCCTACAGCTGTTAATTCCTTTTTTCTTTGAATAGTGGCAACATGAAGACCTCCTTATCAACAGACCACAAGCCATGTCAGTCACCCCGCCTCGGTCTGCAATCCTGACCAGCATGAAGAAGAAGCTGCATGCTCTCAGTCAAATTGAGACTTCGATTGGGACTGTTCAGGTGTGTTTGACAGTCTTTCTGCTGGCATCTTCTAATTTGTGAAGTAACTAACTAGTGACATTTATTGTTATCTGTGCCACAGGAATATAATACAATCCCTTTTCACTTCCATTTTATTTTTTTTTTAATTTTTTTTAACCGAAAATGAAGCGCTATTTTTCATAGAATATATTCTGATCAGTCCTCCCCCTCACCCCCACCCCCATCTCCTCCAGAGCCTCCACCTCCCACTCTTAGAACACTGTACCTTTTTCTCTTCTGAGAAAACAAACAGGAAATCATTTTTTTCTTTCTCTCTTTTACTGTCCAAGGTCAGGGACTCTTAGAGGAATGATTTCACTTCGTTTATGATGAAGCTTGGTTACTTTGTACTTCTGTCCTATAGAGAAAGGGTTTAATATGTTGAAGGCAGCAGAACATATTTTTAAACTATTATTATTGGTTGTATGCTTCTAGCTCTATATTGACAGCTAAATATTTAATTTTTTTTAATACAAAACTAATTTTGAAGATGTATGTTTGTGTGTTCTTCATAACTCAGATACTTAGTGACATTCTTTTCTGATTATATAATTTAATAGTACATGGAAATTAATAGTAATGAAACTTGATACTTTTTGGGTTGTTTTTGAGACAGGGTTTCTCTGTGTAGCCCCGGCTGTTTTAGACCAGGCTGAGAGATCCTCCTGCCTCTGCCTCCCAAGTGCTGGGATTAGAGGTGGTGTACACTATTACCAACTGGCTATATTTTAAAATTTTGAAATGAAACTTTTTTGATCTTAGTTCTTTGAAGTTGGCCAGCAGTTTGCCAGCTGAGCTGTGCCCCTAATCATGTTTTCTTTCTTTCTAAATTATTAATCTTTTTTTTTTCTTTGTGGTAAGAATTGATTGTGCATAGGGTCTCATGCTTGATGGGCAAGCATTCTACCTCTCAGCCTCATACATCCCCTTCTCTTCCTTCTCTTCTCCTCTCTTCGTCCTCTTCCTTCCTTATTTTGCCATAGAGGAAACAGGTTCTTACTCTGTAGTCCAGGTGATCCTGGAACTAGCCATTGGCTTTCCTGGTGCTGAGATTAACAGCTGTGTTGCCATCATGCTGGGTCTGTATTTAATATTTTTAAAAACTGCTTTTAAAAAATGACAATCACAAACACTACAAAAAACTCAAAACCCAAAGAACATGAAAGTGCTACATATTTTAAGAAAGTAAATGAAATATCAATCTTCGGTAGATGTCTTTGGCACTTAAATACTCAAATAAAATCAAGATGAATGGGCTGGAGAGATGGCTCAGTGACTTTGAGCACTGACTACTCTTCCAGAAGATCTGGGCTCAGTTCTCAGCACCCACGTGACAGTTCTCACACCATGCTGACAAAACACCAGTGCACGTAAAATAAAAATTAAATGAGGATGTACTCCAAAACAAAGGTGTTTGAGATGTTTTCTAAGTTAAGCATGCCCACCCATGCTTCTTCTGAATCTTTCTGATTATGAAATGCTGAACAGGGAATGTGGTAAAGGCTCATGGATTCTGCTGGCTTTTACAGGAGAAATTAGCAGCCCTTGAAGCAAGCATTGAACAGCGGCTGAAGTGGGCAGGTGGTGCCAACCCTGCACTGGCACCAGTACTACAAGATTTTGAAGCAACAATATCTGAGAGAAGAAATCTTGTACTCAAAGAAAGCCAGAGAGCAAACCAGGTACTGCATTCTACACCTGTCATAATGCTGTTTCAGATTTAGTAATACTGACATGCACTATTTCCAGCCTTTGTAAATATTTGGTGTGTTTTCAGAGTCTTGGGTTCTCAGGACGCATTATCATTCACAGTCTAGAAATGAGTAGGGAGTGTTGTTTTTCACATCAGTCTCCTTCCCCACCCTGTGTGGGTTCTCTCTTCACAGGTCACCTTTCTCTGCAGCAACATCATCCATTTTGAAAGTCTACGAACAAGAACTGCAGAAGCCTTAAGCCTGGATACTGCCTTATTTGAGCTAATCAAACGATGTCAGCAGATGTGTTCATTTGCATCACAATTCAACAGTTCAGTCTCTGAGTTAGAGCTTCGTTTATTACAGAGAGTGGTGAGTCCTGTGGGAGTAACTAACTGGAAGTGTTAAAAATAAGGCCAGTAACCCAAATTAAAGCTGTGGTTATTAAGGACTAAATAACAAGCATTACAATGTAATTAATGCTTATTCTGTTTAGGACACTACTCTTGAACATCCCATTGGCAGTTCTGAATGGCTTCTATCAGCACACAAACAATTGACCCAGGACATGTCTACCCAGAGGGCTGTTCAAACAGAGAAGGAACAACAGATAGAAACTGTCTGTGAGACCATTCAGAGCCTAGTGGACAGTGTAAAGACTGTGTTAACGGGTCACAACCGGCAGCTTGGAGATGTCAAACATCTCCTGAAAGCCATGGCTAAGGTAATGCATCCCATTGGCATAGTTTCCTGTCATCTCAAGATATTATGGGTTGCTTTGTGGAAAGATGTGATACTATAAACAAAATAAGTTCTCGATTTATATCCTGCAACTTCCTTGTAACTAGGTCAGAATATGTTTTCACCAACCATTATTTTTAAAGCTGGCATTATGATTTGTGTAACTTAGTGTCCATTGGAGCAGCTCTTTGGGTTTTAGTCTCTTCTTCCCCACCCATGTCTCCAAACAAATACAGCTTTGCTCCAGAGTCCAGACCCTACCCAGTGTGGTTATTAGGGAAATACGTTTCAGAAGAGGCCAAACTACTTTATCATTAACAATAGTAGGACCAGTCATTTTGATCCTTCTTTTTATTTGGTGCTGGAAACAAAGGTCCTGTAAAAAGAAGAAACTAACATGTAATAAGCAGACCAAACACGTGACATTTAGATCGTTTATTACCTCTTGATCACAAGGAATTTAGTTGCTGGAATAAACAGGTCTGTTCCTAATGGCTTGTGCATTGGTGGCAGGATGAAGAGGCTGCTCTGGCAGATGCTGAAGATATCCCCTATGAGAGCAGTGTAAGGCAGTTCTTGGCTGAATATAAATCATGGCAAGACAACATTCAGACAGTTTTGTTCACATTAGTCCAGGCCATGGGTCAGGTTCGCAGTCAAGAACATGTGGAAATGCTGCAGGAAATCACTCCCACTTTGAAAGAACTGAAGACACAAAGCCAGAGGTAAGGGTGCTTTCTGGCCATCTCTCATGGCATAGAAGCAAAGCGTGAGAAGTTTTGCTCATGTGTTTGTAAATAGTTATCTGATAAAACATTCCATAAATAAACATTTCATAAATTTTGTATTTCAGTATCTATAATAATTTAGTGAGTTTTGCATCACCCTTAGTCACCGACGCAGCAAACGAATGTTCAAGCCCAACATCATCTGCTACTTACCAGCCATCCTTTGCTGCAGGTATGAAAGATCTGTCAACATAGTTACTTCCTTTTAAACGAGTTTTCTTTAATGCGGTCACATAGCAGGCTCAATAATTATCATTAAAAGAACTTAACAAGATAGCAGAAATACCTGTATTGTAATATTCTTTAAAAGTTTGTCTTTGCCAGGCAGTGGTGGTTTTAAAAGTTTATCTTAGCTGGGCAGTGGTGGCATCTCCCTCTAGAGGCAGAGACAGGGATCTGGTCTACAGAGAGAGTTCCATGCAGGACATCCAGGGCTACACATAGAAGTCCTGTCTAAAAAAAAAAAAGAAAAGAAAAGTTTATCTTATGAGTCAGGCATGGTGGTACATGCTTCTAATGTTTGTACTAGGGAGGGTGAGGCAAGAGGGTCATGAGTTTAAGACTGTCTCAGAGTAACACAGAACCAGAGAGACGGTTAAGATGCTTGCAGCTCTTGGAGAAAATGGGAGTTAGTTTCGCTCTAAGGGATCTGATGCCCACACAAGTCCCTCTTGGATGCATGTGTGCACACACACAATACAATCTTTACAAATAAACCAAACTGAAAAAGAAAACAGCAAATTCAACAGGATTTAATATTGTTCTATATTTAAAATGAATGGATTAATTTTTCTTATGAAAAGGTCATGCATGGTGATGCTTTCTTATAATCTCAGTGTTTGGGGGGGCCAAAGCAAGAGCCTTGCACGTCGAGGCTTAAATGGTCTTAGACTTCTATTAACTTATTTACTATTTATTCACTTGTTTGCTTTGAGATAGCTTCTCTTTGTCCTGGAACTTGGAACTTGCAATGTAGATCAGGCTGGTCTTGAACTCAGACATGATTTTTTTTTTTTTTTTTTAATTATCAAATTTTTTTTCCTGTGGGACTGTTTATAATAGAATAATGATAGAAAAAAATCTGTTTGGGTTTTTCATTTCAAATTAAGCCATGAAAATTACTGTGCATATAAGGGATTTTTCTTTTTTTCTTTTTTTTAAATAATGATTATACATTTACACATAGATCATTTTATGAGTGTGGTTTTCTCAGTTAATGTTAAGTTGGTAATTGCTTGATGTAAAGCTAATCAATGACAAAAATTATATTGAGCTTCACTGACATTTGTGAGTCTGTCTATATTTTATGTGCATTGGTGCTTTGCCTGCTTGTATGTATGCCTATGTGAGGGTGTCAGGTCCCCTGGAACTATAGTCAAGAGACAGTTGTGAGCTGCCATGTGGGTGTTGGGAATGAAATTCAGGTCCTCTGGAGGAAGTAGTTTTCTTAGTCACTGAGTCATTTCTTTAGCTCAGTTCTTACAATAATTATTTAAAAGACAGCATTTCACTGCTATGCTCTGATTGCCCTAGAACACACAGAAATTCACCTGCCTCTGCCTCCTGGGAGCTTGATTCAAGGTGTGGCCCCAGTTTATCTTTTCTTTCCTGTTCTCTTGCTGGGGCTGCTTTTCCTTCTCCACTATATTTTGGCCATGGTCTTTCTCCTACCCCAGCTCCTCTCAGATTCCCTCCTTCCCTACTCACTCTACCTCATTGTTTTCTTTTCTTTTCTTTTCTTTCTTTAAGCCAGATGGTGGTGGCACCTGCTTTTAATCCCAACACACAGGAGGCAGAGGTAGGCAGATCTCTATAAATTCCAGGACAGCCAGGGACTACATGGAGGAACCCTGTCTGGGAAGCACAAACAGAACAAATGCACACAAAATCAAATAAAATGAACACAGCCTGAGAGTTCCAATGAGTCAGCCCTCTTGGTGTCTGAAAATGCTGTTTCCTTGGAGCCATCCACCCCCTCTGGCTTTTACAATCTCTCTGCCTTCTGCATAGATCTTGAGTCTTGAAAGGAAGGTTGTGATGCAGATGCTCCATTTAGGGTTGAATGCTCTAAAGTTCATTTTGTTCAGTTGTGGGGTCTCACTGATGAGGCTAAATGATGCACTGATATGGGTCCCAGTTATGAATAGTAGCTATGGCATCCCTGGTAAAGAGCCATTCTGTAGTTGATAGAGCTGCAGGGGAATTAAGATTGGTTTAGAAAGGTGATAAGGAAGCTTTTTTTTTTCCCCCTACCTTTTTAAGATTTAACCTGTTAGAGGAGCACATATTCCCGAACTGCTGCTGTGTCTTCTAGCCCCAATCATTAAGGAACTTTTTTTTTTCCCTTGTGGTTAGCTGTTAAGTGTGTGCTGTTTGTGTCTGTGTACATGTGTATATTGGGTGCCATCCATTTTTTTTTTTAAGATTTTATTTTTTGAGTGTCTGTCTATAGTACCCAGGGAGGCAGGAAGAAGGTATTGGATCCTCTGCAGTTAGAGTTACAGAAATTTGTTAACTGCCAAGTGGGTGCTGGGAATTGAGCCCAGGTCC
Organism: Phyllotis vaccarum; assembly: GCA_033318265.1. Taxonomy (NCBI): domain Eukaryota; kingdom Metazoa; phylum Chordata; class Mammalia; order Rodentia; family Cricetidae; genus Phyllotis; species Phyllotis vaccarum. The sequence goes on from JARWLC010000019.1 coordinate 2,075,824, forward strand.
CAAAAAGGCTGTCTGTGAACATGGCCAAGGTGCCAATGATAGACCTTGTCTCAAAAACCAAGGTAGGTTCTGGAGAGATGGCTCACCAGTTAAAATACTTAGCCATGTTCACAGATTAGCTGAGCAGTGAGTGAGCCCTAGAGATCCACTTGTATCAGCCTCCCTAGTACCAGAATTACAAGTACACTCTGGCTTTTTATGCTGTAATTGAGGTACTGCCCTCTACTGTTTATCATTACATAATGAAGTGGTTATATTGTACCGATTCATAGATTGAGAGTCCCACTGTTGAGGTTCTACTTTTAGAAACATAATTTATGTCAAGGGATAAGGACATTTACCATTATAAAATCTCATTTTCAAGGTGGAGTACTGTTGAATACTTGCTATCAGCCATCCCTTGTGTGTGTGCTGTAGCCGCCCCCACTCCATTTTCTGTTCGCATGTAGATTGAATCACTAATTCTTTCTCTGTAGCTGTACGGAGTAACACTGGCCAGAAGACTCAGCCTGATGTCATGTCTCAGAATGCTAAAAAGCTGATTCAGAAAAATCTGGCTACATCAGCAGATACTCCACCAAGCACCATCCCAGGAACTGGCAAGAGCATTGCTTGTAGTCCCAAAAAGGCTGTCAGAGATCCTAAAACAGGGAAAGGTAATCAGTTAAGAGTATGGATGCCTTATAATTCTATAATACACAAAGATTGGTTTCATTAACATGAGTCATTGCTTTATAGCTGTGCAAGAGAGAAACTCCTATGCAGTGAGTGTGTGGAAGAGAGTTAAAGCCAAGCTAGAGGGCCGAGATGTTGATCCAAACAGGAGGATGTCAGTTGCTGAGCAGGTGACTATTTTTTAAGCTTAAGCTATAAATCTACTGGTAGGTTCAAGGATCTCATTTACCCATTTTCTTATTTCATCAAGAAAGAAGACTCTTGAGCTAGTAGAACGAACGGTTCAGTGGGTAAGGGCATTTGCTGCATAAGCTTGACTTTTAATTAAGTTCAATCCTTGGTTTCACAAGGTGGAAAGCCAACTTACTCAGGTTGTCCTCTGACCTCTGTATAATGTTCCCCTTTCTCTCCCCCCACCCCCCCCCCCCCCCAAAAAAAAAAAAAAAAAAAAGAGAAAAGAAGATCAGCCCCTAAGCCTACATTCAGGGGTCAAATACTTACAACTTGACTCTTCTCTTAGGACCTTCCTTTAAGGCAGCAGCTTCCATAGAAATATAAACTCTAATCATCCACACCACACTCAAGTTAATTCTCACTTCCAAAGGTTTCAGATAAAGAAAGGATGACAGCTTTTAAGAGGTGTAGACTCTTTAGTCCCATCAAGTTTTGTCCTGTTATTAGTCATGTGTGGTTGTGTAGTATACCCCCACTCCTTCAGCTGAGGGGGATTGAAATAGGTCCTTATAGGCACTAGGCAGTTCCACTGAGCTAGTCAACTCTCAGCTGTTTATTATTATATTCAGTTACAGAAAAGTTTTAGGAGTGCCATACTTTTTACCTAGACTAGATATCTCTTAAACACATTTGTCATTGTTTTATTCTGAGAATGATATTTCATGGCATAACCCTGAAAGCAAATAATGGTGGGGGGAATGGGTATGGTCCTAAGGGTTCTGACTTTTCTAGGATACTCAGCTAGTTTATATTCTCTGTGGTCATGGAGAACATCACCTCCTTTTAAAAAAACAAAACAAAAACAGATTTTAATAGGGTGATTGGGTTTACTATAACTTACTCTAGAGACAACTCATGCAATTTGTATATAAACTGTGATCTTGCACATGCTCATTGGTTTTCAATTCTTTCCTGCCTATGTCCACAGGTTGACTATGTCATTAAGGAAGCAACTAATCTAGATAACTTGGCTCAGCTGTATGAAGGTTGGACAGCCTGGGTGTGAATGGCAACACAGTAGATGAGTCTGGTTAAGCAGGTCAGACATCCACCAGAATCAACTCAGCCTCAGGCATCCAAAGCCACATCACAGTCGGTGGTGATGCAACTGGGGGCTTACTCTGAGGAAACCTAGGAAATCTCGGTGTACTAGGAAGTGAATCCTGCAGGACAGCTGCACTCAGGGATACGCCCAACACCATGGCCAGGGTCAAAGGTGAAGAAAGCAAGCTCACTGCCTGCACACGGAGATTGTCTTTCTGCCACAGAACAGCTGCAAATGTGTCAGGAGGTTAGCTGAGAAAGAAATCGGGATGCTGTGGAGCACAGAGTGACTTGGAACTCCATTCCACCTGACCCTGTGTGTACAATCCAGGAAAACAAACCCCGCTCAGAAACAGAGAAAACTGGGGCCGAGAAGAACTCGCAGCCACGGAAGAGTTGATGCATTCAGATTCTTGAGAAACACTTGTTGCTTGGCAACAGTACTGGTTGGGTTGACCAGTAAGTACCAAAAGGCTATGCTATATGAATTTCAGAAATGGACTGAAAAACACGGAGAGCAGTGTAACAGACACTACATTGGAAGAACTGACTTCTGAAGTGAAGGGAAAGGCACCCCGGACCCCACTCCTCCCCATCATTTACCTGTTACCCCGCTACCCCTTGTCCCGCTCTGGTAGATTAGCCAGCTGTCACTTTTATTTCAACCCTTACAATTCATAAACGCTGTTACCATATTTAGAGACAGAGACAGGAGCTTCTCCAAATCCAGTGAAAACATGGGAAATTCAAGGATTGTTTAAAGGTCTGATCATCATATACAAGATGTAACTGGTTATTTGGTCATATCTGTGACTCTTTATCATGTACAGTTTCCAGAATTGTCACTGTGCATCCAAACAGTAATGAGTCTAACAGATACTGATTTCATGTGCACTCCCTTCTGCTTACAGTGTGCATCTTTTGGAGGTCAAATTTTCCCTCTTCTGTGATTGCTGTAGTTTCTTTCATAGAAAGTAGCTGATCTGATGTAATCTTTTACCTTTTAAACAACCAGGATAGAGAACCTATTGGAGTTTGCGTTGTTGATGACAGGTTCACAATAAAGTGATGTTCTGGTGGAGGTAGAGTGAAATGTTTTTTAATTGTTTTTTTCATTTGATACTTTTAATTTACAAAGTGTATTTTTCTTTATGTTTTAAGGTGTAAATTAAAAGTGACTTAGTTTACCTGGCATTTGGGGGCATACAAAGTGATGCCCACCAGCACCTTAAGTTCGTTCAGCTGGTGGTCTGTGAGGGGTTGTATCTGCGCATCATTTTTTAGCTTACTGTTGAGTGACTGGTATAGTGAGTCTCAGTCAGGTCATTCTTCAGTACTCACTGCTGATCCTTCAGACGAGAATAAGAATCACGTATCAATACAGAACAACACACAGTATTTTGAGTCTGTTTTTCCAGCATTTTAGCAACGGGTGCAGTGGCCACCTACATTTGACAGCCTCTCTCCACACGGGCCTGAAAGGTCCTCCAGAAAACACCCCATTGGCTCTGGGCTCTTCTCTCTGATTGCTAGGGTTTAATCTAAGCCTCACAGGATGAATGCCAGCCAGTGTCAGCACTTTCTTAATTATGAAAAGAATCTCAGCACATCCGTATTTGATTTTGTTGATTTTTGAGCCTTATTTTTACAAAATAGCCTAGCTGGAAGATTGGTGCCATACTGTATTTTGCATGCTGCTTTCTTCCATAGAGGCATTGAGGGCAACTTGATAACATTTGTCATTTTCAGCCATTCATGCCAGGAAGAGCTTTTTTCACGATGATTAAACCAGTGCTTACGCATTTGTCCCTGTAGGTGGTGGTAGTGGTAAAAAATGGCTTCTGCTTTGGTAATAGGAGAATTTTATTTCCCATGAGTTTTAGACATCAGAAGTACCTGGCACCTTAATCCAAGCAAAAATATGAAAGTTAAAAAAAAAAAAAAAAACAAAAGAATGTGCCTCTGAATTATCCATCCTTTCTATTTTAAGCTGGTCCCTGAGAGAAGAATGGTTCTTGGTTATAGGGCACATAAGAACAACCAGGGACTTCAAAGCTTGCTTCTTGCTGCACTTCAGACAAAACCCTCATCTGTATGGTTTGGCTTCCTGTGCAAATAGCCTTGCCAGGTCCAGCTTTTGTAAGAAGCCTCAAGCAGTGAAAAAAAAAAAAGCTGTGGGGGGTATACTAAGAAATCATGTAGAGTGCTGTAGTTTTGGAGTCATACTTTTTTTTTTTTTTAAAATGACACAATAGTTGTGGAAAACCAGGGATAATTTTTCTTTGTCCCCAACCCTTCCTCTCCTTACGCTTCCATGCCCTACTTCTAACTTCCCTCTCTCCACTCTAAGATTCAGGGGGTACAGAACAACCATACAAACAACTTCTTCTAAGTTAGAGTACCCTTGAGAATTGAAATGTGTTTTGTTGTCTTTAATTAGCTAGAGTCTTTTTTTCAGTTGATTTTCAAGCTGTATAAGCCTAGTACTTGTGAAACTCTTCCTTCCTTTGCCGAAGTGTCTTGTTTCTGTTTCTGGTCATGAGCTGATTACACAATTAGCTAGATACTTTCTTTTGACACTGGTGGTGAGGTGGTTTTTTTTTTTTTTTTGGTGTGAGATTTCTGTGTGAAGCTGGGTCTTGATCTACTTTCTTAGATCATTGATTCAAAGTTTGTATTCAAAGGAAAAACTCCCTTCACTTTGCCCTTAAAACTTGCTCTGTTACCTAAGCTTTAGTAGTTTTCTTAATATTGTCCAATGTTTGGTGTTATCTGCATTGTTTTTTAATTGTGGTTATTCTGATGTGTGAAATTTAAGGAAAGAGCCATTTAATAAATGCCAAGCAGGGCATTGCGAGTACAGCCAAATATTAAGAGTTGATGTGCAGTCTTAGGTCCTTTTAATCTGGGTATTATAGGCAGTACTTTAAATCAGAGTCTTCCTGGCCTATTTCCCTCCACCTTTTTGTAGTTACTCGGGGGCTTACTTGAGCAGTACTAAAATCAAAGGAGCTGGTTCTTCTTTTCTCTTAATTCTTTTCTTAGTAATGAATACACCTAGAGCTAGCCTGCGATTCCTATTCATACACAGCAGACGTCAGTGCTGTGCTGCTGTTAGCTGAATTTCCTGCAGTGCAGGGATGGAACCTTGCACATGCTAGGCAAGCGCTCTACTCGAGCTACATACATCCTAGCCCTTACAACTAGCACACTGAAGCATCTTTGTTTCACATGTATTCAGATGAGTACGAAAAACTAACCTTTTGTATCTTGTTGAATTTATAAAATGCCATTAATTTAGAACTCCCTTTCCCCCAATCAAGGAGGCAAAAATTAACGCACTAGTCACTGAAGTCTTCATCTTCAGTTAACTGGGTAGGATAGGAAGATACCTTCTAAGAGGTACTTACTAGTGAGCATAGAAATGCTTTGTTGAGATCCAAGAGACAGCAGCTCGCTGTACTTTGCCTGCTTTTGGGCCTGGACAACATTATTTACAAAAAGCAAACTGAGCTTAGGTTCAAAAAGCAACCATGCAGAATTGAGTCTCACTGGGAAATTCTAGTGCTAATGTTAAAAACTAAAAATAAGCTGGATAGTGGAAGATGGTAAAGAATTGGTTATTCTGAAACAACCCTCAAAATAGGTTAACAGTGTTGTTTTCCCTTTCCCGACGTTTGATTCAGCTCCTGTTTCAGATTACTATGTTGCTTATTTTTCCAATTTTAGAAGTCCCCTATGTTTCCACCTGTAATGTCAGGTGGCAATAACATCACATTTCATGTTTGATTCCCCTACCCCCCTTTATTTAAAAGTAAGTTGAGTTGAGCTGAATCTTCCTTGCCTTGGTAACATTGTACAATAGTGGCTTTTTTTTTTAAGTTGTAATGCCTCCTGATGGATATAATTTCATGCTTGTATTTAAGATTAAAAGTTGAATAAATCACACCAGCTTCCTGAAAATGTCCATAATGCATCTTTTGGAAAACAAAAAAACACATTGCATTAACGTGGTAAAGATTGTATGACATACCTGTTTTTCAAAAAATAAAGGTTTAAGTCTTAAAAGATACAGTATTTAAGTCTGAATTTATTGAAGTAGATCCCAGAAAGTTTGTTTTGAGACAGAGTTGTAGCTTCCCTACCTCCATTATCTCCCTAAATTAAAGTAATTCTCTTGACCAGTGAAAACTTTATTTCAGTAGGAAAGTTCTTAGATAAGAATTAATGCCTGTAGTCTGAATCTCTGAGTTCGAGTCCAGCCTGATCTACATACATAGCAAATTCCAGAAAAGCTGGGGCTACAAAGAGAAGCTTAATTTTGGCAATATTTAAAAAACAAAATTGGCAGACCATTATTGAGAGTGAAATCTCTGAACGAAGAGAGTATCTGGCAGGGTTCATTTGCTCTGCCCAATGTTCAGAGGAAGATTTGTGCTAAGGGTTTCTTCATTTGGTACATTTCAACAAATCATTCTTCTTGTGGTGTTTTTAATCCTTGAGCCATTCGGAAGGTTAGCGAGAGCTGGGTTTGAACCTGGGTCTGGGAACAGGTCCACATCAAAAGGGTTCTAGAGAAACTACTGTTGGGCTTCCTTTCATCTAACTCGGCCTCAGCACCTGGTGTTTACACCTTTCTTAAGTTGTCCCTTGGGAGGACAGATCTGAAACTTTGAAGCAACAACTAAGTTCCCAAGGTAGAAACGATGGACCTTAAGGCCTATTGTAGTGGATGCTCCTGGACTATCCAGCAAGATGGGCACCTCACTGCTTAGCCTGTGTATACTGAGGTGAAGGAGGTTTTAAATATCCGGTAAGGTTTGTACTATCAACCGAATCATAGTATCATCCCCACACCTGGAAGTAGCACTTCTGAGCTTCCTGGCCAAAACCCCATTCAAGTACTTTCCACAAGGTCTGTGACAAATTCAATGTCCCTTTTGTAGAACCATCATGCTCCAGGAGCACTGTTTCAATTAAAAAAATCTCCCAAGACTTTTAAAAAAACTGGTAATTACTTAAGGAACTAAATGTTTTAAAAATACTGTAAATGTCAAAATATCTGAGGCCAATATTTAGCATGGCTTTCCCCCCACATACTCACTAGTTGAGTCAATCTGGAGCGCCCCTATCCATCCCTCCATCTGTAGCGCTCCCCTACCTATCTGAGGCGCGCACAGTTCTATCAATAAGTGAAGCGCGCCACAAACGATCCCCTCAAAGACAGGTTGCAAAAGACAGCCCTTTAAGAGTCGGTGCATCTTCCGTGTTTTCAAACGGCCCGATACAGCCGGTAAAACGGCAGCAGCGGTTCTCACGCGGGGGCCGCCAGCCTTCCACCGGAGCCCAAAGCGTCCGCTGCCCTCCGCCAAGCAGACAGCCCGCTCAGGCCTTGGGATCCTGCGGGCCGAGCGACTGGAGAAGGCGGTTGAACCGCTTCCTTCCGCTCCGCCCACAACGGGCCACGCCCCTGCGTTCTGATTGGCCGGGGTCCTTCGGCTCCGCACAACTTCTCTTCCTTTGACCTGGATTTCAAGTCCTGCGCTGGTTGCCGGTTGGCCGTGCTTCCCAGAAGCCGGAGGTCCGTCTACCCAATAAGGAACGAGCTTCGCAAGGGCTGTCGGGAAAGGCAGCCAGCCTATATAGGCGTCCTGCGGGGCGTTCCCTCGCGCTCCGGTCGCCTTGCGGGTGTCGGCGAAGGCTTGTGTTCTGCTCGTTGAGACCGAGCGTCCGGAACGATGGCGGAGGGGGATAACCGCAGCAGCAACCTGCTGGTGAGTCGCGGTCGTCGGCTTGTCCCCGGTGCTTCCGGTTAGGCCTCCGGCCTCGGTGACTCCACGGAGCTTCCAGGCCTGATCTTGCGGTTCCCTGCCCGTTTGCACGGTGGCGGTCCTTACTCTGATAGCCAACGTCCTCCGGGGACCGTCCACGACGAGGCAATGGCCACGTGTGAGGAAGTGTGAGAAGGGGGGGGGGGACCGTGGCAAGAAGGAACCTGAGTAGCAGGTCGGGCCACTCGGCCGCCAGGATCCTTGTCCTACACTCGGGGCTCAGGCCGGAGACCGACCTGCTCAGCCCTTTGATTTAATTTTAATCTCATGTTTGGTAGATTGTTTGTATGCATGGTTCTTTCCCCCCTAAAACTTGGGTGCAAGGGTGGTGGGTCAAAGGGCTGCTACAGAGAGTAATCGCTGACACAGAATTTGTTGTAGCTGGCTGCGAGTTCACCACAGGAAGCTGAAACCGGGTTCAGCGGAAAGGACCGTGGGAGGTCCTGGCGTTGGTCTGGGAACTGGCGAGGGAACTCACAGGACTGGATGCAACTTTAAAAGGATTAGTACGGATTTGAAGGAACTTCACGAGGTGGTATAGGAGAGGATACATTTGCTTCGTTATAGGTTTTTGATTTTTGAGACCAGGGTTTTATTTAGCGAAGCTGGCCTTGACCTAAGCTCAAGTGCTGGGGTTACAGTTGTGCATTCCCCAGGCTCTGCTAGTTTTACAAATTTAACTGCATCACCTAGACAAGAACAAGAGATGCTGGAAAGTTAAATATCTACGAGACAGTAGTCACTAGCGGATTGTGCAAGATTTTCACTTTGCATTGGTGTTTAGAGATATTTGCCCTGTCCCCTTAAATTCCTTCCACACACCAGCAAAGAATCTAGTAAGAGGATTAATTGATGTAAAAAGAAATCACGGGAGAGGGCCTGATTACACATAACTACTTACATCAAAGCAAGGCATTTTAAGGAGAGCAAGGCCATTAATCTAATATTTTCTGGATTTAAATATATCGACCTCTTTTTGCCAGTTTCCCCATCTTAATGTAGAGGTTGTAAAAATAGCCTTTTCAGTATAGCATTTAAAATGTTTGCAATTTCTCGTTTGGGGTGATAGCAGTATTAAGCGTGTAATATAGAGTCAGAAGTAGTGGCACAGATTTCAGTTTGATTAAAATTAGTTAGGACTGTGCTCTCATATGCATATTCCTTTGGGAAAGTTTATAGTTTGTGTGTATGCAGTTCCTGGGGGTTGAATCCAGGACCCTACACAGACTGAGCAACTGGTGTGCTACAGAGAGCCATTTTCTAATTTTCTTCCTTTACCAAAGTCCCTGAAGGGTTTAGGCCACAGTAGTTCATCCTGAAGGTATGCTTTTGACTAGTTGCAGAGAAATTTGAAATTTATCAAAATGTCATCGTCAATGATGACCATTATGGAGGACTTAAGTGCCTCACATAATTTAGTTTGGGCAGTTTTCTTTAATTCCACAGTGACTGCCAACATTGGAGTAATTCTATTATACAAAGAACTATTTTATTGATTGTGTGTACTGACTGTTGTAATGGATTTAGGAGGATTTTAATCAATAAAATGACTAGTCAACAGATCAATGCCAGCAGACAGAGTATCCAATTTAGTAATATTCTGAGCTCCGCATCATGACTCTGTGGGTGAATTTGGGGATAGTAACCATATTAAGCTTATTTCCACTAATATTGAAATATTTGTCCCCACATTGTGAAGCCTTGGAAGTATTATGTTACAATGTGGACATATGGCCCAGTGCTAAAGTGACCATTAAAGGTTAGGCTTTCTCCCACCCATGGATTTTGAGTTTGGTGCCAAAATCTTAGTTTTCATGTTTAAGATAACAGTTTTAATGCCTTAGAAGGCGTTTGCTCTCTGAGCCATCACAGTGCTGAGATTGGTTAAGTAACACTCTCACCTGTTGCTCGTGTGTAGGCTGTGGAGACTGCAGGTCTAGAAGAGCAGCTGCAAGGATGGGGAGAGGTGATGCTGATGGCTGACAAAGTCCTCCGATGGGAAAGAGCCTGGTTTCCACCTGCCATCATGGGCGTGGTTTCCCTGCTGTTCCTGTAAGTGCTCAGATGGTTCATAGCCTATGCTTAGAGAAGCTTTTGTAATACATAATCCAAAAGGAATGTCTTTCTTACAAGCAGCTTACCCAGTTTCTAGAATTTCTAGTCCTTATGTAAAGTTGTAACCTGATATAGTTGAATAAATGCTGCACACTTAAACTTTTGTGTTTCAACATCTTTATTTTCTTTTCTCATAAGAAATATTGAGGACTTTGGAGTTTTTGACTGTTGCTGTTTATATTAACTATTATAGCTGTGACAACATCTTTCTATGATTCATCTAGAAAACTACTTGTGAGGAAATTAGGAAGGACACAGCACCATCTTTGGGAAGCTGCAGCCTAGGGAGTAAATAGCTTTGGTCAGAAGCAGTGACCAGTAGTTTCTGACTTTGGTTGATTTTCTTTGTTTTAACAGGATCATCTATTATCTTGATCCGTCAGTGCTGTCCGGTGTCTCCTGTTTTGTTATGTTTTTGTGCCTGGCTGACTACCTTGTTCCCATTCTAGCACCAAGGATCTTTGGCTCTAATAAATGGTAGGTGGCTACGTATGATTATTGTAATGAATACTATTGTATGACCCTCAGACACCGTGGGAGTCAGTTATTTCTCTTAGGGGCAGAATGTTTGTTTCTCACATCTGTATATTTCACTTTGGTCAGAAGCTTGCTTTTTCTTGTTGCTTGCTAGCTCAGTCTGTATAGCATGGGACTCTTAATCCTAGGGTCATGGGTTCACGCCCCAAGTTGGGTGCCATTTGTAGCCAGAAGTTTCTCTGTCCTGCCCAGCAAGTTTCGCCATAATTTAGTCCCAAATAACTACACACAAGCTTATATTTATTATAAACGGTTTGGCCTATGGCTCAGGGTTACTGCTCGCTAACTCTTAAACTAACCCATGTTTATCCATATGGCAGCACCTTTGCTCACTGCAGCATTATTTGATGTTTATTCTGTTTTACACTTAAGGGTTTTTTTTTGTTTTTGTTTTTTTGTTTTTTTAAATAATAGTTTTTCAAGATTGTGTCTCTGTGTAACCCTGGCTATCCTGGAACTCACTTTGTAGACCAGGGACCAGGATGGTCTTGAACTCAGATCCACCTGCCTCTGCATCCTGAGTAGTAGAATTAAAGGGGTAACAGCATCCATGGGGTAAGCTTTGTTTTGTTTATCTAGGATGATGTGGGAAAGAAGGAACACTGTAGCCATAGCATGGCTTTGACCATGGGCAGCCTGGGTGATGGGAAATCCTCATGCTGTTGCTGCATTTTGCCAAGTGAACACTACAGGAGAGAGGCATCGTGGTCTTCAGCATTGGTCCTTTTTAGTGCTGGACCTGTGCCACAAAATAGCAGAGGGACAGAGTAGATAAGAGGAATATTACTTTGTTTTGTTTCTTAATATTGCTTAATATTACTCTTAGTTACTTAATATTACTCTTAGTTACTTAATATTACTCTTAGTTTTGTTTGCTGCTTGCATTCTCTCACACTGGAACTCATAAGAAATGTGCACTGGGTTCTTTATTTTTTAAAGTAAGGTGAATGCATGCTGTGTATGGGCTCAAGCATGTGTATTTGTCTCCACCACATGCACATGTATCATACTAGAGGTTTTTTTGTCTTCTCCTTCTGTGGGTTCTGGGGATTAAACACCAGGCAGGGGTTCTTTATTTTCAGAACAGCTTGCTGACCTGAGATAGAAGTTATTCTATTACAGATACTTAGATGCAGCTGCTTGAAGAACTGATGAGCACAATGCAAAATTTACTTGGAGCTGAAAAATAAATTGAAATAGAAAAGGACAAATTTTCTGGGCGGTAGTGGCATATATCTTTAATCCCAGCACTGGGGAGGAAAGACAGGCAGGCCTCTCAAATTCTGTGATTTCAAGGCCAGTTTGGTCTACACAGGGAGTTGCAGGACAGCCAGGATTTATACAGAAAAACCCTGTCTTGATGCCACCCCTCCCCCCAAAAAAAGAAACACCAAATTTGTACCATACTCATAGAAGACATGACTCCTGTTATTATAGTTAATCAAATGTGGCTTTAGACCTGTCCTATTTAGAGGTATGTACAAAAGGGCTGGTGAAGTGAATCAGCTGTAAAGGTGCCTTCCACACATATACTGTGTTGTGTACTTAACATGTATGCACAGTCATATAAATAAAATGTATAGAAAAATGTGTACATGGGTACACTTTATGTAAAAGGTGTTCCTGTTCTTGGAAAGGTGTCTTAAAATGTAGTCACTTTGGAGCTGAAAAGGTCTCGAAGGTTAAGGGCATTTGCCCCCTTTAGAGGACCAGAGTTGGATTCCCAGTACTCAGAGCTGTTTATAACTCCAGTTCTAGGGTTTTGGCCTCTATAGGTATCAGGCACTGCAAATATGTGTACAGACAAACATGTAGGCAAAACACTTGCCACATAAAGTACAAGTAAAATTACAATCAATGGTGGTCCATTGTTTTTACTTTTCTTTAGAAGATAATTCTTGCCATATGTGGAGGCACCCACCTGTGTTCTCATCACTTGGGAGGTACAAGTGGAATGATCAGGAGTTTTAACTGTCATTGTGGCTCATGTCTGTAATCCTGACACCCTACGGTGCTGAGGCAGAAGCACACGAGTTTAGGGGCAGCCAGAGAGTAAGGTTTTTTCCTCGGGATAATTAAATAACTAAATAAACTGTACTGTAGCCGTTTACTTATAATAAAATGAAAACTCTTTTCTAGGACCACTGAACAACAGCAAAGATTTCATGAAATCTGCAGTAATCTAGTAAAAACTCGGCGCAGAGCTGTGGGCTGGTGGAAACGCCTCTTTTCACTAAAGGAAGAAAAGCCTAAAATGGTATTTTATTTTGGTTTTTTATTTACTGAAATGTGAAGCAAAATACTGAGTTCATTGTGATTTCAGTCTAGTGACAGCTTTTTTAGGAGCGAAATTCAATACTTAACTACTCTTTGAACATTACACTTGTAGGTGTAATGCCTACATATATTCATAAATGTTACATGTGGTAGACTTAAACGACTGAAAGGTAAAATTTACATTTTGCATATAACTTTATAATAGTAAGATTTTTTTTCCTCTTGCTGAAATAAAAGACAGACAAAAGAAACCATGTTCTCATATCTTAGCTTTGGTTTTGGTTGGAAGTTGCCATCTAAAAAGGTAGCGCAGTTTATATTTGAAAGCATTAATGTGGATAGACAGTAATTTTAAGAGGAAACATTAAGCCCATGAGTGAAGCTGTATGTGTATGGAGTACAGCACGATGCTTTGGTCCTCTGTAGAGTGGTGAGACAAGCATTTGTGCTTTGTCACCTGTGCACAGCGTGGTATGATGAAGCAACCTTCAGAGAGTTGCATAGAGCTGACAAGTTCTTGTTTCTTTTCCCTCACAGTACTTCATGACCATGATCATTTCTCTTGCTGCGGTTGCTTGGGTGGGACAGCAAGTCCACAACCTTCTTCTCACCTACCTGATTGGTAAGTCATTGATCTTAGCAGGGAAATCTAACTGTAGCGTAGTCAATAAAGAGAGAAAAGTATTCATAGGGCCTGCGGAAGCATAACAAGATGAGGACTGAAGACTCCAGCCTGTGCTAGGGACATAGCTCAGTTGGTAGACTGTTTGCCCTGTGTGTGTTAAGCCTTAGGTTTGCTAGACAAAGCTGTAATCTTAGCACTAAGGACCTAGAAGGAGCAGAAGTTTAAGGTCATCTCCAGCTATGTGCTACATGGGCATTCAAAACCAGTCTGGGCTACATGAGATCCTTTCTCAAGAGCAAAAAGATTAAAGGCAGGGCTCTATGGTTAAAAACACTTGTTTGGTTCAGTTTCCAGCACTCACATGCTGGCTCACAAGGCCTATGACTCCAGTCCCAGGGAATGTGATAACCAGAATTTAGGTTATCATTTGCATATGCACGTAAAATCTTAAGGACATCTGGCCCTATTTTCAGGGAAGTGGAGACAAGAGTAGTCAGATAGTGAGCACAGCACGAGTTTACAGACAGCAGGAAAGCAGTCTAGCTGGAGCTTCCAGGACTGAATCCTGATGGGACAGTCTGTTTCATGTTGCTTCTTCCAGAGTCTACATGCTTTCAACTGTGTGTAAAATACTGTTTTCTCAACTTTATTTCTTTATTTCAAGTGACTTTTGTGCTATTGCTTCCTGGACTAAATCAACACGGAATCATTTTGAAGTACATTGGAATGGCTAAAAGGGAGATAAACAAGCTTCTCAAGCAAAAAGAAAAGAAAAATGAATAATCCGCTTCAGTGGAGTGCGCCCTGATCCTGGGAACAGTTGTACAGTGCTGTCTGGATGCTAAAATGTCACAGTGGCCCTTTGCTTCCCTCACTCTGCCCTTGTTAATAGAGATTCACACAGGCCAGGCTTTGTGCTGTGTCTAGTGACAGTGTAACTGGGTGCATTCCCATCAGTATACTTGTTTTATTGAATTTTTAATTTTGACAGCATCCTTATAACTACTAAAGTGGTGAGCTGTGACTTTGGATAACTGTTGATGTTTGCTTTAACTATATTCAAGGTAGTGGTCTGTGGCTACAGGAAGCTGGTTCTACTGTCTGCTTCCACAGTCTGCTTATCAAACTGTCTTATCTTTGTGAGTGCAGAGACCATTTAAGAGGCATTCCTGATTCTCCACTGTGGGATGAAATTCCACATCCTGCTGTGTGCTCCTCTCTGTAGCAGTGTTAGGAAGCACAGCACCTTTGTTCACATGAGGAACCTGTCAGCTTAGAGTGACCTCTCATTCCCATTGTACTGCTTCGAGTTAGTGCTTTAACAGCTATTCAACAACAGACTTCCAGAATATTGTATTTGGAAATTTAGTACTCTCTGTTCCAGATTATCAGCTGATTTAAAATGTCTGTGACTATTCCAAGGCCAGCTAGAATATAAAAGTGTCCTTTGTTCACTTAGTAGAAATCTAGAACATCCATTAATTTTTAAGACCAGAAAAAAAGCTTTTAAAGATAAGCCCAGAAATTCTCATTTCCCCTCCTTCCCCCACCAATGCTGGCTGTATTTTAGTGGCTCTAGGTTTATACTTGGAAGCAGTGTCTACACTGGTGTTTGACTTTCCTCTTGCAGGGTTGCAGCTGAGAGCAGACTGCTGACTGTGATTCTGCTCTGTGTATCGATTGTAACTCCTTAAGCTTACTGTGATCACATGCCCTTTCAGTAGGTAGACTTGTAGAGCAGTTGAAATCTGCAGGACTGAATCTATGAGGGCCAAAATGGGACACATTTGGGAACAACTCTTTAACCCATGAACTAGCTGTAGCATAGTTTGTGGATCCATTGCACTGATGCTGTGAAACCTGAGCTTTGTGTATGTTTTCTCAGCTCCCTAGCTCTGTAAATGGTAGCACCTGTTATAGCATGTGTTTGTTTTTTAATGTTTCATGACACCTACCTTAATTTTACATGTTTTCTTGTAAAATAAGCCTGCCTTCCTACCTGGAATTTTGTGTGTGTTCGTGTGTATGAATAATACATGTTCTACCAATTAACTCCTTTGGCAGTTTTAATCATTTCATCTACTTTGTTTTTGTGTAAAAGGGGGAAAATTAAAAAAGGTGGAATCTCTTTGTCTCGCCTTTTGTGAATCGGATTAGTAGCTTCCTTGTTGTCATTATAGCCCTGCCCTCTAAGGTACTCTTAAAAGGAAACAGGGAAGAGGACAGGATGCCAAGATATGGGGGTGGGGGAGAGACAGGAGGCTCAAAAGAGCATGCGCTGTTGCTTCCAACACAGGTGGTTGATAATAATCAGAATGACACCTCAAGTTGGATGCTGTAACAAGTTGGATTGTTGGGAACAGGCCCCTCACTTAAGCACTTCAGCTGGGGCTCTCAAGCCAAGGTCATCACAGCCTTTGGAAGACTTTGTTCAGAGGTTCAAAATCATAAACACTGGTTTAACCTGCACCTGTGGCACCTGCTCAGGTCAGCTGTATGTGGCTGAAACCTTATCTATCTTTTCCTATTTCTGGCCAGAGCCTAAGTCCCATTCTCAAGACTGTTCTGAGTACCCTCATGAGCGTCTTTATCTTTTCAAGGTTCATGAGACATTTGGAAATGTGCCAGGTCAAGAAGAAAAGAATGGGTTCTGAGTTTTCCCAAGCCCTGTAGTACGATATAGGAGCCTTGGTGTTTTTAGATAGTCTCATAAAGCCCAGGTTGTCCTGAGGCTACCTTCACCTGAAGTGTAAAGGATTCCAGTCGTGTGTCACTTCACCAAGCCTAGTAGTTTTTAAAGGGTTTTACAGAGCATTTAAATACCAGCCGCTCATCTTTTCACGCATTGAGTTTTCCCCTAACAACTCACAGATGTGAGTCAGTTTCTGCAGAGCTCTGTTCCACTTTATCCTGCCCAGCATCCTGAGTTTGTTAACCATTTCTATACAAGCTCCCTCTAGGATCTCCATAGTATAGAGCCCACCAGGTTCTGTGACTTGCCTACAATAGCATGACCCTATGGGATCATGTAGGGAAATCCCCACCAAGGAATCTAAAGAGTATCTTAGACTAACTAGTTAACTACCATTCTCCAACCCCACTGCCCACCCTCACTTTGCTTTGAAATCCTGAAATTTTCTTATGAGGTGCATTTAAGATGACAGTTTTCATACCTGTGAAATGGGTGTAATATCAGTCTCAGCATTTGTTAGGAGCTAAGTTTATGGAAGCAGTTCCTTTAGAGAAGCTATGGCATCTTCCCAGGTAACCTACATCTTCAGAGCACTTCCCATTGCCACACTATATGACTGTGACCCTATTTTGATTCACTGTCTCTGGCTACAGTTGGAATTTTCTAAGGATTGGAGCTGCTAGTTTTGCTCCTCGAATCCCAGTACCTGGTGCAACTGCTGGCACATGCTAGGGCATTCAGATGGCAGCTGAGTAGCTAAAGAAGGGATGCAGTATAAGAGATGGTGTGCATTCCATGTCCTGAAAAACTCTTGAAAATAAGAGGTGTTGGGACTGAAGAGATGGCTCAGCTGTAGGAGCACTGGCTGCTCATCCAGAAGGCCTGTGTTCAAGTCCCAGCAACCACAGGGTAGCTCACAGTCATTTATAATGGGATCTATGCCCTCTTCTGGCATGGAGGCATACATGTAGACAGAGCACTTGTACACATAAAATATATAATCTTTGCCAGGTGGTGGCCACAAGGCACGCCTTCTACCCTAGCACTCTGTTCAGGAAGCAGAGGTAAATCTCCATGAGTTTGAGGCCAGCCTGGTCTTCAGAGTTCCAGGGCAGTTGGGGCTATACAGAGAAACTTTGTCTTGAAGAAGACAACAAAAAATGAGACACCTTCTAAGTCTAGGCTTCTAAGGTGTTAAATGAAAGCAAACTGAACATTTTTAGGAAACAATAAGTGTACAAGGAGCTAGTATGTCAAGGGAATTGGGAAGGATGGTGAGTTTGAGGCCAGTCTGAACTACATAGCCAGACTTGTTTTCAAAATCTTAATAAACCTTGGAAAAAGCAAATGGTTCTTGTGCGGCATGTATTGCAGCAATATTTATTTGTAATATATCATAGAAAAGATTAATACTTGTTGAAGGGTATAGGAATACTCACGATACAAGTTGAACCTTAAGTTCTGAGAACACAGGAACAAAACACAGATGAGCCCAGGGTCGCTTCCGCTATTTCATTGGGTCTGGCCACGCCCACTCAAGCTCCGGGAACTCGAGACACGCCTCCAAGCCCTGTCAGCTCCACTTGAATCCCACCACAGGCATAAGCAATGAGGATTCCTCTAAGGTGCGATAAGGGATGGGTAGAACAGGGAGGCAATGCTCATTATACCGAACACACACATCGCAGTGTGATCTCTCACCCTCAAAGCACCTCCAAGTTGGTGGTATCATCTCTGTTTTAATGATGCGGAAAGTGATTTATGCATCAGCTGTGTATTGAGGGCCTACTGTTGAGTGGCAGAAGTTTTTCTACATTTTGTAAAAAAGTGTCTCCCAGGCTAGGAGACAATAGATTCATTTCCGGTGTAAATCCAGTTCCCAGGTTGGCAGGTCATCCCGAAGGGATCAGTAAACTGAGGCCAGCCCAGGCTACATAATAAAAGACTCTTTGAAGAAGAGGAGAAGGAAAAAGTGGACTATGGTAGTAATCTCATTTATCATGAATCTGGAGACAACCTAGGGCCATTACTGGTGCGATCTAGTCTCTAAAAGGCAAACCCAAGCCAATGAAATTCATCAAAAAAAAAAAAAAAAACCCACCAAAAACCAGGTGTTGTGGTGCTCTGTAGTGATGTTTCATATTTAATAAAAACCAGTCTGAAGTATCAGAGAAGAGATCCAGGAGGATCAGAGTGGTAATTTTCACCTCTAATCCCAGCAGATCTGAGTTTAAGGCTAACTCCAGAGGCAGAGGAGATCTGTGTCTCTGTGAGTTTAAAGCTAACTACCAAATAGTAGTTGCTCACACCTTTAATCCTAACCTGGATGTGAAACAACTGGGTGAAGAAGGTAATTAAGGCCGGTGTAGGAAGACAGATGAAGCAGTAGAAGCCACGAGGAGCGAGGCTGAGGAATCTGGAAGACAGCTGGGTGAGATCTGACTCTGGTGTTTCCTCTCTCTGATATCTCAGCCTTTCCCTGAGATCTGGCCCCTGAGTGTCCCTTAAGAAAACCGAATATGTACAACAGTGTACGCCTTGAATTCCAGCGCTAGGAGGCAGAGTCAGGCAGCTCACGCATTAGAAGTTACCCTGATCTGCATAGTTCCTGCACAGCTGTAACTACCTCCCTCGTGAGTTTAATGACTAAAAAGAAAAAGCCAGGACCCCTAGAGGCTGAGGCAGGAGGACTGCCCGGAGTTCCAGACTACCCTGCCCCGCCCTTGCATCGATCTTCCTGAAACCACTCACTCCGCGATTTCCCCCTCCCCTTGGAGTGCGACCGTGAAGTCTCGCGATAGCACTTCCGCTTCCCATAACTCCTTGCGTTCGGCCCTCCCACTCTCTTTCCTCCATCTTTCCGCGCCGGTGAGTGACCCCCTTGGAAGCTCCCTTGCTTATCCGCCGGCATCCGCGCTATCCCGTTCCGCGGGGCCGGGCTTCGGAGTCCCCGCGGGCTCATCGAGCCGTGCCGTGGTCGCAGCCCCTTCCCTCCGGGGACGGGGCCGCCATGGCGGCTCATTGGCGGGAGCTGGCCCGCGGCTGCCGGCTGGGCTCGGATGGTGGCCGGCGCGGGCCCTGCAGCTGCTCGCGCTTGCGGCGCTCCAGAGCCCGGACCGTTGCACGCAGCCGTATCGGCACTAGGGGTTCTGCTCACCGGTCACTGTTGGGGGGAGTCGAGTCACGTGAAACGCGCTCGGGTAAATGATGATGACGGGCACGATTGGGCACCGATGCAAGCAAATCCTGTGTTTGTTTTTTCCCCCCAGTCACCATGGTGCGCATGAATGTCTTGGCGGATGCTCTTAAGAGCATCAACAATGCCGAGAAAAGGGGCAAACGCCAGGTCCTCATCAGGCCCTGCTCCAAAGTCATCGTCCGCTTTCTGACCGTGATGATGAAGCATGGTGAGTATCGGCGGCTTGGATTATTTTGGCAGTCTTAAGTTTTGAAGGGACCTACCGCACAGTAGTTATTCCTGGGAGTTGGTACAGATGAGTGTGGGATGTGGGAGAGAGGGTAGTACAGATGGCACTATAGAGAGCCACGGAGTTGGGTTGACACAAGTGAGGGTGTGTATGGACACGTAAGCCAGGGGTTCCTGAGGTCCGAGGCAGGCTTGCCTTGGAGGTGTACCACGGAGGGTCTATATGGGATACAGAGAATCAGGCTCAAGATTGGAGGCAATAAAGAAACAGCGCAGGAGTGTAAAGGCTTAGGTCTCAGACCGGTGTCTGGTTTGATACAGGTCACTTTGTTTACAGGTTACATTGGTGAATTTGAAATCATCGACGACCACAGAGCTGGGAAAATCGTGGTGAACCTCACAGGCAGGTTGAACAAGGTAAGACTTGCCTCTTTAAAAGAGCCTTCATTCATTCTTACTTTGCATCTGTCTGCAGTTTATATGCATAAGGAATTGGCTAACGTGACTTTTTAAACGCTACGTTTTAGTTGTTTGGTTGCTTGCTCAAGTTTTTGGTCAGTTTTGTGTGAGATAAAACTAGGCCTTTGTAACCCAATTGACTTACTGATTTCAGTAGCTTCAGGTTATGGCTGATTATTATTGTTATATAAGGAATTCAGTTTCTTAGTACTGATGTGTGCTGGATCTATTTGTTTTCAAGATGGAGGTCTCAATATATAGACAAGTTGACCTTTAACTCAGATCTCTACCCCCAGTGCATTGCTGGATTAAAGGTATGTGTGGCATGCCTCCAGCAGTGTGCTGCTTATTAGTGGAATAACCTTGAGTAGGGCCAAGTCCCAGCCTTCATGGGAATCTGAGTTATGTAGGTTATAGTGTCTGAGCTAGACTGCCTGTTTTAACTGTAATTTGCATAGCCAAATAATAGGTTATTTGATCTCTATCTTTTTGACATAATAGTTTAATAGATAGCTAGTGTTTGGGATAGTATCAGTAGGCCAGTGATGTGTGGCTGAGGCTGATAGCTTTCTGATCTGTCAGGAGTCTCAACCTCTTTGGGGATTGAATGACCCTTTCAGTCACCTAAGATCGTTGGAAAGCCTATCCCTGTGTGCAGGGGTTCGAGACAGGGTTTCTCAGTGACAGCTCTGGCTGTCCTGGAACTCTTTGTAGACCAGGCTAGCCTCAAACTCAAAGAAATATGCTTGCTTTTGCCTCCCAGTGCTGGGATTAAAAGCATGGGCCACCACACCTGATTGGTAAACATTTACAGTAGGAAAACTACAGTTAATAAAGTAGCAACAAAAGATTGTATGGTTGGAGGTCACTACAACATGGAAGAGTGAGCAGCATTGGTCCAGTCTCATGGAGTAAAGCACATGGTAGCAGTGGTTGAGTTGGTGAGGCTATTTCTTGCTCTGAAGGTTTTTTGTTTCATAAAGTTGCTCCTCAATATCTAGACCTTAACACTACTGCTGCTGAGGTTTTTGAAAGAATTGGCAAGACTAGTTTCGAGTCATCTGTTGTAGTGAGAACCTGCCTATCCTGGGTGTGCTTTTGAAGTGGGAGAGTGTCCTGTTTTGTTTTCCCTAATTTTAGGAAACATTAGCTGATGCTCATGGCTCTGGTCAGTGAATTAGCCTGTCAGGAGTGGGGAGCTGGTGCAGGTAGTGCTTCTGGCTATTGTATAGGTCATTCTAGAGGTCTTGCTGTAGGTAAGTTGTTAGAGCTGTAGGTGATAGAATCTGGGCTTTGATCTCACCCCTACTGCTTGGTTAAGAGGGCTGTGCTGGTTCCTTCTCTGGGCTGTAGTCCATGACAGTCAGCAGACAGGAAAATGAAGTCAAGATAGGGTTAAAATGACAGTTTTGTCTTTAGGGGAGATACAGCCTGGAGCTATTGGAAGGCCTTTGCCAAGTTCTATCTTTCATAGTCATTTTAGTGTGAGTGCCAATTCCTGTGTGGATACGCTGGGTCTTAGAAGAAGGGGTAATCTGAGTATAAACAGTGGGAGCATTTTTGCATCTGTGATCTCTGTCCCACTTGAGAATTTGCAGTGATTAGGGTGAAGCTTTTTCTGGAGGATGGTCATCACTGTGTCCCAGTTGCAGAGATGGGCTTGTTTTGAGAACATCACTATCTGCTATCTTCCCCCTAAGGGTGGGAGTGTGGAGGGGCAGGCTAGGCCGATACTGCAGTTTTTATTCTATATGTTTATTGTTGGCCAGCTCTACTTCACTTGAAGATAGATTCTGGTGGATACACATGCATGTTGTGCTTGGCTAACTACTACTGAGCTTATAGCCTTCTTGAACTATAAAAATGAAATTTTAGTTGTAATTTTCTCGGTCTCAGTTCTGTATAATCAGTTCCCCAGGTACTACCATGTGACCCTAAGTCATTTGGCCTTGTCCTGGCTTTTTCTTATAGGCAGAAGGGTAGTCTTGCTTGGATATAGATGTGCATACATGTTTGGATGGTATTTCCAGGGGCAGGATCACCCTTCGTACCAGTGTTCTAACGGTGTGCTGCCACACCCTACACTGCTTGAATAGCACTTACAGAAAAAGGTGTGCACAGAGTAATGTGGGTATTGGTTTTGAATCATTGACTCCAGCAGTTGTGAGAGCCGGCTTGTTTTAGGTTTTTGGTAAAGTGGAAAAAATGTGATCCTGGTTTTCTTTTACAGTGTGGAGTGATAAGCCCTAGATTTGATGTGCAACTCAAAGACCTGGAAAAATGGCAGAACAATCTGCTTCCATCCCGTCAGTTTGGGTGAGTGGCTTTCTAAAATTAAAGGCTAATGCTTTGAGATGTTGGGATGTGGCTGGGGAGGTGCCTGTCTTAACTAGCTTGAACCTCATATTTCACTGGCCCAATGCCTTTTTAGATAGGGTCTCACTGATTGATTGCCTGTTTCTTCTTTCAGAGTGTTGGAATTTAAGGGCTTGGGCAATCATGCCCAGCCTCATCTTTGTTTTCTGTCAGGGCAGAGTCAATAGCTGGGTTCCAGAATTCATTTCTGTCTCCCAAAAAGGCAGGCTTGAGCATTGCTGAAGGTGGTGGTGAGCAGAGTGAGGCATGGTTGGAATGTTTACTGATCCAGTGTCTGCTTCCTCCGTAGCTTTATTGTGCTGACGACCTCAGCTGGTATCATGGACCATGAAGAAGCAAGACGGAAACACACCGGAGGGAAAATCCTAGGATTCTTTTTCTAGAGATGTAAAACATAAATAAAAAGCCTCCATGGACTATGCTCAGGGTCAGTCCTTTTGAACCTTTTCCAGAAGAATAGCAAATGTCTGGCAGTGTTGGTTGTGCTGGCTGGTACACTTCTTAAAGCTACTGAGATGGTCTTGTGATCATACCCTTGAGTCCCGGCTGTTTGTCCAGCTGGAATGGCTGCCTCTGGGTTGTGGTCGGTGGTGCTCAGCTGTGAGGCATGACATAAATAATGAAGGCCTGGACGTTGAGCCTTCCTGTGGTGATAAGGAGATCTCTTGTTGCACCACTCTTAAAGCGAGCTTGGGGTGCCTGTCCCCAGTAACATCTGCATGAAGTGGTTAATGACAGTGAGTCAGGGTGGACCCAGTGGGGAGGCATGGAATTTGCACATGGGGTTGCCTACAGCCCCGTTAATCACCCCGATTTGACAGCGCTATCTCTGTTGCCCCTCTCAGAGAATAGCATTACAAAGTAGAGCCCTGAAAAAAAAGTCATTTACTTGGTACTAAGACTCAGTCTGAGTGGGGGTGTTGCTTATTTATCTAGCACCCTGGGTTTTGTGCCCTGTATTTGAAAACCATAAAGGTTTGACAAAGCTGGTAAAAGAGAAAGAAAAAAAGGCATGAGGGCTTGAGTTGGGCTCCCAGGTAAAGTCCTGAGACTGACCAGGTTTAAAGGCAAGCACCAGCCAGCCAGGGTGATTTGTTAGCTCTGCTACTATGGAAATACCAAATGAAAGGTTGGTTTGTGCCTGGTGGGTGGACACCTTCAGGGTGGGGATTGTGAGGCGGAGCAGGAGGGGTGTGGGTGTCCCTGTGACTTGTCTCCCCCTAGGTTCAACCCCGATGCTTCCTTTACCTCAGCCCCAGAGGCTGTGAATCGTGGGCTTATTTGATGTCCAAGTTGTAACATTTAAAGTAGGTATGAAATTCTGGTCCTCTGGGATTAGCACTCAGTACCTCATCTGCCTCTAGTTTTGAACAACAGAAGCCTCGTGTTTGGAGAGCTTTGCCTTCTTAAAGAAAATGATGGGGGTCTGGGCATGCTAGCAGAGTTTCCTGCTCTGTTGGCTTTAATAGGATCAGATCTACCCTGATAACTTTGTCCATACAAGGAAAGAATTTAAAAGTGTACTGGTTACCACTTGATACTGTAACAAAAATGCCTGACAGTTTACTAAGGTCCAGATTTAGAGATGCAGAGTCTGGGGCAGTTGTTTGGGCCTTACCCCTTTTCATTCCTGCCTTGCTTGGCTAAGTCAGCTGTTCCAACAATATTGCCATCCTGTTGAGATCACCTCTAACCTGAAGGTGATCCAAAGGGGAGGAGGAGCCTGGGAAAATGGATCCCACACCCCTGCCAAGTCAGTGTTTGTGTGGTGAGGAATCTGATTCAGGCTTTGGCTTAACATCTCTGGGAAAATGGCAGTTCCCATTAGCTTCCTATTCAATTGTTAAGAAAATTTCATAGTCAGATAATCCTCTTATCTTTACAAGTAGGATTTTCCTCTGAGCATTCAGAGTCCTTGATCCCTCATGTTTTCTGTCCTGCTGTCCTTGTATGGGAAGTTACATTTGCTCATTTCTCATTTGTAGATTACCAAGTCTATACTGTAGCTCAGCTTCAGATACATTCTACCCACTTCCTGGTCTTCCCTGGGCAAGGTCAACCTAGTTTCAAAAGTGGCTTTTCCAGACATGGTTTCTCTGGCTTTGGCTGTCCTCTTATTCAAAGATCTGCCTGCCTCTGCCTCTGCCTCCTGAGTGCCGAGATTCAAGGCATGGGCCACCACTGCCTGGCTACAGGTTGATGCTTAGTACCATCCATCTATTGTTATCCTACATTAATCCATTGGCTTAGGATATTTGGCTTTTGGTCAATAAAGACAGTCTGAAGGGACCAGATCAGTATAATGAGCCCAGTGTACGCTGGCCTTTTGGGAAGACTTGAAGCCATCGTCTTCATGTCTGTGAAGGCTAAAGAGTGATGAAATTCATCTTTGGGGTTAGTCAATACTGTCCCATCAAACTGTAGGCTGCCAGAGGGCAAGTCGGCTATTTTTTGTCCAATTGTGTTTTGAGACTTTGTGTAGTGAGTTCCGAGTCCAGCAACTCATGTAGATCAGGTTGGTCTTGAAGCCTATACCTGCTTCCTGAGTGCTGGAACTGCCTGGCTTCAGCTAACTTCTGTTCTTATGCCTGGCCAATCCATCTACCCATATACTTACCTACCTATCCACTCATCACTCCATCCAAAACATTTAAGTTAACATGCTCACCTGGCCTTGACTATTCTGATTACCAAAGCTCCCAGCATGGTGTCTACCATATCTGTAGGAAGACCTAAAAAAGCCTATGCAAACTATTGGATGAACTGTTCTGAGTTGCTAGCAAAGTATCTTAAGTAGAAATTGAAAACTTGTCTGTCTCATGCCTCTTTCTTAACCTTCCCCTATGATGGTACTTTTCCCAGCAACATCCAGCATTCCTTCTTTGTTTGTCTTAGGAATTTTTGACTTAATTGAACAAGGGGGGAGCAGTTTATGCCTCCATTGTTGGTGCAGGATGTCCCAGAAACAACTTGAGATATCCCAGGTATCAAACCCACAGGCTGGCTGGTTTGTTGTTTGTGCGCCCCCCCCCCCCCCCCCCCCCCCCCCCCCCCCGTTCCTCAGGATTGCATAGCAAGGTGCTCTGGCCCTCTGAGCCATCTCCCCAGTCTCACCCACATGTGTGCAGTGTTTGGAGGCCAGAAGAGAGTGTTGGATCCCCTTGGAACTAGAGCTCCATACAGTTTTCAGCCACAGCCTGGAAGAGCAGCCAGTGCCTTTGTCTTCCCACTTTGTTTTTAAAAGCTGAGCCCTCTTTAAACACAATCCCATACTTCCGGCCTCCTGAGGTACTGGCATTTTCACTACTGGTGCAGCATGTGTTTACTATAAAGTAAGCTCTGCTTTAGGTTGATTTTGCCCAGTAGGCTAACCTAATACGCGTTCTCAGAACAATTATGTTAATAAACTGTTTACTAATTGGGTTCAGGCACAAGCATTTGGGTAGTGATGGGAGAACAGCTTGTGGGAATTGGTCCTGTCACTGTAGATCCCCGGGATCAAGACATCAACAAAACCTGTTGTGAATTTTTCCATTGATTCCCTCCTCATATCCCCGGTTGTCCGTGCCCCCCCCCTCCGTTCTTGCTCTTGGGTTGCACATCCACTCCTGTCCAATAGGACTTGAGGACAAGAACAACCGTGTTTGGGGCCTGAAGCAGAGATGAATGGGAGTTGCTGCTTGACCAGTCAGAACCTGAGTGACCAGGAGCTGTGAGTCACCATCACGGTGAATCAGGGGGCTGGGTTCTTAGTCTCAATTATTTGGGGGCTGGAGTTAATAGCACTTGTTGCTCTTACAGAGGCTCTAATGATCTATGCTTGGTTCCTACCATCTGCATCAGGCGGCTCACAAACCCCTGCTACTCAGCCCCAGGGAACCTACACACAACACACATGTGAAAAGATGTATTTAATGTATATGGGTGCTTTTGCCTGCCTGCACACCAGAAGAGGGTATTGGGTCCTATTGTGAGCTGCATGTGGGTGCTGGGAATTGAACTCAGGACACCTGGAAGAACAGCCCCCTCCCTTTTTCCTTAATTGGCCTGTGTTTTCCTAAATAAACACAGCTTGTTTTTTGTAAAAGACAGCTTGAGGGCAACTTTTAGTAGTTTAAGAGAAAAACATTGCTGTAAATCTCAGCATCTTCCAGGGAAGGGAAAAGGAGAAAACCACTCCCTTTGAATTAGGCCAGCATGTTAGTCATGGGGAGAGAAGAGGGGGCTTGGCAGAAAGATCCTGAAAAAGCATGCTTAGCCTTTGGCCACTTTTTAAAAAGAGGTAAACTCAGAAAAATGGGCGGGCTGCACAACAAAGACAGTGTAGCCTCATCTACCTCAAGGAGAGGCTTTGGGAAGAAAAAGCATGTTAACTCATTAAGGGGATCGTTCTTCCTATCTCCTTAGGTGAATCAGCCTTCCTGAAAGGTGGTTGATAGGTTCAGCTACTTTAGATCATCTATTCTAGGAAGCTTGGAATGTTAGGTCATTTAGATTCCAAGCAATGATACAGCTGGTGTTAATATTTCTTGTGTTCCCAGCTGAATGGGAAGTGAGATCCAAAGTTTTAATAGCTCTGGGGTGGTACCTTGCAGGACGAGCATCTGAGGTTGTCCTCACTGGGCTATAAAGCTATGTGGGGAGACCTGACGGTGAGGCCAAGCCTTAGGGATTTTTTCCCATCCATTACTAAGGCCATTAGCAAGAGATCTGACAGAGATACCTACCCTCAAGTCTGCTCAGCCATGTAATATGTGCCTAAGCAGTGACAGGAATACCAGGCAATGATCTTTGATTTGCAGGACTGGAAAATGTTATCAGAGTTAAGAATTAGAGTCTGTGCCCCTGCAAGTTCCAACAAGCCATGTTTGGCTACCACTCTTTAATAAGCCAATTAAAAGAGTCAGATTATTGATGAAAAACAGCATGGGAGATTTGTTCAACTTGGCCATTGGAAGAGGGACAAACGGTCACTCAAAGTCTACCCTCAGTATCCTGGCTAAAAGCCTGGCTAAGGTGTGGTTTCGGGTCACTGTCATCACTGTCCAGGCTTGTCTTCTACAGGAAGCCTGGCTTCTCTCTGGAGATGGGTTCCCTTGGCAGGTTGGCTGGTACCACTCTTTAAGCCTTTTCTCCATATGATTTCAGGGGAGATTCTGATTCCTGTGGCACTGACTCAGGACTCCGCCAGTGCTAGGACAATGACAATTAGATACCTGTGTCCTACAGCCCACTTCCCTTGAAAAGGCATCCAACAGTTTGGCAACACCTGCCAGCACCCTGTGTAACCTTCCCATTAACCTCCTAGCTATAGAGTGAGATGACCCCCCCCCCCACACACACACAAGGGAGTCCACTACCTTGTCTAGGTGGCTTTTCAAATAAATTCACCTTCCTTTTGAATAAACTTGCCTGGTCTCTCTACTTAGACTGCTGTGTGGTGAGCAGCTGGACTTGTAATAGTAAGTAAGATGTTTGTTTTCCACTTTTAAGATGGAAGCTGTCTTTTTTGCCTCTTTAAGAATGTCCTGTGCTCTGGCCATGTCACAGTCTTCTGGGGGTTGTTACCTTTCCTGACTGCTGCTTAAAGTCAGCATGCGTGTGCACACAAACACCCCCCCCCCACATACACACACAGTCCACAGGATGTCCATCATCAGACCCTTTGATGCAGCAACATGGCTTTTTGGGGCAGGTTGCTAGAAACCTTGGAGTTTATGCCTTTGTCCTTCTAAGCTGTCCTGTTTTAGTATTCTCCAAGGCCAGTTTCTTCATTTTGAAAGTTTCTTAATAGCTTCGTACAGATGTCTTTCTCTTGTTTGAGTAATAATCCTGTGTGAAATAGGCTAGAAGGTAGTGAGAAAGAAAGCCTTGTGTATGGTTGAACCTTCTGGCATGGGTCATAGTTGCACAGTGTGAAGTCAAACTCCCAAATGGAGGCTCCTGTGTCTTTCCTCCTTGGCTTAAATGGGTGTGTATTCATTGCTCACTTACTTCAAGGTCTGCATATCTGCCCACTACTTAATCATTTTAAAGAAGGATTAATACCAGTTTACCAGTCCATCAGGAGGAGCCTTGCTCTCTCCAGGCTCCTCCTATGAGTGCTGTGAGCACCATCTCTGCAGTTTCACAAATTTCCACTAGGTGACAGCACAGGACCACAAGTGTCCTGGAAGAATTTGCTCACATTAACCCAGGTCTGGACTGGAGACCTTGTGAGATAAGGTAGACTATGGTCCTGGGGAGAAGGAGGGAGGGGAAGAGTAGGTGTGTAATTGGCATTGAGGCTAAAGAGAGTTTGTCTTAGTTACTTCTACAGTTGTGACAAAGCTCTAAGACAATTTATAAAACAAAGTATTTAATGCGGGTTTGCTTATCATTTTCAGAGGTTGGGTCTGTGACCGTGATGGTAGGGAACATGGCAGCAGCAGGTATGATACTTGAGCAGCTTACATGTTGAGAACAACGGGGAGGAGGAGGAGGAGGAAGAGAAAGAGCAATAACTGGGCTTTGACCCCCCCCCCCCCAGCCTGTCCCTAGTGACACACCTTCACAAGGCCACACCTCCTAATCCTTCCCAAACAGTTCCACCAACCAGGGACCAGACATACAAATCTATGACCCTCTGGGGACCATTCTCATCACAACCACCACAGGGTTGTTCTGAGGTTGTGTCCAACCACCCATTGACTCATCCTCGTACCTGTTAGACTAGTCACTTCTACCTACTCACCCACTCATCCTTTTATCTACACATGTACTCACCCCATCTTATCCACCGACTCATCCATTCACTCGCCCATCCATCTACTCATCTAGCAAGTGCTTCTGAGTGTGCATGCGCATGCATACACACTTAAATTTATATACACGTATATGTACATATGCATATACACAAAGCACAAGTTATTAATATACATAATACCAGATAGCCAGAGCATAATTCATGTGGGGATTCAATAAAAGCTTCAGAAGTTTCAGAGATATCAGAGGGAATCTACCCACAGTCTATGTGGGGATTCAGTAAAAGCTCCAGAAGTTCCAGAGCTCTAACCACAGTCAGTCTAGGAGGATCAGAGAGTGGTGATTCACACCTTTAATCCCAGCACAGGGAGTATCCTGGGAGTGGTGACCTACGCCCTTAATCCCAATTGAGGCAGGTCATTTTAGATTATAGAAGGAATTCCAGGATCCCAAGCAGGCAGTGGTGGGGCCACGCCTTAATTTACCAAAAGGGTATTTAAGGCAGGCATAGAGTGGGGAGAAGCCAAGGGAATCCAGGCTGAGGAAGCTGGAAAACAGCTGGGTAAGATCTGACTGTGGTGTTTATTCTCTCTAATATCTCTGACTTTCTCAGAGATCTATCCCTGAGTCTCATTTATTTGAGCAATAAATTCATCTCCTTCCCTTGTTTTCTTTCTTATGAGGTTCTTGCTATATAGTTCAGGCTGTCTTTGAATTTGTGATTCTCCTTCAGCTAACTGATATTTGCTGCCATGCCCAGCTCTTCTTGAATGTATAGATTTCTTGGGTTCGTTGGTGTTTTTGAGACAAGGCCTCATTCACTGTTGCCAAGGCTGGCCTGGAGCTGCCACCTGCGGGTCTCTGCCTCTGAGTACTGGATTACGGGTATGCTTCACTGAGCTTGGCAGTGAGGACAGCTTTCCCCCAGCTCCTGGCTAGACTTGAACCTGTCTGTGCTGCTCATTCTTTGCCTCCCAGTTTTGATATTACTTTCTCTGCTGCTGCACTTTTTAATATAAACCAGATAATTGTCTGGAGGCGTTTTTGCCCCTTGTGATCTCAATAAACTTTTCCCAAATGCTTCTTCCTGCCCATCCCTACTCCCATTCCTAAGGGAGGACTAGGGCTCCCCCAATTTCTGCTAAATCTTAGCTTTTCTAGCTCCAGGGCTCTGTTTCCTTAGAGGAACGCTGTGACCTGCAGCATATCACAAGCTTTAGATTTTTTTTTTAATTTAAATTTAAAAAATTTGTGGTGTCAGGGTAAATAAATTAATATTTTAATAGCAATAACAACCAGAGCACAATCTGGGCATGCATGAGCTTAGCAAGCTCTGAAGAGGTAAGTAGGGTCATCATCACATTTCAGGTTCTCGGGTCTCATCCACCTAACTCCCGTTTTCCCTAAGGGCTTATCACTCAGCTATGCAAGTGGAGGACTGGGCATTTTTGGGGGAGTTGGTAGTCCAGCTGCCAACTGGATACATCGATGTGCAGGCTCAGTCAGCACATGGAAGTGAGGACCAAATGTCTGAGGTGAGGAAAAGGAATAGAAAGCGTAGTTTGTGTCACACTGAGTTTGTGGTGTCCAGTTAGACCTGGTCAGGTAGAGGCCTGATGTTAAACAGGGTACAGGTCTAGGGATTCACCAACACAATGAGGAGGTGCTCAATCTGTATGGAAGCCCATGCTGACCTGGGCCAGCAGCTTGTTCTTCAGTGACAGGTTTCTAAGCGGGATGACCAGGACCTGAGAAGATAGATGGTAGGAAAGCTGAGGTCTCCTACAGACTGTCTAATGCCAAGCAAGTGTGCTAAGAGCTACAGCATCTTACTGCTTTCAGGAAAATAGTTGGATAGAATTAATAGAAAGTTATCATACAATGGGATGAAGGCAGCGGGAGCCTAACCAAGCAGTGTCACAGAGGGAACAGGGGACATTTCAAAGGCACCAGAGACTGAGCATACAGTGGCCTTTCAGCTGATGACTCTGGACCTAGTCATCACCCCCTTTTGTAGCTGCTTCCTCTCAATTGCTCAGTGAAAAACTCTTAGACCCCACAGGGCTATGATCTCAGGGAAATGAGCATGCCTTCCTATCCACCCACATCTGCTTACCATTCCTTCCTTCCTTTCTGACAGGATTTGCCTTTGTAGCCCAGGCTGGCCTCTCACCTTGGCTCCTGAGTGCTGAAATTATAGACTGAGTCACCTTTCTAGGCTTGTCAGCTCTTGGACGCCTCTAAGGCAGGCCAGTGGAGGCCAGTGCATTTGAATGATGATGCGTTCATTTCTTTTCTTCTGTAAAAATCAGTCTAGAATCCCTTTGGAAGGACTTGCCCACAGGTCCTGAGCCCGCTAGTGATTTTCTTCAACAAGGCAGAGGGGACTGTGATGATGATGTAGCCCCTTCATCTGCCATATACAATCTAGAATGTTAGGAATGTTTGTCGTTTGATTTGTCAGTGAGTGGGCTGTCATGACAGAGGACAGGCAGCTCAGAAAGGTGAGAAGCTTGCCTGAGACCACACAGCAAATTAGGTCACAGCTGAGACTTGAACCAGGTCCATCTGATCCACTGCCTGGGCTCTTCTCTGAGCAGGATTTGTGCAGCCCCATATACCCCATTCAAAAAGAAGGAAGGTGACACACAAGGTACATAGCGAGGCCATGGGCTGCTGTTTCTTAGGGATGAGGAGGTCACAGCGTCCACTTACTCAGAGACACTGACCAGTCTGTCAGTGGTAGAAGTGTCCCTGGTCAGGGACGCTCTTCTAACTTTATTAAGAAACAAGTAGAGTGGGAGGGGATGAGTGAGAGGCGGGAGAAGGGGTGTGACTCTGTGAAACACAGGAGTGGCAGGGAATTAAAGGCTTCTGTCACTACTTCTGTCCCATGTCCTCCTTTGGTAGAGTTTATCTTTGTAGCTCAGGTGGCCTTAAACTCATAATCCTTCAGTCCCAGTCTCCTGAGTGAAGGGATCACAGACACACACACTGGCTGGGATCACAGGCACACACACTGGCTGGGATCACAGACACACACACTGGCTGGGATCACAGACACACACACTGGCTGGGATTACAGGCACACACACTGGCTGGTATCACAGGCACACACACTGGCTGGGATCACAGGCACACACACTGGCTGGGATTACAGGCACACACACTGGCTGGGGTTATAGGCACACCTTCAGTGTACTTTCTGTCTGTCTTCTTGAATGATAAAGGTTCAGTTTGGTATCTATGGGCTGAAGCAAGAAGTCTCAACATGACTGATATTTGAAAACTCTGCCTTTGTGAGTTCCCCAGACCCTATGTGGGATACTTGACTCTGAGAAGAGTATGGGAGTTGTAGCTAGGAGACTGTGGTCCTGAATTCCAAGCTAACTCTGTCCTGTGGCAATCAAGTGTGATTCATCACCAATGGGTGATTGCCCCTTCTTCCTCACTCACTAATGAAAATAGCTTGGTCCCTGTAAATAAACAGCTCACAATTTATGCAGTGGGAAGAAAGAAATATGTGAGAAAAGGGGGCGCCTTCATGGAGGGGAACGTTAAGGTGTTCAGGCTGAGTTATGCAGAGGATCCAATCAGGACATGTCATGCTTGGGTCTGCAATCCTATACTGTATACTTTTCCTCATTGTTTCTGACACTGAGACTGGAGACTGAGTTTTAAGGTGTAGGCAGTCTGGATGGTGAGGGCTGGGGTTGTTGTTTTGACCTTGGTTTGAGATAATGAGTCATAGGGTGATCAGGAAGCTGCCATCACCATTGCCACACTCTTCCTCCCCAACTCTTTTCTCCCTCCCTTCTCCCTCCCGTTCCTTCTTTTGAGATCTGGTCTCATGTAGTTTAGGGTGTCTTTGAACTCACTATGCACCCGAGGATGACCTTGTACTCCTGATTCTGCTTTTCCTGCCTCCACTTCCACAGTTCTGAGATTACAGGGGTGTGACACCATGCCCCACTGAAAGCCACCTTCTGTATCCAGAATCCCACGGACCTTGAAGCTTCTGGGTCAGGAAGAATCCGAAAGGATGCTGTCCTGGGCTGAGGTCAGCAGGTTGTACATATCAAGTGGTAATAGCTTGATCTGAGTATTAGAAGTGCTTAGATGTGGGTGGACATGTTGGCATGTGCCTTTAATCTCCATACTCAGGAGGTGGAGCTATGATTTGAGTCCGGTTTGGTCTATATAGTAAGACCCTGTCTAAAGAGTGGGAGAGGAAGAGATGGAGGGAAGATGTGGGGATGGAGAGATGGTTTATTGGTTAAGGGCACTTGGTTAATCTTTTTGAGGATGGGAGTTTATTTCCCAGCATCCACAATACACTGGGCAGCTTATAATTGCCTGTAACTCGCGTTCCAGTGGAATCCAACACCCTCTTTTTAGGCACTCACATACAGGAGCACATATGTGTACACACAGAGAGATACAAATGAATAAAAACAAAAGTAAATCTAAAAAGAGAGACAATGTTAAAGAGACAATGTTAGATGAAGGGATGTTCCTCAGATTCCCACTCCTCACCTTGAGTTTATACCCAAATGGGTCTGTTTCGACTCCAAGGCTTTTCAGCCCTGTCTTCTTCTCTGTCTAGCTACATTTCCATTTTCAGCTGTTATTTGGTTCCACTAATGGTCACCACTAACCTTCCATGGTTCTTCATCAAAGAGGCTGCACACGTTTCTTACTCATATACTTCAGTGACACTCATTGCCTTGAAGATCGAGACCAAAGCCTAACATGCCTAAGAGAGTACACCGTCCTCTGGTCCTTGCCTGCTTCTCAACTCATCTTTTCTACCTCCTCCACCTCCTCCTCCTCCTCCTCCACCTCCAGCCAGCCCTCCTCCGTCCCCTCCACCTCCTCCGACAGCCTCCATCGTCCTCCAGCCTCCACCTCCTCCACCTCCGCCTCCCCTACCTCCTCCTCCACCTCCTCCGCCACCTCCTCTCACCTCCTCCACTTCCTCCACCTCCTCCACTCCCTCCTCCACCTCCTCCACCTCCTCCTCCACCTCCTCCACCTCCTCCACCTCCTCCACCTCCTCCACTTCCTCCATCTCCACCTCCTCCACCTCCACCTCCTCCTCCACCTCCTCCACCTCCTCCACCTCCTCCACCTCCTCCATCTCCTCCACCTCCTCCACTTCCTCCATCTCCACCTCCTCCACCTCCTCCACCTCCTCCACCTCCTCCACCTCCTCCACTTCCTCCATCTCCACCTCCTCCACCTCCTCCACCTCCTCCACCTCCTCCACCTCCTCCACCTCCTCCACTTCCTCCATCTCCACCTCCTCCACCTCCTCCACCTCCTCCTCCATCTCCTCCACCTCCTCCATCTCCTCCATCTCCTCCTCCATCTCCTCCTCCATCTCCTCCTCCACCTCCTCCACCTCCTCCACCTCCTCCTCCTCCTCCACCTCCTCCTCCACCTCCTCCATCTCCTCCATCTCCTCCTCCATCTCCTCCTCCTCCACCTCCTCCTCCATCTCCTCCTCCATCTCCTCCACCTCCTCCTCCACCTCCTCCATCTCCTCCATCTCCTCCATCTCCATCTCTTCCGTGACCTTATTCACCTCCTCTACCTTCTCCCTATACCTCCTCCATCTCTTTTGTTTCTTCCATCTTCTCCCTTACCTCTTCCCTTACCTCTACCACTTCTACGTCCTCCACCTCCTCTACCCACGCCGTCTCCTCAATCTTCTTCACCTCCTTCAGCTCCTTTGTCTCCTCCGTCTGTCCCAGCTATGCTACATACCCAGTTTCTTGAGATATTTTACAGCCCATGCCCTTAGTTCTCACTGTAGGACTCTGTTCTAGAGTGCAGAGAATGATCAAGTGTTCACAGAATGATCTTTCTTGCCCATTTCTAAGCTAACACTTAGTCTTCCTCTAAGTCTCAACTAAAATATCATATTTCCCAAAGAGCCCTACGTTTTGCTCATAAGGGACAGGTGACACAGACAATATTTCTGAAGTGACTCCAGTAACAATTCCCATCTCCACATTCTTTTTGAAAGTTGGCTGACACATTTCTCCACATAAAACCAGGATGTGTTCTGTCCACCTGAATGTCAGTATAGCTTTTTTACAAGTTCTATCCAGAGTGCCCCAGAACTGTTGCAGTGGAGTGAGGAGGATCAGTCACCTCTAACCTTTTGACTTCACAGCTGAAGCCCAAGCTCTTGGAAATAACCCTATCATGCCCTCTACAGTCTGCCTGAATTCCTGACCCTAAACAAACCAAAGGGCTACTTTCTGCCATCAAAGGTTGGGACGGTTTGTTACACAGCAGTCACTGACCAGTACAGTCAGGAGCTGCTTCTTAGGTCTTCCCTTGCTTTTTCCCTGCCACAAAACTGAAGATACTGTGTTCTGGTGGCCCCGTTTCTTCCCCTGCCACAAAACTGAAGATACTGTGTTCTGGTGGTCTCGTTTCTTCCCCTGCCACAAAACTGAAGATACTGTGTTCTGGTGGCCCCGTTTCTTCCCCTTTCTGGGTTTTAACTTATGTAAATTTTCCCGTTTGGGCTTCCTTCTCCTTAGCCCCCAGTGAGCATATGCTCATTATTTTCTTTCTTTTTCTTTATGGAGACAGAACTCCCTACATTGCTCAAGCTGGTGTCTAATTCCCGAGTTCAAGCAATCCTCCTGCCTCAAGCTTTGGAATACCCCAGTCTACAGGTACTCACCATGGTGCCTGGGTTAACATTTGAATGTTTTATAATACATTTATTTTTAAAGGATAATTTATAGTCATTTGCATAAAATAGAAATCATTTCTTTTTTTAAAATACAGAATAGAGCTGGTATCTTTTTTAAAAACATAGAACAGGGCTGGTAGGTAGCCTCATTTGTAGTGTGCTTTCCTTGCATGCACAAAGCCTGGAACTGCATAGTTCAAGGTCATCCTTGGCTGTACCTCAAATTCTAGGCATCCTGGGCTTCATGAGACCATATCTCAAAACCAGAAACAATGACAACCCAATAAAACAAACTAATGAGAAAACTCATTCAAACAACAGTTTAAAAACAAACTAACAATAAAAAAGAAAATGGGAAAGGCTTTAGCTGCAAGCCGGCGTTTAACGTTATGATGACTGCGGCCTGCCTCCTCTTTTTGTTTGCCTGTTAGTTTCAGGTGATGTTTCACTGAGTACCTCAGCCTGGTCTGGACCCCGTTATGTAGGATGTCTTTGAACTTGTGGTCCTCTACCTCCCAAGTACTGGAATTACAGGCCTGTACTACTACATCTGCCTGGGGTTTCCTAGGGTTTCCTTAGGGACATTAAAATGCTTTTGTATACGTCTGTGCACACCAGTGGGATTATTCTAAACCCTGAAGTGTGACATGCTGCAGACATGGAAGTTATGACTTCCTTCATCAATGTGCTTCTGAGACTGACTGGTCCATGCAGATCCAGGCAGAGTTAAGCCCTTGGGGCTCCTGTGTGGTACCTCTTCATGCTAACTATTACTTTTTGTTTTCCAGCCATCTCTGTGTTAATGGGTGTTCACACTGTGCCCATGGTCTGTTCATGGTCAGCATCTCTGGGAGCATGTGACTTTAGATTTCCTCTTACTACATGGAGTGTTTTGCTGGGCAAGCCATTTTAGAACATGGCTGCAGATAGAATCTTCTGGAAGCTTTTACAATCATCTATGTCTGTCCCCAGAGTGTTCAGTAGTTTCAGAAGTCTTCTGGTGACTCGAGTGTGCTTTTGAGGTTGAGCCCACTGTCTTGGGATGTATGCTAGGTATGTTGATGGCCCAGTGACTGGACGAAAGTGGTACACAACCTTGTTTTTACCTGTTCTGACCTGACTGAACTTTCTCTGGCAGTGTGCAAATGAATAACTGTTTTGTGAAAGTGAGATTGCTGAGCCAGAACCCTTGTCCAAAGCACAAATCATCTCCAGTGCCCTGTTACTGGGCCACAACCCACAAAACGCAGTGTGAAACACCTTGTGTCCTTATGTGGCAGCATGGTACAGCTGGAAAAGTGCCCAGCTGCCAACAGGACAGCCTAAATTCTAGTTCATGTCAGACTCAACCTTGCTGGTTCCTAGCAGGTCACGTTCCCTGTCAGGGCTCCTTAGAACTGGAGAAAAACTGGAATCCTTCCCAGGGTTGTCTTGAGTGTCCACCTTCAGTGTGGATTGTCAGTTGCTGACAGCTGAGCCTAACCAGGAGGCTCTAGAGCTCCAGTGCCTTTCTGCACAGAAGTCCCCTTTGCCACATGTGGAGTGGCTTTGAATATGAACTTCATCAAGACACAAAGACAGCCAAAGATATGGAAATAGAATTTGAATTATCCATTCAAATATTGCAATGTCCAAGACCTGTCTCAAAAAGCCCAAAATAAAATGAAAAAGGATTGCTTAGGAGATGATATCATATTTTAGCTGATAGAGTGCTTGCTAGCACAGATGAGACCTTGCTTTTGAGCCCTACCACTGCATAGACAGGTGTGGTAGCCAGACCTGTAATCTCAGTACTCCAGAAAAAGAGGCAGGAACACAAGAAGGGCATAGTGAGTTCAAAGTCATCCTGGGCTGTGTGAGACCCTGCTTGAAATGAACAAATACACATTACTGAGTCAACCATGATAAAGCCTCTTTATTAACAGGCAGTGAAATAGAATATGGAGGTACTGCCTGGGAGTGTTGTTATGACTGTAATTTCAAGGCATTGAAGAGTTTAAATGATATTGCAAGGTATCTGTAGTGAAGACATGATAGTGTTTGTGACTGCTGTTGGTGACAAAGGTACATGTTCTGTGAAAACTACTGTAGCTTGTCGGCATCTCTCACATCAGAAGAAAATGCACATCATTAGCATTAAATAATATAGTGTGTGTGTATGTGTGTGCATATGTGTGCGTGTATATGTGTATGTCTGTGTGTGTTTATATGTGTGTGTTTGTGTGTGTATATATGTGTGTATGTCTGTGTGTATTGTGTATATATGTATGTGTTTGTGTGTGTATATGTATGTGTGTGTATGTGTGTATGTGTGTGTATGTGTGTATATGTGTGTATGTGTGTATATGTGTGTATGTGTGTATATGTGTGTGTATGTCTGTGTGTGTGTGTATATCTGTGTGTGTGTACACGTGCGAACACTGGGATTATGACTCAATGTTAGAGTGTTTGCCTAGTGAGCATGATGAGGTTTTGTGTCCCACTTCAGCACCAGCAAATGGAGATGGATAGATAGATAGATAGATAGATAGATAGACAGATAGATAGATAAATAGATGATAGATAGACAGACAGACATATAGATAGATGATAGGTATAGATAAAATTTCTCATGCAAGTTCATAGGTCACATGCCTATAGAGCTCTTGCTGGAGTCACAGATTTGGGTTCCAATCTTTGTTTGCCAACCTTCTGTGTACTGTTTACTAAAATTTCATAGATTTTAGTAAACTGTCTTTATTCTCCTGAACTTGTTCCCTCATCTGTGATATGGGTGTAAGATGAGTGAGACCCTCAGGATTCTGGGAAACGATACATCAAAGACATACATTTGTTGAGAACCTGTGGTATGCTAGGGCTGTCAGGTGTGAGAGACAGTGTTCTCACAGAGGAAGTCAAATCTCAGCCTTCATGGAGTTTACAGCCCAGGGAGAAAATGGAGAACAAAGAGGTGTAGGTGTTCATTTAATTGAAGGGCCTCGAGAAGGGGAAATCAGGTGGTATCAGTCAGAGGGAACAGATGGCTCAGTGAGATGGCGGGAGATAAAGGCTCCGGCCACAAAGATGATTGGAGCTTGGCGATCTCCCCAGGTGTACCATGCCATGTGTGGTCCCCCCTTACAATAGATAAGGAGAATATATTAAAATATCTTAAAAAGAGAAAACAGGGTGGCGGTGGTGCACACCTTTCATCTCTGCACTCAGGAGGCAAAGGCAGGTGGATCTCTGAGTTCGAGGCCAGTCTGGTCTACAGAAAAAGTTCCAGGATATCCAGGACTACACAGAGAAACCCTGTCTCGAAACACACACACACACACACACACACACACACACACACAGAGAGAGAGAGAGAGAGAGAGAGAGACAGAGACAGAGACACAGAATAAAAAATGTCTGATATAGACAGCACAACATAATCAGCAGAAATGAAAGAATTATGCTAATATGCAAGGCCTATTCAGAGCATTTGGCACATGGCAGGGGTTTGGTTAGGTTGGTTTTGGTGATATTTATGGTGCTCACACTTCTGATAGGCTGCATCTTTCTGGGATGGAGACCCCTGCTATCATGGCTTGTGCTGGCACTGTACATTGTATTGTGCTGGCTGAGGATTGGATCTGGAAACCAGTATCTGAGGGAGGCAATTCTGATTAAAGAGAGATAAATCCTTTCCTCTGCTGTGTCTTGCATGGAAAGTGGCACAATCCATAGGTCTTGCAGATCAGTGGAGGGTGTTTGGTGTCTGGCATCTCCAGCTTCTTAGATAAACCTGTAACTGTGAGGAGAGGTATGGCCTTCTTTTATCTGCTCTTATTTTGCCTGCCAGAGCCCATATCAGTGTGCCCCTGGTGGTTCTGGGATCCTGAGGAGGTGGCCTTGGGTTTGGGGATAGTCAGACTTCTGTAGAATAAATAGAGTGTTACATAGGTGCTTATTCTAGAGATTTCTGTACTGCCTACAGCATCACCCATGGCAGGTGTGACACTTCCTTCTCTTTTAAGATTTCTTTTAAGTTTTTAACTCTCTTTCTCTCTCTCTGTCTGTCTGTGTGCACATGAGTACAGGTGACCAAGGAGGCCAGAAGAAGTCCAGGTCTACTGGAACTGAACTTACAGGTTGTTATGAGCTGCTCAACGTGGTGCTGGGAACCAAATTCAGGTCCTCTGCAAGAATCGCATGGGCTCTTAGTCTTTGAGCCCTGATATTTCCCACTTCTTGGAAAGGTTGAGGGCCCTTTATTTTTAGAAGTGCTTGATTCACATTTCAAACAAGTCCAAGTCAGTGGCTTTGTTACTTAATATGTAAGTCTGTGGCTGCTCAGCAGCAGCCCTGGCAATGACATAAAGAACCTCAGGTCCCTCCCTAGACTCACATTTTAACCAGATCTCTGGGAAAGAGATTCAAGCGTGTAGAGAGCCGCGTGGCTGCACCTTAAAGATGGTGCTGGCTTCTGCCTTTCATCTTCCCAAGGGTGAGAGCTCTCTGAGATAAACAACTCCTTATTTGGCTAAGGCTAAGTTCGTGGCTTGCTTCCAAGTGTGGCTTGCTTCTGAGCACCTAGATCTATTGGCATGGCCCACGTGGCCCCCTGTGACTAGCAGTCCAGAGGGTATATAGCTGGGAGTGGGTTTTCTCCAGTGGGAGAGGCAGTAGGAGAGGCAGTAGCAGAGTCAGAGCAGAGGCAGAAGAAGTTTCAAGGTCCTGAATAAACCACTGAAAGAAGAGCCTGGTGTCGCGTTGTCCTTGCTAGCGAGGTTGCGTGGGACACAAGCGCACAGGAGCGTGTGGGAACTGCTCAGGGTGAACATACATACAATTCTGAGGAGACAAAGCAGGTGGTTGGCACTGTACAGACCTTATTTAGATTCTGAAAAAGGTAGGCTATTTAGGAGGTGATAGAAAAGGGGATGTTCACAGGGTATGTGTTGTGGGATTCAGGTGTCAGCTGATAAGGTCAAGGGACATTTATACAGAGCACCGGCCCCCCCCCCCCCCCGACCTGAAGGGGGCTGGGGAAAGGCCCATTGAAAAGGGGCTGCAGAAAGACGAGACGCTCTCTTCCTGGTTCCTGGCTGCTGGAGGGAGG
The DNA here is from genome assembly GCA_033318265.1 of Phyllotis vaccarum. Taxonomy (NCBI): domain Eukaryota; kingdom Metazoa; phylum Chordata; class Mammalia; order Rodentia; family Cricetidae; genus Phyllotis; species Phyllotis vaccarum. The sequence continues at coordinate 2,116,661 of JARWLC010000019.1, forward strand.
ATCCCATCGTCCGTCCGTCTGCAGACTCCGGTTCCTGTTCAGGTGCTACTGTGGTCTGTTACCTGTACCGTGAGTGTTGGTTTATATTTTAATAAATATCTATCTGATATTGGTGTCCTTGTGGGTAAACTCCTCCTACAGGTATGTGTTGGTATAAGGAGTTGGTCAAATTCAGGAGGTGGGAGCCTTTTGTTTAAAACAAACATCTTTTAGAGTTGCACCTTCCAATACAGGTGAGATGACATCACATCTGGCATTTGTTTCAAAGTACTGATTGGGGTAGAGCCTGGGGTGCAGACAGGGCAGGACTGGCCATGGGTCTGTGATTTGTAAACTACAGAATATGAAGATGTGTGATATTAGTTGTATATGTGTACCTATGGCATATATGCATGTATGTGTCCACAGTACATGTGTATATGCCCATAGTGTTTTTTTTTTTGTGTGTGTATGTAAACCTATGGTTATATGTATGTATATACATGTGTGTGCTCCTGAAATACATTTGTACATGTATGTATGTGTGTGTGTGTGCCCATAGCATAGGTATGTGTATCTGTGCCCATGGTGTATGTATATGCCCATGGCATATTTATGTGTATGTTTGTGTGCACCCATGCATGTATGTAGAGGTCAGAGGTTGCCATTTTTGTCTTTCTATATTGCTCTCTGTCTTATTTTGGGGGATAGAGTCTCTCACAGAAAGAGTGGACCAGTTGGCTAGATGGGTTGACCAGAGATCTGCTAGGCTGTGGTTCTTTGGGGGATCCTCTGCCTCCTCAGTGGCAGGACTGCAGGTGTATTACATCATTCCCAGATTTTTACAAAGGTATGGGGATTTGAACTCAGGCCCTCATGTTTGTGCAGCAGCTTTTCACCCACTGAACCATTTCCCAAGTCCTTGATTTTAAAAACTTAATGCATGCTTTAGATTATTCATCATGAGTGTACAGACTATGGGATATAACATTCATACAGAGAATGCACAATACATGAAATGTTATGAATGAATAGTGTTACCTCTGTCACCGGTCACTGCTAGCCCTTTCTCCACAGTAGCCCCCTTTGGTCAGTTCTCATTTCCTGCCTTTGTGGGGTAACCCGGGGAAACTTTATAAAGTGATATTGCTGTTCCTGAGCTTCCTGCTGGTGAAGACAGAGACCCTGGGCATGGGCACAAGACTGAAATGCAGCCTTACCTTGGACCAATGAGCATTCCTCTGTTTTTAGATTATATCTCTGCACTTGAATTTCTCAGTGAACTCACCATTCAACAGGCCTTTGTGTGTGTGTGTGTGTGTGTGTGTGTGTGTGTGTGTGTGATTTTTCGAGACAGGGTTTGTCTGTGTAATAGCTTTGGCTGTTGTAGATTTCATTTCGAATTTAGTTTGAGGCTGGCCTCATACTCACAGAGATCCTCCTACTCTACCTCTCGAGTGCTGGGATTAAAGGTGTGCACTAGCACACTTGCATCAGGCTAGTTTGTTACTGGGAGCTGCTATTTGGATCGTGTTTTTGTGGGTTCTTGGTGTCATAGTAGAGGAACTGAAATAAAGACACACACAGATTTTAAGGCATGGATACATCAACTCAGAAGCAAAGTGGTGGTACAGACCACATCTGCTGGCAAGGTGATGGCAGGCTACTTACAGTCTGGGGCTTCCTTTTAGGGGCCTGTGTGAAGGAGTGGCTGATGGCTGAGGGTGTGTGACTTGGGTGCTTCTCTATTTTGACTGATAGGGTTACACAATCCTTTTTCTTCTGAGCATGTTCCTTCCCCCAAAGCATCTGATTTTAATCAATTTATACATAGGCATATGATGGTAGACAGGGGCTTCCCCTTAAAAGTTTACTCAGAGAATACAGTTTGTCATTGCTGTGCGTGCACTGGAAACCAATTTAGGCCAGTTTGGCAACCTGCCTTCCATGCCTGTGGAACATGCTTGAAAATAAACTGTCTGAGGCAGTGAGATTCTTGACTGTTATTCCAGGAGGAGGAGAAACATATTCTTGTGTTCAGAGTGAGGTGTGTGCAGCCTGATGCTGGGGCACATGTGTGTGTGTGTTAGGTTCCTAGGGGTATTGTTAACAGGGATATGTGTGTACAGTGCATGCAGGTCAGGATCCTAGGCTGCTAAGTGCATTGTTAGGAGAGAGGTGTGTGTGTGTCCAGAACCACCTGAGCCAAGTGGAGCTCCAGGATGCTAAGCTGTTGCCGGTGCTCCTCTACCTCAACTTCATTTTCCTCATGGAGACAGAGCTGCACATTAACAGAAGGAGATGTTGCAACGTATTCACAAGACAGATAAGGAATACCTACTCCCAAGAACTTTCTGTGTCTATTCTTATTCTGTGATGGTGGGGACTGAATCCAGGGTCTCATGTATGCTAGGCATTTCAGCTAATAGCCACAAGAGTTCTAAGTTGGGATCAGTGGTAGTTAGTCTTATTAGTTTTGATATAGGGTCTCACTGTGTAGCTCAGGCTTGCCTGGAACCCACTAAGTATGTAGCCCAGGTGGGCATAATAGCCATTATAGCCATGAGCCACTATACCTACCTTGTGATGATTTATTAAAAAAAAACAAACCACACTGTACAGCGGAGCTTGTGTGGAGGTCCTAGGAAAACTTGTATGCGCTGGTTCTTCCACCTTGTGGATTCTGTGGATGAGCTCACATCATCAAGCTTGGTGTGAAGCACCTTTACCAGCTGAGCCCTCTCCTGGTTCTGATGGTTGTTCTTGATTGTCAAGGTGTTGGATTGAGAAGCACTTAGGAAATACACCTTTGAGGGTGTTTGTGAGGAAGTTTCTACAGGGGCTTAGCTCTGGGAAGGGGAGATATACTTTGAATGAGAATGCCTCACTCTTTAGGCTGGGAGCCTGGGTAGGGTGTGCAGGGGAGATGGAAGAAGCCCTTCCGCACAGATTTGCACTCTGCTTTCCTTCTGTGACGAGGAGAGCCTTGTCCTCTGCCACATGCTCCCCTTGCTACTTGTTCTGCCTCATCTCAGCTCTGAGCAATGGAGCCAGCTGAGCATAGGCTCTGAACTGTGAGCCAAATCCATCCTTCCTTCTATTAAATTGTCTCTCTCAGACTGCCCAACACAGCTATTCTTTAGTAGCGAACCCAAGACTTGAAGACACAGTGACCCAGGAGTAAAGCAGAGCTGTCCATTCAGCTCATACCACTCAGGAGGAACAGGCAGGGAATGCAGGGGCTGCTTCCGCTTAGCGGGGAGCCTTTGGTACAATCACTTCAAGCCAAGTCTCTGTGCAACTCAACTGGAGACAAGCCTGGTTTGTCTTCTTCAGCTGACAGCCTCTTACTCATCTCTCCAAGGTATGTCAACTGTCACAGGCTGGGGAGGCAGGGAAATTTCTCCGCATTACAGGTGACCTTCAAGCTAAATTTAGGTTAGTCACACACACCTCCAGCCTCAAGGGGAACTTGGATTGCCAGGTCTGTCTCAGTGCCTTGAGCTCTGGGTTCTACACTGTGATGGGAGATACCTGTGCTTTTGAGGGACATGTTCTCACTGCAGATTTTTTTTCCCTTTTCTGAAGAGCCCAGCCATGGGCCTGGTGTACAGCCAGGGCCCCCGACTGCACTTTAAGCCAGAGAACATGGTTTTATGTAGTCCCTAAATTGCTCAGAATGTGTGACCTAATACATCTATGGGAAGAGGTAGGTCACACACAGATACAGAGTGTGGTTAGGAACCCGGATCTAAATCCTCATGATCTCAGTCAAGTCCCAGCTTGGACAATTAGGAGCTCAATAGTCTTGGACAAAGACATCTCGCTTCTCTTAGCCTCTTTTTCTTATCTCAGAGAAGGTCACTACACCCGCCACCTTACAACCTTATTAATATTTGTAAAGCCTTTGACCCTGTATACAAATGCCATGGGCTGTGGGAGCAAGGAAGAATTAGTCATACTGTCTCTATTCTTATCTGCCCTCAATCCCCCATCTTTCCATGTTGGAACTCAGGGTTGGATGCTGGTACCCTACTGCTGAATTACACCTCTGCCTTATTTTGTATTTGTGTTGCGGTATTTGTTTGTCCAGGACTTTTTGTATTAATTATGCATAATATACTATATTACATTTGATTTTTATCATTATTATGTCAACAATATTATTTATATTTTAAATAAAAATAGCTTTCATTTATTCTTTGATAATTCCATACATGAACACAATGTATCCGAATTGTATCCCCTCCCTCAGCTCTCTTCCATACAGACACTACCCTCAATTTTAAAAGAAATTGTTTTTTAACGTAGAGTCTCACTGTGTCGCTATGTAGTCCTGGCTGTCCTGAAACTCGATATGTAGACAATGCTGGCCTTAAATGTAGAAAATGCTGGGATTAAAGGTGTCCCCACCACACCTGGCTCTACTCTTTTGGTTTTGAACCTACTGAGCCCAACTAGTGTGGGATGCTGACTGATTTGGTTGGCTTGTCTTGTGCAGATCTTGTGCAGGAGACTACAGCAGCAGTGAGTTGATTAGTGGAGCAGCTGTGCCACGTCCAGGAAATAGAATTGCACAGTGGTTCTTTGTGTGCTGCCCTCTTCTTCCATGCTTCCTGAGACCTGGGGGGTGGTACTTGATGGAGGCATCTCAGCTAAGGCCAAACACTCAGCACTTGCTCATTATTATTTAAAAACTGAGCGTTCGGGTGGTACCTTAAATTCTGTTACCAAAGAGAATGCCTCACCCCAACCCCCCACAACTGGCTGTCACCTGGGAGACGAGTGTGGAAGTGAGGGCCTTGTGCTCAGTGGATGCTCTACCATTGATCTGCACCCCAGCCCTTTGAAGCCCCACTTTGCCATGTAAAGAACACAGTCAGTGACATTGGGATGGCACTGCAGTAAAGATTAGAAGGAAGTAAGAAAACAGCGTACATTGTGCAAATGTCCCTGTTCCAGGTGAGGGACACTGTGGCAAGAGAAGTCAGGACAGCTGGCAGAGAGAGGCAGAGGCAGAGAGCTTAAGGAAGTACTGCGGCTGGGAGTGGGAGAGGTCGGGATGCCTGAGAACAGTATGATGGAGATGGGAAGCTGAGGCCTCGGAGAAAGGAAAAAGGGAACATCAGTGTCTTTATTTTCTGTGAAGTGACGCATTGACTTTGAAAGCTCTTACAAAGAAAGCATTTAATTTAGTTAGGGAGGCTTGATTACAGTTCCAGAGCATGGCGGCGTGTAGGCAGATGTGATGCGGGAGTATCTGAGAATCCTACATCTTACAGGCAACAGGAAGTTGACATGGATGGAAACTTGGAAACTTGAACAAAAGAGACCTCAAAGCCCTCTCCCACAGTGACACACTTCCTCCAACAAAGCCACAGCACCTAATAGTGCCACTCCTTTGGGTAGCCATATTCTTTCAAATCACCACAGCTGATTCTGTGTTCTTGTCCAGGGACAGACTTGACAAGGTCCCATTTGGTATTTAGACCAAGGCCTCAGAGGACTTTTCCTCCTGAAGAGACTGGAGTTATCAGTCCCAAAGCCAGTGGGCACTGAGTCTCTGATGCCCCTGAGATCTGCTGTGTTCTCCCTGTGTAATGTTCCTTGGTTAGCCTCCTTACATCTCCCCTGTAAACCATATATAAGGTGCTGTGCTGCTTACTAAGCTTGCTTGGCATAAGAAATAGCTTTTGCAAGACCTCCTGATCCCAGCTTTTCTCTTTTCTCTGTTGTTTCTCATCGCTTGGTCCTCCCTCTCAGGAACCTGTCACTGAAGAATGCCCTTCTGGTCCATGTCAGAAAGCCAATGAAGGGTTTTTTGGAGCATCTGTTAATATAAACCAATTATAGAAAAAAAAACCTCTCAAACCATTAAGCTGTATTAGTTGTATTAGTTATTTCTCTTGTGACATAACACCGTGACGTAACATCCCCAAGATAACAAGGCAGGAAGAGTTTGTTATGGCCCGAGGAAGAGGAGGTCAGTGTCCCAGTTGCTTTTTGTTGCGTGATAAAACACTGACCATAACCAACAGAGTGGAGGAAGGGTTTATTAGGCTTAGAAGTTACAGTCTGTCATCAAGGGAGGAAGGAAGGAACTCCAGGCAGGAACTGAAACAGAGACCAGGGGGGATGCTGCTTACTGGCTTGTTCGCCATGGCGTACTCAGTCTGCTTTCTTATACAGCCCAGGCCCACCAGCCCAGGGCTGGCATTGTGCACAGCGGGATGGGTTCTCCTCCATCAGTCAGCATCAAGAAAATGCCCCACAGAAATGTCCACAGGCCAATCTGATGAAGGCATTTTCTCAGTTGAGGTTCCCTCTTCCTGGGGAACCTCAAGTTTGCAACCATGATTAGCTTGTACCATAGTCAGCTCCATCACCCATCTGTGCTCAGGGAACCCTAGGGTCAGGACCAGAGGTGGTTATAACCTTCTAGTAAGTACTCCGCTGGCCAGTGTCCATCAGTCAGGTCCCAGGTCCCAAGGGTCCTACGCTCTCCCAAGATAAAGCCACCATCTGGGGACCAGGTGTTTGAACACAAACATCCATGGGGGACATTTCACACTTAAGCCATGACAGAAGCAGGGGAGTAATGCAAATTGGGGTATGACCATGTCAGAAAAGGAATCAGAACATACATAGAATGAAGTCTTCCATGGATGAAGGGAAGAGGTTGGCATCTTTATCTTCCAAAGAACTTGAGAAAGTCACTCATATAAGTCTGGAAATCTGGGTAGAAGAAAAATAATAAGCAAAGGGGCAGGAACAGATGAAGTAATACGTGGCACACGGGGAAACTTAGTTTAAGTAGCCATAGTAAGCATGAAAATTAAAATAACAAACAGCTACATTTTCAGACTGAGAATCTTGGTTCTGGACGGGGCACAAAGACTTTGACTGTCCAAGTAAGAAGTCTGATGCTTGGAAAGCAAAACCCTAGCTGCTGGCACTCTTGTCAGCTCAGGAAATCCATTTCTGGCCAATTTGCCCAAGGAGGTAATTCTGAACCTGGAGGAAGCTGCAGACATTGCAGCCAAATAGTACAAACAGATAAGCTGCCAGCAGGAGGCTAAGCAGGCCATGGGGATCATGCTTTTGATATTTTTGTCAATAATATGGATGAAGTGCCCATTAGGGAGCAGTCACTGTCTTAGGTACCGGGAATACAGCTGTGATCCAGTTATCCACAAGTCTCTACCCAAGGTCAGGGGCCTCATACGATCCTGAGCAAGTGAAAGGGCTAACACCTGAAGACGTCATGTATAAAGAAGAAATAAGTAGAGTTGTGGAGTGGTGTGTGGTGGTGACTGAGGTCGTGAATAGCTGGGACAGTTATCTGGGGATTCCATTGTAAAATCTAGTGCAGTATCCTTTGTATGGTGGGACCATGATGGCTAATGGGGCAATGCACTGTGTATTTCTGGTGTGCTTTGAGTGTGAAACATGCCTCACAGGCTCCTGTGTTTCCGCCTTGTTCATCAGGTGGTGGCACTGTTTTGAGAGGTTCTGGAACATTTAGGAAATAGAGCCTCAATGAAGGAAGTATGTCAGGAGGGGTGGGACCTTGGTCTATGCTATCCCTGGTTCCTTCCTGTCTCATTCTTTATTTCTCTGCTACTGGCTCAGACACACAGCTGCTTTGTGTTCTGCTGCCACGGGCAAACTGCCCCCACCCCTGCCATGCTTGCCTGCCACGAGGGACTGAAAGCCATCTGAGACGGGAACCCAAACAAGCTAATCCTACCTCTAGCTTCGGTCGAGGATTGCAACTAAAGCAACTTGGATTAGCGAGGAGACAAGAGACAGGCCGCATAGGAAGATGTCTCTAACTTAACTTTGACATTCAACAGTATGCGGGTTTCAAAGCTTTCTGTGGTGCCCAGAGCTGTGTATAACTACTATGCTTTTAATGTATCAGTTAAAAGCTTAAAGAGCGGGAAGCTGGAGAGAAGGCTGGAGAGAAGGCTCAGAGGTTAAAAGCACAGACTATCATTCCAGAGGTTCCAGGTTTGATTCCCAGCACCCACATGGCGGTTCATAATTGTGTGTAACTCTACTTTCAGGAGACTTGGCGCCTCCTTCTGGCTTCGAAGGGCACTGCATGTGCATTCAGGCAAACTCCCAAAAATACATGGAAAAAAAATGTAGAGAGGGGTTGTAGAAGCATTGGGCAATTCTGGATAAGCTGGAATGACTTGGTCACGTAGAGGGGTAGCCTTTTGAGAGATGTTTGGAGATGCCTGTCTGAGGTGGCATTTATTAGGGGCTGAATGACATGAGAGATTAAGCTATAGGATTGTTGGATTAGCTTTTTATGCAGAGAGGATGGAGTAGCAAAGACCCAGAGACAGGGTGCTTTTGGGGTGATTTGAGAGGCTCCTAGGGGTGGGAGTGCTGGGGACATTGCACCCTGACTCGAGACTCTCACAGGAAAAGGAAGTTTGGATTTTATCTGAACCCAGTGGAAAGAAGCTAGTTGGGGGTTAAGTATGTAGACAAGATGATTTTGTTTTTAGAATTCCCACCCTGGGCAGGGGTGTGACTCAGTTGTGTGTTGTATGAAGTTTCTGTCTCCGACTTGCCCCAAGATCCCAGGCCAGCAGTCCCAAATAATTACACAAAGTCTTGTATTAATTTTATGCTGATCACCCTATGGCTCTGGCATTGTTTCTGGCTCAGAGTTTCCAGCCTAGCCTCGAGGTTCAGACCTGCAGACCCGCAGACCCGCAGACCCACAGACCCACAGAGACACACAGACGCTTACATTAATTGTATGCTCACCTGCCTAAGGCCTAGGCATATAACTTGCTAACTCTTTACTGTTAAACTAACCTATGATTCTTGTTCATCCATGTGGCTCAGTACCTTTTCTCAGAGCAGCATAGTTGTCCTTTGCATCTGCTGGCTTCTCTCACATCTCTGCGGCATCTCTGTTCTGTTCTTCCTAAGAGTTTTCTTAGTTTGGAAGTCCTCCCCACACTTCCTGTCTGCCTTCGACCAATCAGCATGTTTATTAAACCAGTAGGCAGGACAATTATTTACAATGTAATAACATAATCCCACTACAGTTGTGGAGTGCTTGCCTAGTTTAATACCCAGCACTACAAGGAAAAAAGACCATATTGGCAGTTGTGTGAATGGGAATGTGGTAGGGCAGGTTAGACCATGTTGGCAGTTGTGTGGAGGGGAAATGTGGTAGTTCAGGTTAGATCCAGACTGGAACCTGTCAACTTTGTAGGAGGCTGCCCTGGTCTAGGTCACTGAGTCTCACACTGGTGATAGTATTAGGATCACTTGCAGAGATGGTGGACCATAGTACCTGGCTGAGTCCTGGATCTGTGTTTGACAGGCTTCCACACATTATGATGCTGCTGGTGACAGATTACAATGAGCAGCCAAGAACTTGGAAACAGATGATGGGGATTTGTGGTAAGACCACTTGTCAAGCTAGGAAGACCCGATGCTGTGGTTTGAAGTGAGATGTTTCCCACAGTCACACGTCTTGGGAAGGCTGTGGGACCTTTAGGAGATGGAGTTTTGCTGTAGGAAGTGTCATTGAGGGTGGGCTTTGAGATTTTCTGGCCTCACTTCCCCATCCTCTCTGCTTCTCAGTGTGGGCACAGTGAGGTCAGGCACCTCTCTGTCTTGCAGCTATGCCTTCTCTTGATGGTGGGCTGTGTTCCTTCTTTAAGTCTGAGCCCAAATAAAGCCCTTTTCTCTTGCTTGTTTCTTGTGAGGCATCTCTACACAGCATTGAGAGAAGTAACTGATACATGAACCTTGGGTTTGAGTGGGTCTCAGTAGCACAGCACTTACCTAGCATGCAACTAGACCCTGGGTTCCAACCTCTGATTGGTTACAAAATAGATGCTTTGCTGAGATGCCTTTAAAACATGACATACACGCACACACACACACACACACACACATATGTGTAAAGATTTATTTTATCTTTAGTGTTTTTGTTATACTTAGTGTGTATGTTGGGAGGTCAGAGGATAGTTTGCCTGGACTCCATGTGAGCCCTGAAGATTAGACTCACTGTCAGGCTGAGTGCCTCACTGAGCTCTCACACTGGCCTCTGCTTAACTTGAATGAGAATTAGCAATTCTGTTTTGACATCATCACATCTGAGTTTGACTGTAGAGTATCCCTCATGCCTTCCTTCCCCAACCCCTTCTTTATTTGAGCAAACACAGAACAGCTCTGGAGGCCCACACTGCCTCCTGGAGAATTCTAGCTAAAGCTTAATTTTTGAGGAAGTATTCATTATAGCTTATTTTTATGACATGATTTTGGTTTTCCATTCATCGAAATCTTACAAAGCTGCCAGTGTCAATTAAAACATTTCTTCTTCTTTTTCTTTTTTTTGAAGTGAGATGCTTTCACATAGATTTGTTGAGTGCTGGTAGAGGAGAAGCTGAGCTACTTCACGTTGGTGACTTGAGGGTTGTGGTGTGAAAGGTACTGTCCCGAGCCTTACTTGTGTTGGGTCCGGCGAGTGCACTGCTTGACCTCATTGGCCTTTTATTACCCCAAGAAGCCCTGACCATCTCCGAGTGCCAGTCTAGTAGGCTAGCATGTGCTACCATCCCCCCCTTTTGATGTTCATGCCCTTATTGATTCAGCTGCATTTGCAGTGCATATGCACTAGGTTTGGGGTCAGGGCTTTAACCTCGGTTCCCAGAATTTTGCAAGGCATAAAAAAAAAGCATCCCAACAGTTTACTTAGCAAAAATCAAGCATCAATGCATAGGGCCGCCCATGATAATGTCTCTCATGCATTATTTATAAATATGCTTCTTGGAGCGGGAGAGGAAGAAAGAGCCGGGTGTGCTGGGAGTTAGAATTCCTCTTTTGCCCTTGGTTCCTCATGTGCATGCTACAGGGGAGACATCTGAGAACTGGTGTGGGCTCTTTTGATGGTGTTAGAGGCTGCAAGGTTGGATGCAAAGGTTACAGAGTACTCTGGGAATTGTTACACAGTGGGCAGAGGGAAAGAATCAGGGCAGGCAACTAGGAGGTATTTTGGGGACAGCTGTAAACATTTTTTGGACCCATGTATCTATTGGTTCAAGAGGGCAGATAGTATTTTCTCTTTTAACACATAATAGTTCATAACAAAGCAACACTGGCTTGCAGGATTATTGCCGGACAGTGTTGTACCAAATATAGAGAATATGTCTGAACCTACTGAATAAACTCAGTAGCAAACATGGTAGTGGTTTTCAATGCTTTGTGTATGTGTGTGTGTGTGTGTGACACATTTGCTCCTGGTAGAGCAAGAAGAAGATCCTGTGATTCACATGCAGGGATCTACTCTGGCTGGAGGAGACAGTCCGTGGTGCTAAACACACGCTTCCACTAACATGATATGCCACTGCGCAGCCGCTTACAGGGCTACCCCATTACCTGAGCCAGAGGAGTCACTGCAGGGTTTTCTTTAGTGATGATTAATTAGGGTGATTCTCCCTTCAGTGCACAAAGGTGAAATTCAACATGGAAACTCCTTTATAATATAAAAGCCCTTACATCTATAATAGTTGTACCTGGGGATCCTCTGAGGTGACATACACGCGGGCCCTGAGCCAATCTTCTTGTTCACGGTGGCATCTGCGGATGGGCCGGTCTTCTCTGGACTCTCAGTCACCTGTGCCTTGCCACTGTTCAGGGTCTTATGATTTTTTGTAGCCCTGGCAGAGGGGATGACTCTCTTAGAAGCTGTGAGAAAGGAGCACTGTGTGTGTATGTGTGTGTCTAGTGGTCTGTTTTTTGTTACTTTAATGGACTACTTGGCTGCTTCTAGACTCAGGTACAACTGTAAACCATGGGCCACAGTGAGGAGAGAAGATTGAGTGGAAAGATGCATGCTACACAGCTAAAGAAGCTCAGACGTCAGTAGCTCTGAGTTCCAGGAACCAGTTCCCACTTCTCAATTGCTGCCATGTTGGAGACCTGTCAAGCCATTCTACCCAGTGCTCACAGGACTGTACTGTGAAGTGATAACATCATGAGAAGCTCTTTGATGGGCAGCTGGCAGACAGAAAGCCCTCAGCACGCTTTTGTCATAGTTGTGACAGCAACAAGATGTTTCTCTCTTTATCTGCTAGCAAACATGCTTTATGTCCAGACTGTTCACTCAAATTCCCTCTACAAGAACATCCAGTCTTTTATAAGTGATGGAGACTATGGTAAGAAAAGGGAATGTGTCCCATCTACAATGTTTTGCAAAATAAAAACCAGATCCAATTAAAGAAAACATCTGTATTTGGATTTGACCCCTTTACCCCTATGCTCTTTTAGGGACCGAGTCTCAAGTGTCCTTCACAGGCCACCCAGCTGGTGCCACTGTTGGAAGGTTGTGGGGTCTTTAGGGAATGGGGCCTACTTAGCAGAAGGCCACTAGAGGCAGGCCTTGGAAGTCATACCTGCTTCTGGTTGCTGCCTGTTCTGATTTTGTCTGTTACGGCTATTTCCAGCTGCCGTGGACTAATCAGCTCCTGCCATCAGGCCCTTCCTGCCATGATGATTTGCTGTCCTCTGAGACCATGAGCCAAAATAAGTCTACGCCTGAAAATCTTCTGCCAGACATTTTTTTTTCCCGGCAGCAGGAAAAGCAGTTGTGCTGGTTAATATTTATCAGTTTGGCACAAACTAGAGTCACCCAAGAAAAAGTCTTAGATGAGGAATTGTTTCCATCATATTGGCCTCTGGTCGATTTCTATGGGGGCATTTTATTGATTAATGATTGATGTGGAAGAACTCAGTTTGCAGTGAGCAGTGCCACCCCTGGGCAGGGGGTCCTGGGTTGTATAGGGAAGCAGGCTTAGCAGCCATTGGAAGCAAGCTAGTAGGCAGGGTGCCTCCATGGTTTCTGCTTGGGTTTCTGCCCTTGACCATCATTGATGGCATGTGATTAGAATGTAGGAGCCAAATAAACCCTTTCCTTTCCAGACTGATTTTGTTCATGGTGTTTATTATAGCAACAGGAACCAGAACATCAGCTAATATTACACACTGAGGGATATATAGTAATTGTGATGTTTAGGATTTCAGCGAGTTGGAAAGTCACTTATAAAAAAACAAACAGAAATACTCAGTTGAGTTGACTTTCCCCCCATCAACTAATTTGTGTGTATAAGATCAAGCAGAGGATCTGACTGGTGGTTTTCAGGGTTGTGCATCTGTGCTGTTGACTTAGCTTAGGAGTTTAGAGGGCAGCAGTGGAGCAATGGAGAGCATGGTTTGCCTTCTTGGCTTTTCTGATTGCCAGCTGTGGGCAAGATCAGTTTCCCCTTCTGCAAACTGGAGATTAAAAACAGCATATCCTAAATGCTGTTTCTCTGACTTTTGAATGCATGCATCCTTTGTACAGTTGAATAAGTGTTGATGTTATTCTAGGCAAGGAAGAGAACAATTCTGGGCTGGAAAAGGCCTACCATGTTTTTTTTTCCCCACTATTTAATTTTACATACACTTAAGCTTGATGACCAGTATAACACCCAAACAGGAGTGAGTTCGCCTTACCCTGGTGATACAATCACATATAATAATGCTACTTGCATCAGCTCCCACCTCCTTGTTAAATCCACCCACGCTCTGCTCCACTTCATTCTGCAAAGAATTTTTCTCCCAGAGGGAAAAAGACACCCAACTTTATATTAATTATCACTTTAAAGCAGAGATCCTGGGCAGAAGGTGGGGGAAAGGGGCTGAAGATGCTGGAAAAAGTGGTCTTGATGGTGAGCTTGATTGGCAGGGGCAAAACCTTTAGTCTAGATTTGGTCAGCCAAGAGCTTCTTTAGAGAACCACAAGTAAGCCGTATCCTCCCTCAGATGGACAGGCTAAGCCTGTCCCTGAGAGAGAAGCAGTCAATGTGCACTGTCTCACAAGTAAATGCATGTCTATACTCCCACCAGAGAAATGGACTAAGAGCCAAGAAGAGCTCTATGGAATTCTTTGAGCCCCAGATGGAGCCGTATCTGATCTGCTGCCGACACACCTTGTTGATGGCCAGAAAAGAGTCTGGGGGAAATGGCCCAGCCAATAAGGAGCCTGCTACACATGTTTGAAGACCCAAGTTAAAGGCAGCTAAGTAAAAGGCAGGCATGGTCAAACACATCTATATTCTCAGAGGAGAGCTCAGGGACACGTGGACCCAGCAGTGAACTTGGGTCAGTAAGTCTTGGAAGAAAAGGTGGTGATCTCAGTTGGAAGGTATTGATGTCATTCTTTGGCCTCCATGTACATGTATACTTGTTCCCAAGCATGTCACATACTCCAGGGAATCTGGCCTTCATACGTACATGTACACACACAAACACACAAACACACACAAACACACACATACACATATACATGTACACACATGCATGCATGCATGCGCACACTCACTCACACACATGCACACACACATGCACACACACATGTACACACATGCACACACATGCATGCATGCGCACAAACACACACACACAAACACACACACACACAACCAATTCATTTCTGTAAGTCACTTCAACCCACCTACCACTGGTTTCTAACACTCAGCTACCTTCGTGCGCCCTTTCTTTATGATTTTTAATTTTAATTCATCTGCGTGTGGGTATGGTTTATTGAGCTTTCATTTCTGACCTTTGTAATTTTTTTCCAAATCTTAATTTCCTTGTTGAATTTTTCTTCCACATTGCTGACATTTTTGCCCATGCTTTGGTGTTCTCTTCATTTTACCCACTGTTTTCCTTTATGCTGCCGACTTTTCAGGGCCTATCTCTATTTTCACCATTCCTTATCTTTTTTGTTTGCTATTTCTGCTTCTGTCATAAATGCATTTGAGCTTCTAAAGCATTCTATGTTAGTTTGGCCCATTTTCTGGTCCACGGTCTTTGCTGGCGCATTGGTGGTTTTAACCAGTTTTAAGTTCCGGGTTGTTACATTTTTCTTCTCACCGTTTGGGATGGGGTCTGGAAACGTAGATTACGGAGTAAGACTCTCCACAAAGCTGGGAGAGTTATCTAAGCTGACAGATGCATGGATCTCATGAGAGGAACACAAGAAACACAAAGAATGGCTGGAGAGATGGCTCAGAGGTTAGGAGCACTGGATGTTCTTCCAGAGGATCTGGGTTCAAGTCCCAGCAACCACATAGTGGCTCACAGCCATCTGTAATGAGATCTGATACCCTCTTCTGGCTGCAGGCATACATGCTGGAAGAACATTGTATATATAAGAGAGAGAGAGAGAGAGAGAGAGAGAGAGAGAGAGAGAGAGAGAGAGAGAGAGAGAGAGAGAGAGAGAGAGAGAGAGAGAGAGAGAGAGAACCCCCCACACCCTTGGCTTTTGAGACAGTCATGTTGCTCTCTTGTATGTATCTATAAAGCTCTTGTTGTCCTGGAACTTGTTTTATAGACAAGGCTGGCTTCAGATTTATGGAAATTCTGAATGAAAGGATTATAGGTGTGCTACCATGTCCAGCATGGGATTTGAAAGAGCATAACCAACACCATCCTAAGAACAGGCCTCCATACAGTGACTAGGGGATGAACTTAAGTCCCCAAAATGTGCTGTGACAGCGGAGTTCAAAGCAAACATCCTGGACACAGTCAAACAAGAGGCACGGTAGTAAGATTTAACAAGAGTCAGAAGTCTCTGCAGACATTGCCTATCTTGCCATAAATCTTCTATAGCGTCAGCATTCTATAACTGTTAACAATTTTGTGCTTATACCTTGACCAATAATTCAAAAGATTACCTCATCCTATGTCTCCTTATGTAGTCCTAGAATGCCAAGACATACAGCTCCCTGCTTGTGGGTTTTTTCCCTATATAAGCCCTTTGTAATCAGGGCCTGGGACCTCCTTCTTCACTCGCCGTAACGAGTGCTGGAAGAAGCCTTTGCCCAGGCTCAAATAAAGAAACCTTTGTTTTTGCATTGGTAAGTTGGCTCTGTGGTTTTGTTGGTGGTCTCGTGACTTGGGCACGACCTAATTCACTTCCTCCTCCTCTTTTTCCTCTATTGTCAAATATTAATTTAATGTGAATGTAGACCAGTCATATCAGGCATTATTATAAAGATAGCTGCTATTTATTAAAGGGATGGTTATCAACTGCTTTGAAGAGTTTCTTCTCATTTAATCCCCGACAAGCTCTAGGATACATCTCCCACTGTGAGTGTTTAAAGACCACAGATGGATGTGGTTAAGAAGCAGAGACTGGGTTAAATAAAAGTCTCTTTAATATCAATGTCCTTTTTACCTTCTGTATGCCACTTGTATGATTCTTAGTTTTTTTTAATTTAAAATTTTGTTTTTATTTCTAAATTATATGTTTGCATATGTGGGTCTAAGTGTAGGGTTGACACATATGTGCATTTCCCACAGAGGTCATAAGAGGAAATCAGATCCCTTGGAGCTGGAATTATAGGTTGGGAGCTAGGAACTGAACTCTGGTCCTCTATAAGAGGGTGTACGCTTAACTGCTGAGCCGTCTCTCCATACTTTTCATTCATTCATTTATTAAATATTTAGGAAGCCCCTACTAGGTGCTAGACACTCTGCTACTGATGTGGGCTAATAAAATAGACACAGCCTCTATGTCTATATTTTATGAAGTTTACAATTCCTTATTATGTTGATCTGTGAGAGGAGACGATTTCTGCCTCCAGGTCAAAGCCAGGAAAATGTGTCTAACACATATAAGGAGACCAATAACTGTTGGCTCCTGGTCTTTCTCCATAAGAACTGGTGGTCCTTCCTATCCTTGAAGGTAGCAAAGAATGGTTGGAGCTAATGAAAAGAGGCTGACTACATTCTTATGATACATACAACCCACACTTTACTCCCTACCTGACTGGGTATTCCTACCCATGACCTTGGGGCAAGACTTGGGCTTTTCCTCTCTTTTCTTTGACATCCTCTTCCTCCCCATTTTAATTTTTCTAGTTTCATTCTGTGAGGTGATAAATCCACTTTGACCAGAAGCAAGCATGGAGAGAAGGATTCATCTTATTTATAATTCTGGATCCAGGGAATTCAGGGCAGGAACTCAAATAGGAACAGAGACAGGAACCATGTGGGGAGGGTACTGCTTACATGCTCACTGTCTGGATCACTCATCAGCTTACACATAGCTAGCCTCCTTATACAGTGCAGGAACACCTTGTGATGTAGGAATGCCTTTCTGTGTGCTGTGAATAACGATCTTTAAATAAAAGAGCTGTTTTGGCCCATGACAGGCACCATAGAAGAAGTAGGAGAAGGAATCAAAATAGGTAGGAGAAGCAGGGCAGAGACAGACAGACCAAACTGAAGCCCAAAGGAGCAACATGTAAGGAGCACAGGTGAGCCACGGGCCACGTGACAGATTAATAGAAATGGGTTGAGTTAAGATGTAAGAGCTAGCAATGTGCCTAAGCCATAGGCCAAACAGCATGAAGTTAATATAAGCGTCTGAGTCATTTCGGGGGGCCTGAGCAGCTGGGCGGCTAAGGGGTCTGGCGTGGCAGATCTGTGGGTCTAGGCCCCTGACTGCCCGAGACCAAGAAACCCCACTACTACAACCTTGCCTAGGGAGAGCAGCACCCACAGTGCACTGGGTCCTTTCATGTCAATTAATAATTAAGAAATTCCCTCTCAGGCATGTCTACAAGACCAACATGATTGGGCAATTTCTCAACTGAAGCTTCTCTCAGATGACTCTAGACTGTATCAAGTTGATAATTAAGACTAACCAAGTCACTACTCTGTGTATCTCAGAATGTGCGCAGACCAAAGCTGCCATATAATGCATTGAGAAGCTCTTTTGAGACTTGAAAAATATGGAAGCAGTTCTTAGGGAACTTGTGTGATGGAAAATAGATGCTAAGAGCAATGTGCTAGGAGGCTTGCATGGGCAGAAGGAAGAAGGAATGGCTACTTACAGGATTTCCTTCAAGGGTCTGGAGCTTTAGGAGAGTCTGGTTAAGAAAGACCTGCATTTTAGGCATTTGGGTTGCTGTTTAACATAATCTCCAACTCTGAAGGCTTCAGCTCTGTCTTCACTGAGAATCTTTGCTTTTTTTTCCATGCTCAGATTTAATGGCTTCATTTATTCTTCTCATGAAGAAGGTTTAACTTTTAATGTCCTGAGATGAAGACTGGAAATCTCCTTCCCTACAGGCAGACAATAGAAGCCACTACTGGGAAGCTGTGTGTCTCTTGTCTGTAGACTGGGAAGCAAGACTGGATTCCAGGAGGGAATACGGAAACTGGCATTTTGTAGCTCTGTGGGAAATGACCCTGACTCTTACACACACTCTTTCCACACACCTCGAATGTTTGTCTCTGCTACTGAGCTAATGGGGTGTCTTCAGAGTGTCCTCTTCTCAGGGTGCCCACTTGAAGCCAAAGCCATCACCGATTCTCTCCACTTCTCTCTGACCACATCCAATGTTCCAGCTGAGGCTCCCATCTCCAAAGAGGGCCGAGGTCTGCTTCTTCTGTGACTCCCGTGGTTACCTACTCCATCATCATTTGCTTCCATTGCTGGTTACCATCTCTTCTACTTCCTCCCAATCTTTTAAACACTATCCTTCACGCAGAACCACAGTGGTCTTTAAAAGAAGTGAAGCAGGTTGTGCAATAAAATTTGGCTATAAAATTCTCATGAGCTTTTCTGACATGTTAAGATGAAATCCAGACTCCTCACACTGGCCCATCACTTACTGGTCCATCTCTACTCTCTCTGTTTCCATATACTGCAGACCATTCCACTTAGCTGTGCTCTGCTCAGGCCATCCCAAGCCTTTTGTGCTTGCCTCATACTTTATCTGAATGTCTTTCCTCCACACGGGGTGCTTCCATGTTCTGTTTCTGACTGCTCAAGCCTTACTTTATCAGGATGGACCTTCTTGACCACACTGTCAAAGCACTCACCTTTGCTGTCACTTTTGCCTCCTTACCATAATGCCGTCCTGCTCTATATTAAAAGAAGACATACTTCTAGGATTTACATCCTTTAAGTGAGAAGAAGATGTAGAAGGGCATCAAAAATAGAGTTATAGCCATAGTTAATGATGTTAACAGGCACGGTGGGTGCATGCCTATAATACCAGCACTCAAGAGACTGAGGCAGGAGGATTTTATGTTTCAGAGTAGCCTGGGCTACGGAATGAGACTCCTTGAAAAGAAAATAATAATAAGTAATGATTATGAATGATTTTGTTAGTGTGATTACTGCTGTGTAAATTTTAAATCCTCCTATTAGATAAGGATCAGACACCAAAACTCTTAGAGCCCAAGTTCACAGAGAAAGTCTGCACCGGGAGTGTGTTGAGGCTTTTCTGTGTTTTTGACAGTGGTTTACTCTGTAGCCCATCATGGCCCTTGAGCTCATGATCTTCCTGGCCAAAACTCTTAAGTGTTGGGGTGTATTTTTTTTTTTTTTTACATTTTTGGGGGCCTGCCAACCAGCCCCAAATAGATACATTGAGCCTTATTCTTACTTACGAATGCCAAGCCTTAGCTTGGCTTATTTCTAGCCAGTTTTTCTTAAACTATGCCATCTAACCTTTGCTCTGGGCGCTTACATTTCTCATGGCTGACCAATGCTGGCATTTCCTTCTTACTCAGTGGCTGGGTGGCTGGTCTCTGGCGTCCTCTGCTTCTCCTTTTTCTGTTGCTCCCTCTACCTCAAGCCTAGATTTCCACTTATTCCTTCTGCCTGCCAGCCCCGCCCATCCTTTCTCCTGCCTCGCTATTGGCCGTTCAGCTCTTTATTAGACCAATCAGATGTTTTAGGCAGGTACAATAACAGCTTCACAGAGTTAAACAAATGCATCATAAAAGAATGCGAGACATTTTTTTTGCATCATTAAAGAAATACTTTGCAGCCTAAATGGATGTAACACATCTTCAACTAATATTCCACAACACTGGGGCGACAGGTATGCACCACTGTGGTGGTCTGAATGAGTGAATGACCCCTATGGGCTCATATGTTAGATACTTGGTCCCTAGCTCTGCCTCTGTCTTATGCTTGTGGATCATGACCTGAGCTCTCAGCTGCTGCTCCAGTCACCTCCTACCATGTCTCTGCTCTGCCGTCATGGACTCTAACCCTTTGAAACTGTTAAGTGTAGTTGAAAACATTATTTAAGTTTCCATGGCCGTGGTGTTCTTTGTCATAGTAACAGAAAAGTAAGACACCTACCATGCTTGGATTTTTTTTTTTAAAAATAATTCTTTGCCATTTGATCCTCATCACAGAATACCTTGAAGTTGTATTATCCCAGAGGAGGGGTCAATCTCAGAATAAACTTTATGAGTACTGCTAACATTAATAGTCATGAATGAATGAATGAATGAATGAATGAATGAATGAAAATATGAGATATGGTCATTCCAGATATATTTCCTGATGGATTGGAGCAGCCTTGTGGACCTAGGATGCACTGAATGGGGAAGGTGAGGCACTCAGATGTTTTGTCCCAGAAGAGATGCCAACCAGGGCTAGTTTTAGAAGCACCAGGATATATTTTATTATGCTAGGTGGTACATCCACAGGTCCCACACCAGAGGCCCTCAAGCCCAGCTTTTCCACAGGGCAACAAGCATATGGACTCTGTCTTCTGCTGTGTGGTGATGCAGCTTGGGATAAATGAGTCCCCTGCTGTGTACCTTGTCACTTGGGACCTACTGCAGCATAAGGCACTTCCGCTCACATGTTCTTTTCTTTGTAACTTTTATTAAGTCTCCTGTGAAGTCCTAAATCGGCCAACCTTGCTGCTGGCTGGAGCCCTCATCAGGAAATGAGTCACCTTTTTGCCAGCCACTTGGTCCCTGAGGTTCCTTGCATACTTCCTTAGTCTCTATCACCTCTAGACAGCCCAGGCCTGCTGAGCCAACTGGTTTTGTTTTAATTAAAAAAGGAAAAACAAACAACCTTCCCCAAACTAATATGAAATAGAAAGCGGAGAAGGGTTGCATGTGCTCAGTTAGGGCTCTTATTTCTCAGTATAGCAGGCCGAAATGCTGTTTCCAGGTCCGGATTCTGTCAGGAATATTTTGAGTGGTTGTTGCTCTGAGATTTTAGGGACAAAGTCAAGATGGACACCTTTCCCAGTCCATCAATGAGTCCATAAAATTGAAAATAATTTTTCAATAAAAATTAGGTTGAAGCTTGGACTTGGATGAAATGATTGATTTTTCTGAAAGCTGGACCAATAGAGGCTTCGCAGTAGGCCCCTCGGACTCCTGTGAGGCCCTGGCTGGTCACAGCATGCATCATTTCATTTCCCCTGAGCATTTGCAGATGAGTAAAACTGAGGCCCAGAAAGATTGCATGTGTAGGGGATATGGAATAGTCCCCAGTCTAGCTCACAGCCTTCAGCTAAATGCAGGTTCTCTGAAGTGTGAAGTAGAGATGCCCCTCTGGTCCCAGCCTCCGCCAGCTGAATCATTGAACTGCTATGTGCGTGTCTTCATGAATGTGAGTTGTAAGCGACTGAAGACTGAGATTGCTTGTAACCCAGCTATGGCTGGCCAATGCTGGCATTCCAGGGGTGAGCCTCCACACCCAGCATCAGGGTTTCTTGTTTGTTCTTTTCTTGGTTTTTTATTCTTCTCTCATACAATACTCTCTCTATTCCTTCTTCTCGCCCATATCCACTGCTCCTCCTAGAAAAGAGCAGGCCTGGCAGCGATACCAACTGGACATGTATAACAAGACACAGTAAGACTAGGCACTGTCTCTCATGTCAGAGCTGCACGAGGTGACTCAATAGGATAAAAAGGGTTCTGAGAGCGTGCAATAGGTTATTCTATTGCATTATTTTTCTATAATAGCTCGGAAGCAATACATACTACTTGGAGTATTCGGTAACTGGAATTTTAATCACATTCTAAGTTGCATCATTGTTTTCAGAGTTACCCAAGGCCTTCACGAGAGGACGGAGTGTTATAACGAGGTTTCTGGCCCGACTAGCTTTACAGTTCAGATCTGCCCACTGCCGCTGATCTGACCCACCAATCCCAAAGTCCCAATGAAACACACAGATGCTTCTATTAAGTTCATGCTGTTTGGCCTATGGCTCAGGCACATTGCTACCTAGCTCCTTCATCTTAATTCAACCTATTCTCGTTAATCTGTCTTGTCACATGGCCCATGGCTCACCTGTGTTCCTTACTTTTCTTCTTTGGGCGTCTGGGTCAATCTGATTGTGACTCAGCCCTCCTCCTACCTATGCTCTGATTTCCCTGCCTACTTTTTCTACAGTGCCTGCCATGGCCAAAAATAGCTCCTTTAGTTAAAGAATGATATTCACAGCATTCCCTCATCAACAGAGAGCCAGCATACCTCCCTTGTGTCCCATGTCGTGTCTCCCCCCCATGCTGTTTCTTCATGGGTCAAAACGATCTGAAGCTTTAGGCTCTCTCTAAATTCCTCTTCCTACTTACTCTCCATGTCCAGAAGTCCTGCCTAAAACTCCACCCTTGCTATTGGTCATTCAGCTTTTTATTAGACCAATCAAATGCCTTAGGCAGGTAAAGGAAAGCAGTAACACATCTTTACACAAGTAAACAAATGCAACACATCTTTGCAAAATTAAGCAGCTATTTCACAACATGTTCAAGCTCAGCTCTCTTTTCCATTTTTATTCAGTTCAGGTCCTGTCCCAGGAAGTGGTGCTTCCCTTTTCCCTTCTCAGGATTTCTCACAGACATCCCACAGGCCAGCCCCGTGTGGCCATTTCCCTGTTACTCTCCCTTCCCAGGTGATTCTAGGTCAAGTTGGCAATCAACCAATAACTGGTCATTGCACCCTAAGTGTCTCCCCAGCCCTGAAATTACAGGCGCATGCTGTCTTATCTAGGGCTTTTCTTTTATGTAAGTGTTGAGGATGAGACCTATAAGCTCGTGCTTCTAAACCACTCTCAGGCCCTTCCTTTGGTTATTTGAGACTAAAATTGGGCACACATCAAGGCCTTTTGTTTGACACGTAACTGAGACTAGGATTTGTGAGTTTGGCTTCCAGAGGATTTCCAGCTACTCTCTTTCTAGAAGACGGACACTACTGTGTGTTACTTGTGCTCTCCTACTTTAACCTAAAAGCTGAGGAATAAGCATGCCCCACAGTCCCTGAACCATTGGTGGCTGTGGACTAGCACTTCACAACACTTAGCTCCTCTGGGCTCCTTCTTGTGCTGTAGTCTCTCTCTCTCTCTCTCCAGTACCTGGAGAGTTCAGAAGAAAGTGTTGTATCCCCTGGAGCTGGAGTCACAGGTGCTTGTGAGATGCTTGATGTGTGTGCTGGGAACTGAGCTCCAGTCCTCTAGAATAGCAGCAAGCACATTCAACCACTGACCTTTCTCTCCAACCCTTTGGTGAAGACTTAATCTGAAACATCTTATCCAGCTGTGATCATAATCCATAGATGGTAGGACTTCTCAAACATCTTATACAGCTGTGTTCATAATCCATAGATGGTAGGACTTCTCATTTCCTTTATTTCTCTGTTTAGAAAACTGAAGTTCAGAATAACTCACCCGAGTGCAGAAAGTTGGTAAGTGACAAGTTCCAAATTTAAAATGTTTAATGGGGTAGGAGTCAGACAAAAAGTGGGTGGAGTGATAGGTATGTCATTTCCAGTGTATACCACTAGGTGGCACTGTCAACCTAGAACAGCTGGGTTGAAGTACTATTTGGAAACTCCTGCTCTTCACAGGCCACTGTTTAATACTGGGGCTGGAAGTTTACAAGCTCTATTTTCTGTTTTTCTGACAGCTGGCTTAGGGGCTCTATCTGGGCATCAGAAGGTGGGAAAGGAGGGGAACGGAGCTGGTGTGAGTCCCTTTTGATAAAGCAGAGATTTGACTGCAGCATTAGGTATACATGGGTTCCAGTACAGGGGCACTGGCAGTTTCTGCTAATTTCCCCTCTCCATGTTCCATAGACTTCCATTCCTAATCACTGGTGTCCCCATCTCCAAATCCTTATAACTAACACTTTTATTTGATATACCTTGAGTGGTCTGTACACCACTGATGCCACTGATTCTGCCAGAGCTGATACCATCAGCTTGCCTGGAATGAGGGAGGGGGATGATTGTAGATTGAATCTGAGGTGTGTCCCAGGCTCTTGGTTTGAATACTTGGTCCTCAGCTGGTGGTTTTTCCTTGAGGTGTTTTGGAAGCAGGAGACGATGCTGAGTTGCTGGAAGTGGGTTTCTGGGGGAAGGTTCTTGGGCGGTTTGCTGTCCCCAGCTGTTTGTCTCACTCTCTTTTTCTTGACCGCCTGTGATATGAAATGAACCATCCTGCCATTCCTTCCCAGGTGAGCCCTCTGAAGTCAGGAGCCAAATGAACCTCCCTCTAGTTTATTCTCGTGATACAATGGTGACAGGTGACAACAGAAACTACCCAGAGATATTGGTCAATCTGAATTCTATAGACCCACGAGGGCCATCAGATTATGTCTGTGAACTGTTATTTATGCCATGATATGATTAATGTAGCTGGTCAATGATTGGATGCCTGGCAGCTGATGCTAAGATTTCCTTTGACTCTTGCTAATTTATCTCAATGGTGGCTGAAACAAAACAGTGATGAACTAATGTCACCAGGCTTTAGCAGGAGTTCTGCCTCCCCCGTCTCTCCTCTGGCTTCTACACGAAGCTGGTTGCCCTGGGAGTTAGGCAAAGGAAGATGGATGTTGTATGCTACTCATGAAATAGCAGACATCCTGCATGGTGCCCTTTATTTCTCAGCCTTACCCTAGATTTCAGAACCCATGCAGACCCATCAGGTGCTGGAGTTTTATAAATGATGCCAGGATATGATTAGGGCTAGTGGAAAAGATATCTAGGCACAGGGGCTAAAATGTCTCCTGAGTCTGTAACAGCCCCAGGTCTCTGCTGATTACTTTAAGCAAAGCCCTTCACAGTCTCTGTGGGGGCCTTCTCTCTAAGTGACACAATCAAGGTAGCCTACAGCTTAGGAGACAAAGCTGAACAATGAATGGGCTTTCCACTCAAGTTAGTTCATAAGAAACCCTACATCTTTTTTTTTTTTTTCCAGCTTGGGTTTGCAGATGAAGGAGGGAGTTGAGTCACCCTGCTGAGGGGAAAAATAGGCCATTATCTTCCAGAGGAGGCACCTGTCCTAGATTTGAAGGATGTGCATTGTCCAGGTTGATTTCTGGGTCTCAGAGGAATGGCTGACTGGCATCATCCCACCCAGAGGTACCTGTGGGAAGATGATGGATGTGATGACAGGTTCTTCATGGAGCTGGACACCCAGGTTTTGGCACCCAAACTTGCCAGTGTTCTCTAGCAGATAATGTCTGCTTCTCTACCAACATCTGCCCTTTCCAGTTCTTTTCTGTCAAGCACAGACAGGTTCAGCATCAGCTGTAAAAGAACCACTATGATTTGGATGTGCTTCATTCCCCAAAAGTTCAAGTTTTGGGAGCTTGGGTCTTGGTATGGTGGTGGGTGGGAACTTTAAGAGGTGGGGTCTAGGGGGAGGTAGTTCAGTCATTGAGACTCCACTGTCACGAATGAGTTAACAGTGCCTCCAGTGGGTCAGGTCTCCTGGATGGACTGGTTCTTCCATGAACTGGATACCATATGGAAAGTCCACCCATTCCTTGGACTCTGTTACATGTAACTTTTGTATTTTGTTTCTTTGTTTTTGTGGTGACATAGTCAGGGGTCCCCTCACCAAGATATTGGTACCATACTGTTAGATCTTCCAGCCACCAGCATCAGAAGGCAGGTAAACCTTTTTACTTTCAAATTACCCAGACTTAGGTATTTTGTTATACTAACACAAAACAACACCTTTTCTTTGAGCCAGGGAGTTGTGTTCAAGTCCCAGAAGAATCTTATCAGAGTCTTATGACTTTGTGAGTCATTTTACTTCTGGGAACCTCAATTTTTCCACCTGTAAAGTGTGGAATGAAATTTTACCTCAAAAAGTTGAGGAGGGTAACACAGGGGACATGAATGTTGGGCAAACTGTAAGAACCAGCTGTTGTTTGCCTACTGCAAACTGGAAGCACAGTAGAAAAGATTCTATTTTATTTGTAAGTGTAAAATTTTACCTACAAATCATTTGGTCAACCCTTGGCCCCATTGCTGGACTGAGGTGTCTATACCACACTCTACTGCTCAGATCTCTGCATGTGTGTCAATCACACGGACTGGGTTCTGACACGGTGAGAACCTATGTTTCCAGGGAGCCCCAGGTCATAGTCACACCATTCACTATGTTTGAATGTGAACTGTTTCTTACAGATTCACGTGTTGGAACACATGGTCCCTAGCTAGTGGCCCTGTTTTGAGATATGGCAGATCTTTGAGGATTATACCATACAGGCAGTCCTTGAGGATGGTAGCCCCCCTTCCTGCCTCTGCTTCCTGACTAAGTGGTAGGTCAGAAATCCTCCTACAGTTTCTTGCTACCCCAGACCAAGTCACCGTAGCTGCAGTGCCCTGCTGTGATGGTCCATGCTCTGTAGCCCTTGAGTCAAAACAAGCCCTTCTTCGAGTTGATTGTGCCAGGCATCTGGTCAGTGAGAAAAGCCTACAGATGCAATGCAGGTATCACAATCCTATAAAGTAGCAGAGTCTTGAACTGATACCTTTGCTAGATGCTCTCATGAGGCCAATTCTACGTCCACTTCTTAAACTGCCTCCATCTTCTGTAGTCTCAAGGGATCCACTTGGCTCCCCAGAAACCACACAGTGCTCACAGGAGCAGACAGAATATCCCAGGGTGGTAGTGCAATCAGATCCCAAGGGCCTATCTTGGCTATAAACATCTTGGTGCAGGTGTAAGCTGGGTGTCAATGAGGGTGTTGATGGTCATCTTTTCCTGTTTGTGAACAAAAACCTTGAGAGATCCTCCTCATTTTTACCTCATCAAATAGCATTGAGCCTCAGTACATGTTCAAAGGGGGAGAGATTGGAGAACCAGGGAAGTGCCTTCATTTTAAGCAAGCCCTTAACCCCAGCTTGAAACAGGAATGAGTTTTGAATTCTCAGAACTACTGAGTACAAAGTACAAAGTCAGAATATCTCAATACAGGAGATAGCCTAGGGCCATCTGATAGCAACCGATTAACCACAGAATGTCCCAGCACAGGAGATAGTTTATCAAAAAAAAAAAACAAACAAACAAAAAAAAGATTTGACAAACAGCTGCTAAGGTAACAGAGGAATTCTAGGAAGTTCCTAAAAAGGAGCTAATCAGAATTGTATCTGTACTGAGTTACACAATTGATGTGTAACTTTGTGGGTTTTGCCTTTAAAAATTCAGCTTGCAGAGGGGTAGGTACCTCCTCCACTACAGCAGTGCACTTGATGGGGTCCCTGCGATGACTTGTGTTTCTTTTCAATAAACCTTGCTTTTGTATTCCAGAGAGTTTGTGTCTATGGTGGTCTCTTTGGGTGTCTTGCAAGCAGGGCACAACATTTGATGGCTCCACTAGGATCCCTAGAGACCCCTCCCAGGCCCCGACTGTTGTCTTGTCTCGGTTCCTCTTTGACTGTCTAGGTTGCTGGCAACATCAGTATCTGAGAGGCTTTTGCTTTGGTGGATGTACCTGTAAAGCATCCTGCAGGAACTGGGAGACATCCCTTCTCCTTGTCTGGGCTGAGGACTCAAGTCTGAGATCCTGTCCCATCTGTTGGGACATGAGAGGATTCCCCTCTGAACTCTGGGGACAAGGAGACCCTACTGGGCCAACTCTGTCCCATCTCTATGGTTCTTGGCAGTTTGGGTTTCCTTCTTCGGACCTCTGATTGTCCAGGCCTCTGAACCATGGTATTCTGTTACAGCCTTTGTTTTCCATCTTGCCTGACTGTCTTGTTAGTAAGTGGAATTTGTTACATTTCTGCCCTCTCTCATCTGTTCACACACCAGGTCAAACCATGGGGAATACTCCTTCCTCCCATCCAGAACTGACCTTAGCTCATTGGAAGAACATGAAGGGGTGGCTCACAACAACAGTGTAAATGTTAAGAAAAATAAATGGATAATATTTGTTCCTTAGAATGGCCCACTTTTGGCATCAGCTGGCTACAAGAAGGGACCTTCAACTCCACAATCATCCACAGTGTTGAGGAAGTCATGTTTAGATCATGAATGGGCCATCCAGATTATATGCCCTACATAGTAACTTGGAGGGGGCTCATTGACAGGATAGAGGGACCCCTCCCCTGGGTCAGGCCACTCCTGCTCCAGCCACTTATAGGTCCTGATCCCAAAACTACTGTCCCCCATGAACACCTCCCTTTTCACAGGTGTTCTCCATGAGGCCCAAGGGAGACTCAAAGCTCCAAGTCATCCAAGGGGGAACAGAGGAGTCTCAACTTTTCCCTCCACCCTATACTCCCCCTCAGCCAGCTAATCTACCCAACCTGCAGCCCCACTAGAACTGCCATTACAGGGGCTAGCCCAGGCAACCTGGAGCTGCAGGGGAGCCACCCAGCAGCCAGACACCACAGTGGGCTTACCCCTCTAACCTACCAGACTGGTGGATGAGGATGGAAATCAAACATTCCTTTACTGGCCATTTGTGACCAGTGATCTGTACAATTGGTGCACACAGAATACCCCACT
This sequence comes from Phyllotis vaccarum, assembly GCA_033318265.1. Taxonomy (NCBI): domain Eukaryota; kingdom Metazoa; phylum Chordata; class Mammalia; order Rodentia; family Cricetidae; genus Phyllotis; species Phyllotis vaccarum. Next base: position 2,145,247 of record JARWLC010000019.1, read on the forward strand.
GTCTAAGAACCCCCAGATTTAATTAACCTATTAGAAACTGTTCTTTTTACCCATCATCCCACCTGGGACAATTATGGCCAGCTCTTGGGCATTTTTTTGACCACAGAGGAATGGAATAGGATCCTAGAAGCTTCCTGGAAGTTGGTTCCAGGCCCTACAGGAGCTCCCACTGTCTCAGCTAGCAGCTTTGAAGTTGTTCTGGATGTATACATAATTTTGAGGAAATTGCAACGGAGGAATTCTGAGAGGCTATATAATCTGGTCTACTTGTCTTCGTCAATGTCTGGTTCTTTTGTTCTGAAAATATATAAATTTTTAAAGGTAACACACACACATATCTATCTGTATTAACACAGCATGTAATGCGTGATGTGTATAAGTCAGTTAAGTATGATATTTTTGTTCTATGTTCAAACAGGTAAAAGGCATTTGCCAACTTTTATAAGTCTATATGGATTGTATAACCAAACTGTAATATAAATATTTATCCATCCATATGAAATGATAGCGTGTAATAATAAATCATGAGGGTTTTGTAGCCAACAAGATTTATCATGTGTCATCCATGTAGAGGGGCCAGCTTATAGTTTACCTGTAGGGGGATTATGTTGTTCCATTGTAAATAATTGTCCCTGCCTATGAGTTTAATAAAAAGCGCGGATTGGCCAAAGGCAGACAGGAAGTGTGGGCGGGGCTTCCAGACTAAGAAAACTCTAGGAACAGGAAGAACAGAGCAGAATACCAGAGAGAAGCCGGAACAAACAGAGGACAACTATGCTGCTCTGAGAAAAGGTACCGAGCCACATGGCTGAACAGGATAAGAGTCATGGGTTAGATTGAGGGTAAAGAGTTAGCAAGTTATATGCCTGGGCCTCTTAGGCTGATCAGCCTAAAACTACTGTAAGCATCTGTGTGTCTCTGTAGGTCTGTCGGTCTGTGGGTCTAAACTTTGAGTCTAGGCCCGAAAATCGGGGCCAGAAACCTCCTACTACAATCACCTGCCCTGTAGGGTTTTTTTTCGGAGCTTCTTTTCTCATGTATGTGGTCAAGATTCTCAGCAGGTATCTCCCCATTGAATCTGATCTTGATTAACTTTGAAGGAATCCATAGCCTTTGGTTTCCTGTGGAAATAAAGGTATAACCTCCCCCCTAATACAGCACATCATCCAACTTCTATTTTGAAGCCAAGACATTACTAAAGTATATAAGTTGGTTCAGCAGTCCCTTCAACAATCCAATGTCTCTCAGCAGCTGTCATTCTCTGTTCATTAGAAATCAAAATATTCAAAGTCAAAAAAGCACCACATAGGATCTGGAAGTCCTGTGTATTTTTCATCTTTATGTGACTTATAAAAATATTACTTTACTCTTTGAAAACTTTACATTATTGTTTTAAACTATTTTTATGACTACCTATACCCATTTTTTCTTCAGCATCTAAGCAAAAATTTTAAATATTCTGTAACTTTTTAGAAGTCTTTTTTTTTTTTTTTAGTGAAAACTGGCTTTACTAAACATCTGCAGCATTCTTTGACCACTTATGATAAATCCTAAATAGCCGTTGATACGCAGCTCAGCTTAGTGCATGGCCATAGCACATGGCCCTGGTCTACAGCATCGATGGCCAGCTCAGCCTGCAGGCAACAACAGGGAGCCATGTCTCTGTACACTGCCACATGCCTGAGAGACTGGGACTAGGAAGCCACATCTGGCTCCATGTTTACATATTTGAAACTTTTGTCTTTAAGCTTTCTCAGATCTTATATAGAAATACATGCCCCACGTTGGGTACCACATGTAATGAGTCTTTCTCTGTCCCACAAGTAAGCTCCCAAATAACAACAAAGAGACTTCTTATTAATTATTAAAGGTTGGCCTATAGCTTAGGCTTGTTCCTAACTAGCTCTTTTAACTTAAAGTAACCCATGTATATTAGTCTATGTTCTATTATGTAGGATTATCTCTCTCTCATCTTGCACCTCCGGTTTCTTCTCTGTGTGTCCTGGCATCTCTTTTGCACTTAGATTTTCTTCCTCCTCCTTTCTCTCCCCATAAATCCCATCTATATCTCTTCCCTAGCTATTGGCCATTCAGCTTTTTATTACATCAATCACAGCAATACACTTTCATACAGTGTACAAATATCCCACAACAGAAGGGCAGTGTGCAATATACCAACTTGCCTTCTTAAAAGTGTCAAAGCTACAAAAAAAAAATACAGTTTGTGACCTGTTTGATGTAATAGAAAAGAAAAAAGACAAGAATATCGTTGGGGTTGGAGTGACATGTCCTCCACAGGTGCATGTGTTTGAACACTTGGTTCCAGCTGGTGCTGTTTTGGAAGATTTTGTGTGTGTGTGTGTGTGTGTGTGTGTGTGTGTGTGTGTGTGTGTGTGTGTGTGTGTGTGTGAATTCTTACTGAAGGAAGCAGATTACTAGGAGTGGGACTTGAGATTTGATAGCCCAGTCCCAGTTTCTGTTTCCTGAATGCAGATGCAGTGCTGACAGCCAGCATGGCCTCCTCACCACAGTGAACTGGATTCTATTGTTCCTAAAACTGTGAACCAAAATAACCCTTAAGTTACTTCTGCCAGGTGTTCGATTATAGCATCAAGGGAGGAAACACAATAGGAATATTCAATGTGGTCTGTGATCTTAAAAGAGGTCTTTGGCTCTTTCAAAATCAGCCCCAAGGACATCTGGGAAAATTTGACTATGGGATAATAGTTAGCTAACAGTATTGTATTTTTTCCTTAGTTTTAATTTTTGTTTGTATGTGTTTATCTTGGTGCACATATACTCACTTGTAGGTGTTCCTGGAGGTGAGAAAAGAGCATTGGGTCCCCTGCAACTGGAGTGACAAGCAGTTATGAGCTGCCTGATGCTGGCATTGGTAATCATAATCCCATAGTTGGTACAAGTAGTAAGAACTCTCAACCCTGAGTCATAGCTCCATACCTAATAGAATTGTGTTTCTATTAAAACTACAGAGGATGAACTGTGGGAGATGACTGAGAAGTTAAAGCAGGTTCTGTGCAAATGTGAGGACTGGAGTCCAGACCCCAAGAACCTATGCAAAGCTGCACATGGAAGGGTATACCTGTAACCTCAGTGCTTCTGTAGTGAGATGGGTGGGGGAGACAGGGAAATCCCTGGGGGCTTGAGGACCAGTTAGCTTGGACTACACAGAGGCAATGAGGCACTATCTCAGGGTGGACAGTGAAAATGGCATCTGAGGTTTGTTCTATGATCTTTACATGCATGCCATGCCATGCACACACCTGTACTCACACAGGGGCACATACACACACTTACACATCTTTCACACAAGGTACTCTATGAGCACACACGTATAAAGTTCTCCAGAATGTGAGAATTGTGATGTGGTTTTGAGTCTGTCCTGCTTCTTACCATACATGGGTCTCTAGAGCTGACAGATCTGCTTATTGAAATCCATTGAGGCACAGGCATTTCTGTCTGCTCAAATAGACAGTAATGGGCAAACACAACAACATGTTGACAATTAGTCAAATGGAATGATGCATCCGGGCATGGTGAAGCATGTCTGTAATCTCTGTATTTGGGAGGATGAGGCCAGAGATGAGTTCAAAGCCAGTGTGCAGTTCATAAGACTCTTTGTGGAACTTTGTTTTACTGCCCTTAAGCACTTTCTATTCCTGTTAGGCTTTTAAATATCAACATTGGAAAAAAAGCACATCTTTGCTGGCCCAGTCTTTGAGCAGTGGTTCACTCTTAACAGCAGCTGATTTTAGTGCCAATCTGTTTCGATAGTCACTCTGCCGAAAGCCAGCCTCCCAGCTTCTCATGATCAGAAGAATGGGTCTGCAAGACCAGCTAGAGAGAAACTGAAGGCTTCAAATCCACATTGAAGGTGGATTTGGAAAGTTTGGTGATGAATTCCTGGCTGAGACTCTAAGAACTGCCTTCAAGACTTACCTGGTAAGCTTCGAGAAGTCAAGAATCTGCCCTAAAATTGAAGATCACTTAAACATCAGCAAGATAGGAGCCCCCAATGCTGCAAAAAAATCCCCCCCAAAACCAACCAACTAACCAACCAAAAAACCAACATTGACCCATTTAACCCTAGTCTAATAAAAATTTGAATGCATGAAACAGAATGACATGGGAACTGGGGAAACGGCTCAGTCAGTAAAGTGTGTCCATGGGAGTATGAGGACCTGAGTTTGGCCTCCTAAAGCCCGTGTTAACAAACAAATCAAACCTAACTAAAACCCATGCCAGGCATGGTGGCTCGTGCCCTTAATCTCAGCACTTGGGAGGGAGAGGCAGGCAGATCTCTGTGACTTCAAGGCCAGCTGGGTCTTTATAGTGAGTTCCAGGATACCCAGAGCTATATAGAGAGACCCTGCCTCCAAAAACCAAGTCAAATCAAGCAAGCAAGCAAACAAGCAAGCAATTAGAGAGATCAGACAAGGTAGAGTGTCTTGGTAATCCCAGAGCAGGGGAGTTAGAAACAGGTGGGGACACTGGGCTTTCCTGGCCAGTCAGTATGGTTGAAATGGTGAGCTCCAGATTCAATGAGAAAGCCTGTCTCAAACTAAGCTGGAGAGAGCTTGAGGAAGATACCCAATGTCAAACTCTGCCTCTACACTCAAGTGCACACACATGTACACTCCCACACACCTGTACACGAATGTTTAAATAGCCTCCACACAAGATAGAATTGGCATAAATAAACAGATATTCAAAATTCTCAGTTAAGAGTTACATTCCCCACATTTTGTTGATTACAAACATGAACCACCATAAAGAAACAAAACCCACTAGGGCATTGGACAAAAGAAGATAAGTTGACATTGGCAGAGCAAGGCACATGTAGCCAGCAAAGCCAGAAACCGCAACTTCACCCTTTATTTTTCTTTGAATGGAAACTCAATTATTCATGTATCCAACTGGAAAATATAAATCACTTGATACTAACTAGAGTGTCTCCTGATGTGGCAATTTTTACAACTTTTGGGAAAAAAATATGCTTTGATAATAGAAATACTGGGACTGGAGAGATTTCTTGATGGTTAGGAGTACTTGTAGCTCTTCCAGAGGATCCACGTTCTGTTTCCAGTACCCACATGGTGGCTCACAGCACCTGTAACTCCAGAACCAGGGAACACACACACACACATGCACACGTACAAGCATGCATGCACACACACACACACACACACACACACACACACACACACACACATCTCTAAATGCTCATTATGTTGACAGAAAAGTCCTGTTTTGGGAGTACATAGTATTAGGATACATGTCTATGGATGAGGACAAGGTTTATGAAGGATGTTTTAATAGGCCCGGAAAACAATAGAATCAAAACCATCCCTGGGACAGTCTGAATGTTTGACGGGAGTAACTGGAATGTGTTTTCAGTTTCTATAGGACTTTCATTCATTCACGTGTTGGCTGCAAATCTTTTAGCATCTATCGCATGTTAGGAATTGCTGTGGATACTAGGCATGGATATGCTCATGTCTGTGTGTGTGTGTGTGTAGAAAGTGAGAAACAGACCAGCAAAAAAGAAAACAACGTAGCAGCTTTCAAGCAATGATAGAAAGAAATACAGAGGAGATAGTAAATGGGTTTAAGAGGAGTTGGTAGTAACCATACTGGATAAGTGGTCAAGGGGGATTTCTCTGAGGAGGTAACATGATGGCAAAGGGGACAGTTAAGACAAGATGTCGGTGGACAGTGCTCTAGGCAGATTTGTCTGCAAGTACCAAGGCTCTGGGGTAGGAGTGATTGGTGGAGGGGTAGGCAGAGCAACGTGATTTCACACGAGAGACAGCACACTGAGTCTTTCTGAGAGCCTTACCACGGTAGGTCTCCAATTGCTGCCTCTTTTTGGCTCCTCTGAGTAACAGTCTGATACTTGTGCTCATGTACTATTGCTCAGGAACTTTGTACATGCTACCTTGACTTTTGGAAATCAACATAAGAACCAAATTTCCATGATCAATTCTCTTTAAAAACTTGAAACGTGATTGCTAGAAAATGAAAGTCGTATCTGTGGCTTGCACCAGAGTTCTGAAGTAGAGAGAGTCACTCTCAGCATAGCAGAGTTCTCACGTTAGGGGATCATGGTAAGTGTTTAAGCTGCTTCCAGTATTGAACATTTTTTTCCCTCTCCTTGATGTGAAAAAATCTTTTCCAGACAACTCTTCAGGTAGTTTACAAACTCAACTCCCTTTGGGACAATGACACTCCCTTTCCTCACCAGCTTCCAAGGTGGCACCAGCTGCAGAGGCAAGGTTTGGGAGAGGCTCGGGCCCATTCTCCTTTCCTGGAATCTTCCCAGTACCAGACATTATGGTCTTGAGCCACATGTCTCCTGGGTCTGTCAGGCTTATTCATGCAGGAGCGGCTAGAGACCCTCCAGAGGGTGAAGTGCTGGGCTCTGCTTATAGGTAAGCACAGCACACTGCTATTTCTCCTCAGTTCCAGGTGCTGCCACTTTCCTGTGGGAATCCCAGATGTTTTCCCCAGCTGTCTAATGGCCTCCCTCTTTCCCTGGCTTTCTCCACTCTCATAGCTGCATCATGCTAAATGTAGAGACTTGTACTGGGGGACCATGATGGTCTTGAGACATGCCTCTGTGAAGAACAGGTCTTGCCATCAGTCTATCTTCTGTTGCTATAACAAAATTCCCAAGGTTGAGCACTTCACAGAGAAAAGACCACCATGTCTCACAGTTTTAGAGACCAGGCAGTACCATTGAATCGGGCCTTGGATTTGGGGAGGGTCTCTTGACAGCTGGGATCAGAATGGGGGACACGTGTGAAAGAGCATGTTCTAAAGAACAGGAAGCCAGAGTGACCCAGGAGCCATATGAGGTATGGGGATTAACCTAGGGTCTTTCTTGTGCTACATAAACTTTATACTAAGTTATGCTCTCAGCATCTTGCTGTTTATAGCATCCCATTCGCATAGAAAAAAAATGCAGAAAGACCTGTGTTAATCACTTTTAAGAATAACAGCCCCCAGTGGCTTCATCATCTCATTCTAGTTCCCAACATTTTAAAGATGCCTCTTTGGGGACCACGCCTATAGCACATGAACCTTGAAGGGTGTATCCAAGCATCCAAACCACAGCTTTGCACTGATCATCTGTCTTAGAGTTTCTGTTTCTGTGAGGAGTCACCATGACCACATCAACTCTTACAAAGAAAAATATTGAATGGGGCTGGTTTACAGGTCAGAGGGTCAGTCCATTATCACCCTGGTGGGGCAGGGCAGCATGCAGGTAGACATGATGCTGCTGAAGGAGTCAAGAGTTCTACATCTTGACTTGCAGGCAACAGGAAGTAACCTGAGACACTGGACATGAGTTTATATGAGTCTCAAAGCCTGCCTCCACAGTGACATACTTGCTCTAACATGACCACATGTACTCCAATAAGGGCACACCTCCTAATAGTACCACTCCCTTTGGGGGGCATTTTCTTTCAAACCACCACAACATCTAACATTTCTTCATTTCCACCTTCCCTGGCCTCCTGCTGCACAGGCAGAGCCAGGCAATTGCTGTGCCTTTGGCAATACTGATGGTGTTAACCTTTGTCTAAAAGCAAATACATTCTAGGGCTGGGGAGATGGGACAGTGGATAAGTGCACTTCTTGTGCAAACATGAAGATGTGAGTCCAGCCATTCAGTACTCGTGTAAAAGCTGTGTATGGACACACACACACACACACACACACACACACACACACACACACACACACACAATACAGATGAGCAAATAAAAGAGCAAGCTGGAGAGCAATGAGTGATGATAACATTTTTTTAGTTCAAACAGAAAAAAATCGGAAATTACAGAAAACAGTACTAACTGCTCACCCAGAGTTCTGCCTGAGCCCAGAGTGGGCAGGAAAGTAGGTTTCCCTTTGTATTGTCTATGCTGTTGACAAGTCCTAATGAGCACCCAGGAAAAAGGCCTATTTTTTTTTTCTTAAAAAAATTATTAAAAACACAATAAAGAGGAAAAGAATCATAATGTAAAGATTAAAAAAGAAGCTTGCTAACCTTGATCACAGTGACCTAGATCTAGACGCCAACTTTGTAGGGTTCTTAATTAAAAATAGATTGCATTCTGGTTTTTATTTTGCCCTGAAATCTGCAGTTCAATTAGTTGCTCCTGGTGTGTGTTCTCATTGTGTCCTATAATTCATATCATAACATATATTCATCCTTACTTCTATGTTTTAATTTTTTTTTTTTTGTGGCGCTAACAGTATTAAATGCTACTGAGCAGGTGATCCTCCCGTGAGCTACACCTTAAGACTCTCTATGCTTTTAAATTTATTTTTATTTCATTGATTTTTTTTGTTAGACAGGGTCACCCAGTTATAGGCTGGTCTCGAACTTATGATCTCAAATGCTTATAGGGTATGTCACTATGCCCAGCTCAGCTCTTCTCTCTCTCTCTTTTAAATGATTTTTTTGACATAAGGTATCATATATGTCTAGATGGCTTACAACTTGACACATAGCTGAGGATGATCTTGAACTCCATATTGTCCCACCTCCACTTCCTGGTCTCTGGGGATAAGGTTCTTAGCAAGGAACCAGGAAACCAGGACTTCCCACAAGCCAGGCAAGCACTAGTCCCTTCTCTGTGACTTTTAAAACAAATTTCTAACATTGCGTTAATTGTGTTTTGTTGTAGTAGTTCAGGGTTTTTTGGTCCCGGGTGGCCAGAGGCCCAGACCCCTTAGCCACCCGCCTTTGTTGCTCAGACCCCCAGAAATGACTCAGACGCTTATATTAACTTCATGCTGTTTGGCCTATGGCTCAGGCACATTGCTAGCTAGCTCTTACATCTTAAATCAACCCATTTCTATTGATCTGTCTGCCACATGGCCTGTGGCTCACCTGTGTTCCTTACATGTTGCTCCTTGGGCGGCTTGCTCTATCTGTCCCTGACTCCGCCCTGCTTCTCCTACCTATTCTGATTTCTCCTCCTACTTCTTCTATGGTGCCTGTCATGGCCCAAAACAACTCCTTTATTTAAAGATTGATATTCACAGCACACAGAAAGGCGTTCCCACATCAGTGTTTGCTGGCTTTTCATGAAGATCCTTTGTGTCTCCCAGGTCCTATGTGCACTGAGTCCTCACATCTTAGCTTCTTCTCTGTGACAGTTTCTTATGGCCCTACTATCTCATTATGACTGTCACGGAGGCTTATTATTAAGTGTGAAAGCCAAGGCTTGTCCCACTGGCTCTTATAACTTAAATTAACCTACTTTTATTAACCTATATTCTTCCATGTGGTTCAGTTATCTCTACTCTGTACTGGATGCTTGACTTCTTCAGTGTCTCCCTGGTGACTCACTTGCCTAATCTGAGAGCCTCCTCTTCCTTTCTCTCCTGGAAGTCCCACCCATCCTTTCCTGCCTAGCTATTGGCTATTCAGATTTTTATTACACCAATCACAGCAATACACCTTTAAACAGTGTACAAATATCTCACAATAGTTTATCCTTCCTTCCCCTCCCTCTCCTTCCTCTTCCTCTTCTTCTTCTGTGAATGAGTCATGTGAGCAGTTGCTTGAGTTCAGTGCTTTGTTGAATGTCTTTAAATCTGAATGGCAGAAATTCTTTTCTCATCACTGACTGAGGTGATGAATTTAGGGGGAACAGCAAAATCACATGGCATGTGGCTGGTGACATTGCTGGGGCTTAAAGCATTGTGAACTATGGAAGATGATATCCCTCTTATTCTGGGCTATGATAGCATTTGTTAGAAGTCACTTACTGGGCCAACTCAGAGGGAGTGGGATTTCTGACAGGGTGTCTGGTGTAGTTCAAGTCCTGGCATGTCCTCAGCAGGCTCATCAGCAGGCTCCTGGAAAGTGGGACTGTCTTGTGATGTTTCAGGAACCCTAAGAGGTGACGCCTAGTTGGAGGAACTAAGCCTCTGGAGAGCAAACCTCTAGACTTTGAAAGTTCCATCTGTCCCTAGTTCTTCCCTCAGTTTCTTCCTGTTTGCCTTGAAGTGAATAGTTTTTCTTTACACCCTTCTGCCACTATGATATTCTCCCTCATAAGGGCCCAGAGTCTGTTGGAAGACCCTACTGGTCAGAGGTTACAGTCTAACATTGACCTGGCAGCTCTCTCTGAGCCCAGCAACATGGTCAACTTCCTCCCTTCAGTGGAAGGCACCCTGTTCACTACCCGATCTTATTCGGAGACTGTCTTGCTGTGGGATGTCTTTCTGTACTCTGTGATTATACTTTATTTCCATTGGTTAATAAAGAAGCTGTTTTGACTTATGGCAAGGCAGCCCAGAGACAGGTGGGGAATCCACGCAGAGATAAAGGAGAAGAGCAGAGAGAGACATTGAAGCTACCATCCAAGGAAGCAAGATGTAAAGGGACACAGGTAAAGCATGGTGCCATGTGGCACTGCACAGATTAATAAGAATGGGTTGAGTTAAGTTATAAGAGCTATCTGGTAATGAGCCTGAGCCATAGGACAAACAGTTTGTAATTAATATAAGCCTTTGTGTGATTATTTGGGACTAAGCAACTGCAGACTGTGGGTGAGAAAGATTCCTCTGAACCGAGGGCTGGGACAGGTCAGAAAAACTTCTGGCTACACTGTCTCTAGGTCTGGATGCCTGACTTATCTCTAGTGTGATCCTGGATGCAGTTCCATGCAGAAGCTTTCCTCTTGGCTGTTCATATTATAGAATCCTGCTTTCACAAATAACTAAGATTTGTATTAGGAACTTTATGATAGGAAGCGTGTTGTTAAATGCAAATTAGGCGATTCCACAGCTACCATCCTCAATCCCATATATTCCTTATACTCTGGAATAAAGTTGAACAGATTCACCGAATCTATCTTCCAGAAAGATATCTATCTCTATCATGCTCACAGGCCATACAAAGCTCTCTGTTGTCCTTTGTCCCTTGTCCTCGCGGACTGGGGGCCAACAGGTCATGAGAAAAATGGGGACCCCCATAGGAATCCATGAGGCTGAGGACTATAGACGGAAACATGAAAATAAATTCTCCCTCAGACCGTGTATGCCAGGCATTTCTTTACAATAATGAGAATGGTAACTAGCACACATCTGTCCTTCTCCATTCTGTGTCTATCTGGTCACTGTGCCACACTGTGGTTCATAATCCAGCACTGTTATTTATTATGTTGCTCAAATTGTTTCTGCTTTGCCCGCGGGACTTCTTTTAAGTAGGATTGTTTTAAAATGGGTTTTGATCGTATTTATCTCTCTACTCCCCTCCTGTTTAGATCTGCTAACATTTCCCTCTTTCTTTCTCTTTTCTTCTTCCTTCTCCTCCTTTTTAAATAGTTTAGTTGCCCTGGCCGGCGGGATCAGTCAATGGTGTAGTGTGAGGTTTCTGGCCCAAACTTTCGGGCCTAACCTCAAGGTTTAGGATCCACAGACCCGCAGACCCACAGTGTACCAGACTAAAAAAACTTTTGAGAACAGGAAGCACAGGCAGAATGCCAGGGAGAAGCCAAAAGAAGCAGAGGACAACTATGCTGCTCTAAGAAGAGGTACCCAGCTGCATGGCTGAACAAGAATCATGGGTTAGATGAAGGGTAGAGAACTAGCAAGTGATATGCCTGAGCCTTAGACCGATCAGCCTAAAACTATCTGCATCTGTGTGTCTCTGGGGGACTGTGGAACTGTGGGTCTGTGAGTCCTAACCTTGAGGCTATGCCCGAAAGTATGGGCCAGAAACCTTATACTACAAATGGCAGCCCCATGTGGGCCAAATATGCCCACATAAAGCTATAGAAAGCTTAAAAAACAGTCTATAGCACGGAAACTGAAGCCCAAAGCAGCTTCCGAGTTGTGTCTCTGAAGTGGTAAAGAGACTGAGTGGTTTGTTTATGGGATTAATTTATAAAATGGTATGTTTGCTACATGCAACTTAATGTGAACAAGGCCAGTTCCTGAGTCTAGATGTAAGCAAAGAGCTCTGTATGGTGCATTTAAGGTTTCTATTAATAAGGACAAAAAGAGAATAGAGTCAAAAATGGCTTCTTAGTGTCATGTTTTCTTGGATAAGCTCTTTTTGCTGGAGGCAAGCAGAGGCTTGGCTTTTTTAAGGAGATTTCCTGATTCAGCCTTGGAGGCAAAACACTTGTGAGTCTCTTAAGAGGTCCTGCTGCCAAATACTTAAATAGAGTTAATGAGCAGCAGATGGCAAAGCTTTACTTGGTAATTATATGGACCCTAAAATTCCCCAGAGTACCTGGGTTAAAAAGATAAATTCTATGAAATTAGACTAGGAGCTGGGTGGAGCCATCCACCTATCATACCAGCCTTTAATCCTGGCAGATTAAAGGTGTGTTCAGAAACAGAAAAAAATAGAAGAATCTGGGTGGAGTCAATCACCCTAGCCAAGCAAAGGTGTGGTCAGAGACAGAAAAAGTTAAGAAATAAATATACAGTAAAGACAATTGTTTTTTTAAAAAAAAGTCTAAGTGGTTTAGAGTGTGTTGAAAATATAGACACATAGGCTTAGAGAAAAGAAAAAAGGTAGAGAAAGCCCTTAAAAAAGAAATAAAGTAAAATAAATAAATAAACCTTAAAAAAGAAATAGAGTAAAATGAATGAATGAATGAATGAATGAATGAATGAATGAGCCTCTGAAGATGGAATATACAAAGAATGTCTGGATACTGTATGTTATTGTCTTATCTTTAAGTTTCTTGACTGAAAATGACTTAGTAAAAGCTGCTAAAAGACAGTTGACTATAAATGCCGGTGGATTAATTCAACCTATATATTTTGTAAATGAGTTTACTTTAAAATTGAAATTCAAAGATACGCTACTTTGGAGAAGAGGTTTTCTTTTTATTTTCACAGAAAATGAGAGACTGTGGATTTCTTCCTGGATAAAGAACATAAAGTTTGATAGAGGAAGACCCTCTGAAAAATCTCCAATGGAAATGGATGGACCAGATGATTCAGCATTTCAGAACACCTGTGTTGAAGTTTCCGGAGCTCTGTATCCAGAACAATTTCAAGGAGACTGGCTGAGATGACCCAGCCTTATAGAGTACTCCACTAAAGACTTGTCCATAATCCTACATTTTTCTTTGGGTTCCCATGAGATTGCCAACGTCCCCATTCAGCAGGAAGTAGCCTAGAGAAGACGCCCACATTCCCAAAACATGGATTATGGATGTTTGTGTTTATCTACAGTGTTGTTTATAAGTTATTATAGATAAGGGGGGAAAGAATATTAGATTTGTAGTTCTTTTTGTTTTAAAAGGAGAAAAGGGGATATGTAGGGGTATTGTGTTGTTTCATGGTAAATAATTGTCCCACCCACTGGTTTAATGAAAAGCGCTGATTGGCCAAAGGCAAGCAGGAAGTGTGGGCGGGGCTACCGGACTAAGAAAACTCTTGAGAACATGAAGAACAGAGCAGAATGCCAGAGAGAACGCCAGAGAGAAGCTGGAAGAAGCAGAGGACACCCATGCTGCTCTAAAGAAAGGTACCATGCCTCATGGCTGAACAGGAAGAATCATGGGTTAGATGAAGGGTAGAGAGCTAGCAAGTTATATGCCTGGGCCTGAGGCTGATCACCCTAAAATTAATTGTAAGCATCTGTGTGTCTCTGCGGGTCTGCGGGTCTGTGGATCCTAAACCTTGAGGTTAGGCCAGAAAGTCCAGGCCAGAAACCTCCTACTACACAACGGAGGGTCTGGAAGAGAGGGAGTGGGACAGAGAATGGGAGGAGACCCAAAGAATGGAGACAAGGCTGGAAAGTCTGTTCAAGTCTCCGAGTTTATTGCAACTTGGTACAGTATATAAATATTTTAGGGAGGCAGCCCCCAACCTGATGATTACATCACCATCCAAGGTGGTAGCCCCCACCTGATGGCTGCACTACAAGGAAATAATAACAGTAACCAAAAGCAGGGGGTTAGTCACTGTGCAGAAAGAACAAAGTGTGCATCATGGCATGGTGGCCAGGACCACAAGGAGCCACATTCATGCCTGGGAGAGAACCTCCTCGTTCAGAGAACAATTTAACAGTGTGAGAGAAGAAGGAAGGGAAGTCTTTCCCACACTTGAGGGTCTCCACATTTAGTGAATCTAACTGGTGCAGCCGGTGTGTACACAGGTGAAGGGACATCCACGGGCATCTAATGGAGACCACACCCCTGATGAAAATAGATTCTCTGTCCCCCAGCAGCCATCAACTACTGATAGTTCTTCAGCCAGGGGTGGGGCTTCGAGAGCCCTCACCCTCATGCTGGTTTGATCCTGTTCAGGTCTTGTGTAGGCACAAGTTCAGTGTCCTCGTCATGTCTGGAAGACAGTGCTCTGCGGTAGTGGTAGTCCTCCCCATTCTCTGGCTCCTACGCTCCTTTTGCTCTCTATGCTTTAGTGCTCCCCAAGCCTTTAGGGGGTGGAAACAGGTGCTCTGCTTAGGGCTGGATTCTCGCTCATAATTTATTTTTAATATCGAAAAATAAAGATTTCCATTTTTTTTATTTATGTGCATGTATGCGCGCGCGTGTGTGTGTGTGTGTGTGTGTGTGTGTGTGTGTGTGTGTGTGTGTGTGTAGGTTTTTGTAGATGAGTACAGTACCTGTGGAATTCATTAGAGCTGAATTTATAGGCTATTGCAAGCTGATGTGGGTTCTGGAACCTGAACTCTGGCCCTCTGGAAGAGCAGCGTGCATTCAATCACCAAGCTATCACTGTTTATTCTCAACATTTTCACCATTTGTGAGTCTGTCTCTTCATTAGCTCATTTCCACTGCACAAAGAGGCTTCTCTTTGTGCTCACAGCAGCACTAAAGCCACGAGCGTAAACATGTACTTAGGAGGCGGTTTGTCAATATGACCATTCATCAAAACAACAATAGTGCCTTCTCTATTACCAGGCCTGTGACTACCTGGTCGTCAAGTTTACAGTAACAGACCTAAAGCCCCTTCTGTATAGGACTCAGAAACAATCAGGAAATGGTTGGTTACGCCCATAACGGTCCCATCCGTTGTGTGCTTTCTCTGGTTGCTCCCTGTGTCTGTTAGACTCATCTCTCTCTCTGAAAACTTAAGAAAACCCTTCATCACCCCACCATGTTCCAGGCTCATCTTGTTTTTCTGACTCAGTTAGACACAGCCATTTTCCCCAAGGAGCCTTGGTTCTGGAGTCAGCCTGAGGCACAGGGGACACGTTTTATTTTAGATGCCCTTAGAACTTTCCCATGTGTCCCATCTTGAGTGGTGGCCTTGCTGTCTCTCTCACCACATTATATCTTGGAGCTAAAATACCTGGTATTTGTTGAACAATTGAATGTTTGCAATCCTGGATCACTTAAAAAAAAATTCAGGCCAGAGATATATTGAAAAAGAAAACACATAATATGGAAAAACCCTAAACAGATGTACTGCTTTCTCCTACACACTCCACACCACGCATTTTCAAGCCAGATGTTTGTGTCCCTTCCTCATCAATCAGCTTCCTAGGAGACACCAGCTGGGCATCATAACTCAATTCAGTTGCGTTATAGTCAGATTTTACAACTGAAGACTGCTGTCCTGGTAGACCGTCCTCCCGAGTGCAGGTGCCAGTCAGCGAGTCAGGGCTTCTGAAATTTCCGACTCACTGATTTCCTTAACTCTTTTTTTCTTTTGATCGTCCATTGGCTAAAGTGGCTCCCAGAACCTAGGGCAGCACCAAACTCAATGTTCAACTACTCAGTAAAAAGTAGTCTCACAGGAGATGCCGGAGGTGTGGAGGAAGGGCATACGATGTCCCACCCCCTCTGGGGCAGTGCCATCCTGTGCTGGAGGTTTCCTTAGTCCCACACTCCAGGGGCAGTGCCATCCTGTGCTGGAGGTTTCCTTAATCCCACACTCCAGGAGCTTTTACAGACGATCCACCTCTCAGACATGATGAATAGAGCCTGGAAGCTCCTCTCAGGAAGATGGGGTAGTGGTGAGTTTGTCCCAAGTTTTGTTTGCTCTTGTTCTTTCTGGGACAAGACTTCACTAAGTCTCCTCATTAGAACAGAAGGTGCCTCCATTACCCAGGGAATTCCGAGGCTCAGGGAACTCAGTCAGGTAACCAGGCTGGATGATGGAGCATGTGAAGAAAAGATTCTGCCATCAGCCCTACTGCTCAGGAAATTAAAAGGTTTTAAAGCGATAGAGTGCTAGGGTCTGGGGTAGGAACTACAATTGTGGAGAAGGCTACATTGTTGTTGTGTCCCCCCCCCCCCATTTTCCTCTGTGAAAATTAGACCAGGCACTCCAAGCTCCCTTCCAAAACCAGACAGATCCTCTAAGCTTATATCCATGCCTCCTGTCTTAAAAAATAGAAAATCACTTCATTTAGTGTGTGCACCTATCTGCATATGAGTGTGTATGTGAGGGTGTGTGAATGTGTGTGTTTAAGTGTCTATGTGTGAGTGTGTATAGGGTAGGGGTGTGCTACAGCACACATGTCAGAGAACAGTTTGCAGGGGTTGGCTGTCTCTGTACACCATGTGAGCTCTGGGGATTGAACCCAGGTATTCAGTGTTGGTATGGAGGTCCTCAAACTACTAGACTTTCTCATTGCCTTCCAGCTTCCTGTCTAAGACCCCATCTTTCCATCTCTGAATTTTAGAGCCAACATACACACTATGCCATTTACATTTTCCTGATTGTTCTCACACATGTAAATTACAACTTTCCCATAATACTGTGTTAACCTCAGACAGGGTTGTAGGCCTGTCAGTAACAACAAGACATCAATTGTTTAAAGGGAATTGGAAATTACCAAAATTAAATTCTCATTCTAAAGTAAAGGTTAAATTCCAGGAAGAGAAAAGATAAACCCAGCAAATAAATTAAATTAGTGATCAGAAGGAAAAGAAATCATGAAAATTAAATCTCCTTGTAAAATTCTATGTAGAAGGGAGCTTAAAATCCTAATACTAAATGGCACTTCCATCTTATTCTTAGTGTTTTTTATGTTTATTTATTTAGTGTGTGTGTGTGTGTGTGTGTGTGTGTGTGTGTGTGCCTTGGCAGAGTGTGCAGTTAGAGGAATACTTGTAGGGATTGGTTTTTCTCTTCTACCATGTACATTTCAGGGATTGAATTCAGGTCCTTGGGCTGTGTGGCAAGCTCCCTTACCCACTGTGCCACCTCAAGGGCCTTTATTTCCATTCTTAAGCTTTTAGGTTTTGCTCTCCATGATGCCCAACCAACCAACCAACCAATTACCACCAACAAACATTGTCAGTACTTGTGTTGAAGACAGTATGGTGGAAATATTAAATATAAGGAATTTGAGTGGTAGAAATATGATGTAGAATGATAAAAGACACACGGAGAAGAAAATCTATGATAGTGCTTTGCTGTAATGTAAAACAAAACATTGGTGGGTGTGGAAGCCCACCTGTGATGAATGGTTCACTGACATTTGACACTTGGATGCCATACAATGCTACATAGCTATTAAAACCAAACTGGGGGGCAGGGAGGGGTGGAGAGATGGCTCAGTAGATAAGAACACTGGCTGTTCTTCCAGAGATTCTGAGTTCAGTTCCCAGCAACCACATGGTAGTTCACAGCCATCTGTAATGAGATCTTGTGTCCTCTTCTGGCCTGCAAGTAGACAACTGTATACATAATAAATAAATCTTAAAAAAAAAAAATTCGGAGCTGGAAGTGGTTGTGCACACTTTCAATTCCAGCACTGGGAGGCAGAGGCAGGAGGATCTTTGAGTTCGAGGCTAGGTTGGTCTACAAAGTGAGTTTTGGGACAGCTAGGGTTACACAGAAATGCTGTCTCAAAAACCCTAAAACAGTAACTAACCCTGCACCTGTTGTTCTGGAGAGGTGCCATGGGGGAGAAAAGGATGAAAAGCTGGGCAAGAGTAACTGGCAGAACTTGATTTTCTGTACTGCAGCACTTTGGGGAGTTAGGAGGACTCTGGTCAGGCTGTGTCTGGGAGCTCCCATAGGGCCCCCAACCCTCCTATGGTCTCCTCTCATCCAGGAAAAGACCATCTCACTGGGGAAGTCTCACGCTCTGACAGTGTCCTTTCTTCCAGTAGGTAGAGGACAGCTCGGCAGTGCTTGGACTTGTATCTGGGAGTTCATGTTAGTTTCTCTTGGACTTCAGAAAGCAAAAGCAGTTGGTGTTTGATTATTTCTGCTTATCTGTGGCATTTAGAATCTCTGAGCTCTGCATTACAGAGGGAGACATTAAAGAAGCGCTCAGTCTTTCCTTCGTAATAAGAAATAATTTGTAGACATTTAAAATGCCATGTATATTCTTTCACATGGAAGACAAATGTGTAAACAATAAAAAAACAGAATAAAATGCAAACAAAAACTAGCCATGTGTGAGAGACAACAGGCCATGGGGAGATCTCTCAGGCAGGGCAAGGTGAAGACCCAAAGTGTCTCAACAGCATGGCTCCACTTGTGAATATTCAAACATGCTGGTTAGAGATCATTATGTAACATCAGATGCCTACTGCATTAGACATCGGTCTCATTCCTGTGATGAGAATTCCTGTCCTGACAGAGCAAGTGAAGGGGAAAAAGGGGATATTTTGATTCTTGGTATTTTTTTTTTTTTTAAACTTAGTTATCTGGTTGTGGCGGCACATACCTCTACTCAGTCCTAGGGAAGAGGTAGGCAGATGGATCTCTGAGTTTGAGGCCAACCTGGTCTCCAAGCAAGTTCCAGGATATCCAGGGCTACACAGAACCCCTTTCTCACAAAAGAACCCTAAAACTAAAGTTAGCATATGAAGTAACAATTATGATGTGTTTCTGCATGTGTCCTCACTGCCCTCTTTCATCCATCCCTTGCTGGTTTGCTTCTTTTCCCTGAGAGAACCCCCTCCCCAATGTCTCTCCTCCCTTAGGATACCTTACTCTTTAACTTCTACCTAGTTCTAAGACCCCCTACCACTTATAAATACACATATGTTTATACATATCGATCATGTATATATAAATTTAAATCTATGAGAGAAAACATACTCATCTCTGTAGTAGTGGGGTTTCTTGATCCCGGGTGGCTAGAGGTCCGAGACCCCAGACTTGCCGTGCCAGAGAGCTTAGCCACCTGTCACTGCCGCTGCTGCTCAGGCCCCCAGAAATGACTCAGATGCTTATATTAACTTCATGCTGTTTGGCCTATGGCTCAGGCACATTGCTAGCTAGCTCTTACCTCTTAACTCAACCCATTTCTATTAATCTGTCTGCCACGTGGCCCGTGGCTCACCTGTGTTTCTTACATGTTGCTCCTTTGGGCTTCAGCTCCATCTGTCTCTGACTCCGCCCTTCCTTTCCTACCTATTCTGATTCCTCCTCCTACTTCTTCTATGGTGCCTGTCATGGCCCAAAACAGCTCCTTTATTTAAAGATTGAGATTCACAGCATACAGAAAGACATTCCCACATCACATCTCTTTGAGTCTGGCTTATTTTGCTTAACATAATGATCTCCAGCTCCACGCATTTTCCCATACACCTCATGATTTCATCTCCGTGTCTAAATAAAATTCCAATGTGCACCAACTGTTCATCATCCTCTCATGCTGCTGGACAGCTAGCTACCTTGCTTCCATTTTCTGTGCTGTTAACAACTAAGCAACAAGTGTAGCCGTGCCAGTGTCTCTGTCCTGTGTAGACTGTGGCTCCTATGGGCTTGTATGCAGCAATGATGTAGTAAAGTCATAGAGTAGATTTGGTTTGTCTCTTTGAAGACCTCCACACTCCGTAGGAGCTGCAGCAGCTCACATCCCAACTAGCAGAGACCAAGGGTTTCTCTTTCCTTGAATCGTTCCCAGAGTCTGTTATCACTTCCTTGAAGACACTAGCTCACAGTTTGGGAGGGTTTTGTCTAGGATACCTTGACCCTGCATTTTAGTGGACCACCGTGGTGGTGAGATTCTTTGGTGGAGGAGATGGTTGCAGAGAGAAGAAGGATAAAGGAAGGTGCTGGGCAAAGTGTAACCCTTAAGGACATGTTTTCAGTGGTCTATTCCTGCCCAAAAGGGTTCACCTCCTTCCTTCACCACCTCCCAATAATGTTAGCACATTGTGAAGCCATCAAGGGATCAGTCCATTCATTAGAGCCCACAGGAGAAAAATCTCTGGACTCACTGTCAGCCACACGCAGAGGAGCGCTTTACTAACTACTTAGGTATCTTTCAATCTACTCAATTTGGCAGTCAGCATGATACTGTTCATGTAAATTATAAAGAATATGAGCAAATCAGTCACTTGTAGCCTGAGAATTTTGTATCTCAGAGACTGTGTCTGTCACCAACAGGCTCATCTGTGTCCATCTGCTCTGCTTCCTCTGCCCTTCCAGAAGTTATCTCAACCATGTTCTCTTGCTTCATTCTCTAAAGAAAAGTTACAAAGAACAAAATGACTCCTTGGGCCAGCAGTCCTGCCCTTGACACCCATCTGCTAGAAATAAGAGCCACAGGTCGTCAGGACATTTGTAGTGAGAGGCTCACTGCTGCATTGTCTGTAGCAGGAGAGAGGGAACGAGGGAAGATTCATGAGGGTGAGCATTGAAGGACATCTACATCGTGAGATTCTCGTCAGTCACTGACCGATTATGCCTCAGAGCAACTGAAAGGCTTGGGGAGGTTTCTGTGACATACTTCAGAATGAGACGATGGAGCAAGGAATCTGTGTATAAAGGGACAAATGCACACAGTGTTTGAGGTGTGGAAAAGCATAGAATTGCATGTGATAGGCAAGTGTGTTTAGAAGATTGTATTGTACGTTGTCAATGGGAATTCTGAGGATCGGTGGCTCAGAGGAGAGAGCATTGGAGAGTTAAGTGCAAGAGACAGTCCAATTGCTTCATCAGAGAAATAGGGATACAGTTCTTGTATTGACCAGGTGTGGTGCTCTACATCTGTAATCCTCGTCCTTGGAAGGCTAAGGCAGGAGAAACTCATGGTCTAGGTTAGTTAGGTCTTAGGCTACGCTGCAAGTTTCAGGGCTTGGGCTACATAGTGAGATCCTGCTGTTATCACCAGTTTTTAATCCTATATTATTTTGGTTCCAACCCTATATTGTTCTCTGACTATTTCATAAGAGTGGAAGCTATTTTGAAAATGTTCAAAGCTCTGCTCAAAGATGTGCTGGTGGGAATTGTTATGATGTTTACGTGATACTTCTAAGAACAGTATGATTTAGAAGAAATAGTTTGATTCTTTGAGGCCTAATGAGATGTTGTCTACTTGACAGAGTAAATGATAACTATGTGATTAATAGCTTGAATCCTTCTCCATGAAAAGCTGAGTTTGCTCTGCCTAGATTAAATGAACAGCCTTCAAGAGTGGTGGTGTCCTCAGAATGACCTGTGGGTCCAGCTGCCAACTTGTGCCACTCCCAGCTTTTACTCACACTACCTTTGAAAGAGCATTGTTGGAACTGGGTGTGGTAGTTCAGGCCTGTAATCCAACACATCAAAAATGTACGTATTACAGTGTATAGTGTAATGTTTCCACATGTGAGTGCATCATGCCGTATTTAAAGCAGGTTAAATGTCCATCTCTGTTAAATGTTTATCACGATATTGAAGACTGTTCACATCATTTATTTCTGCTTTATGAAGTCTGTAGCTTGTGACTATAATCTGTACCTCATGGTGGGTGACAATACACTGGAAACCTGTATCTTAGCTTCTACTCCATCTTTGTAGATCAACTCCCGGCCCTTTCCTCTCTTAGCCTCTGCTTACCACTGACCTATTTCCAGATCCTGTGCATCCAAACTCTCTAAAATCCTTAAAAAATATGTTGTAACCTGAAATTTCTGGCCTGGCCTAGCCCCAAGGTCCAGACTCACCTGTATCTGCGTGGTCCCAGATAACCACACAAAGGCTTATATTAATTACAAACTGTATGACTTATGGCTCAGGCTCATCATTTGCTAGCTCTTTCAACTTAACTCATTTTCATTAATGTGTATATTGCCGTGTGGCTAGTGGCTTACCTGTGCTTCTTTACATCCTGCTTCCTTGGGTGGCTGCTTGAAGTGTCTCCCTTGACTCTGTTCTCCTTCTCCTTTATGCTTGGAATTCCCGCCTGCCTCTAAGCTGCTCCATAGGCCAAAACAGTTCCTTTATTATCCAATGGTAATCCACAGTGTTAGAAAGACATCCTACATCAAAATGTATGTATGTATGTATGTATGTATGTATGTATGTATGTATGTATGTATGTATGTATTTGATGTGTATGCATGTGTGCCATGTGTATACAGGTATCTATGGAGGCAAGAATAGGGCACTGGATCCCTAGACCTGGAATTACATGTAGTTATAAGCAGCCACCTTGGAAAGAGATCCCATGGTACCTGTGTCTCTGTGCTCAGCTTATTTCATTAAGCACAGTGACCTGCAGCTCTTCCCATGCCTTCACTAATGACATGATCTTATACTTTTCCACAGATGACTACTAATTCATGGTGTCTATGTTCTACTCTTCCTTGTCTGTTCATCAGCA
Source organism: Phyllotis vaccarum (assembly GCA_033318265.1). Classification (NCBI taxonomy): domain Eukaryota; kingdom Metazoa; phylum Chordata; class Mammalia; order Rodentia; family Cricetidae; genus Phyllotis; species Phyllotis vaccarum. Next base: position 2,167,781 of record JARWLC010000019.1, read on the forward strand.
GCTGTACACTTAGCCTCTTTCCACATGTGGCTAACTTACAAGAATGCCAGCCATTGGGTTTGAGGTATGGGATCTTGTATGACCTTATATGTCAAAACGGCATCTGCAAGAACCCTTGTTCAAAAGAAGGTCCTATTCTGAGGTTCTGGATGAGAATGAATTTGAGGGCTCATTGTGTAACCTAATCTGGGACACATGGGAGTTTTCAGTTCCAGCCTGAATGTGTCAGTTGACCAGCAGCAATTGTGAAGCAAAGGTTTTACTTTAGTGGTTCTGGTCTTTCATTAACCACAGCCAATTCTTCAGCTCCAGCTGACCAGAACCACAGATTCATAATTAAAAATATCACATAAATGGATCAGATAAGGTTTTTACTTCTATCTGAAACTCCACAAGACAGACTCCACCATCTATACTGCTCCTAACATTCTTATTCTCCAAGCTGCCACACAACAGTTCATTACGCTCTGAGCACTTCAAAGTTCCAAACATTTCCACAATCCTCTCTCAAGCAACCTGGTCAGCTCTGTCACAGCAATACCCTGAAATCCTGGTATCAATATCTGTCTTGGCTAGGGTTTCTGTTGTGTAACAAAATACCATGGCCAAAAGCAACTTGGGGGAAGAAAGGATTTATTTTAGCTTACAACTTTCAAGCCACACTCCATCACTGAGGCTCTCAAGACAGGAATCTGGAGGTAGGGACAAAAGAATCATGAAGACGAGATGTTTACTGCCTTGATTTTTATGGCTTGCCTAGATTTTATTTAATTTTATGTATATTGGCATTTTGCATGTATGTAAGTAAAGGTGCCAGATTCACTGGAATTAGAGTTACAGACAGTGTGAGCTGCCATGTTAGTGTTGGGAATTGAACCCAGGTCCTCTGGAAGAGCAGTCAGTGCAATTAATTACTAAGCTATCTCTCCAGCCATTAGTCTGCTGTTTTTATACAGCGCAGGACTACTTGTCCAGGAGCATCACTGCCCACATGGACTGGACACTCCCACATCCATCATCATTCAAGAGAATGCCCCACAGACTTGCCTACAGGCCAATCTCATGGAAACTTTTCCACAATTAAGGTCCTCTCTTTCAACGTGCCCAGGTTTGTGTCAAGTGGCAAGGACCAACCAGCACACCATGTAAAGTGATGGGCCAGATTATAGACTTGTATTACATTATCACATTGCACCTAACAACATGCATAGTTATTTTATTTTTTGAGAGAGGGTTTTGGTATGTAGCCATGACTGATCTTGAAATGGCTATATAGACCAGACTGACCACGAACTCACAGAGATCCACCTGCTTCTGCCTCCCAAGTGCTAAGATTAAAGGTGTACAATCCTATGCCTGGCTATTTTATTTAAAAGAAACACTTTTTTTAAATTTCCTGGCCTCTAAGAGGTCATTAAATCATCCAGAGCTGGAATTACAGGGAGCTGTGTGCTCTGCAGCAAGAGCGTTGGGACCTCTGGGAAGGAATGAATGTTCTTAACCACTGAGCCACTCTCACACCACACAGTTATTTTATATCAACAATAATTACATTCCTAGGGAAAAGCAGACACGATTTCAGAGTCGTTTAAAGGAGCATCCGCTTTTGTTTTCCTTCTTTATTTAATTTTGGATGCCTTGCATTCACCCTGCCTCTCACATTTCCCTGGCTGGGCTCTGCAGGGGGTGAGGTACCTACCCTGCAGATGGGCCAGCAGGCTCCCTATGAATGGCCGAGTGGAAATCCCGATGTCAATACACGTCCAGTCTACTACTCCACCCCAATGGGCTGTTCATGAATTGGCTTCTCCAAAGCACATTCAACGGGTACCCTCAGCTCTGCTTCAGAGACATTTCAGCATCACCTAATTAGGTAGCATGGCAACTGGGCAGCCATTACTTATAATAGACGTAGAGTTGTAAATTATTCTATTTAATTAAGAACTGCACATTTCCTATTAAAGAAAAGCTTATCATAGGTTAGTAAATTTATTGGGAACACTTAACTTTCACTAATTAAGCTGTTTGAACTCAAGGCAAGGGCATTCATTAATAATCAGGTCCGAGCAGTTAAGGGCAATTAGTGAAACAGCTGGTCTTTATCTCACTGATAAAGGATGGTTAATAGAGATCTTTACAGCTGTTATAAACTTCCCCAAAGCAGAAGCTTCTTCAAAAGTTTGCACTGGCAAAGAACATGAGACAGGGAACAAAGGGAGCTGAATTTTAAAAGAATGGAAGCAAGCTGGACTTCTCAGCTTGAAGACAAGATGAGACGCAGAAGAAAATCAAAGGCACCCATGAGGTTCTCTGTCACAGCAGGTCTTCATTCAGGAGAAGGAGCCTGACCTCAAAGCCAGCATAAGAATCTAAGGCACCCTGGCTGCTGTGGAAGCAGCTGGTGAGGACTGGTCAGAGTGTGTGTGTGTGTGTTTGTACCTGTGCACTTGTCTGCAGGAGGGCTGCACTTCTGCACTGTCACTCTCTACCTTATTCATTTGTGACAAGGTTTCTCACTGAACCTAGAGTTTGCTGTTTTTCAGGCAGGTGCCTGGCCAGCAAGTTCCATAAGCCTCCTCTCGTCTCGTCTCCCTGCCTCTGTGCTGGAGTAACAGGTGTGCACAGCCATGTCCAGCTTTTATGTCAGATCTGAACTCAGGCCCAGCAAGAACTCATACCTACCAAGCAATCTCCTCAGACCTGACTGGCCATCTTTACATGCAGAGAGGACATTTCCCGAGGGAAGGTTGGCACTAGCTTTGTTGACTACCAGGAGCAAAGGGAACCTTCAAAGGCCGGCCTCTGACAGCCCACGTCCATTGCCAGCTGGGGAATAAGCACTTAAAACATATCTTGTGAAGTCATTTCAGATTCAAATGTAACAAATACACAGGGATGTGCCTGGCAAAATGCTTTCTTCCCTCCCAAGTTCTCATTTGAGGATTTTGTTCTCATTAGACACAGGGTTGTCACATACCTTGACCTAGTAGGTGGGTTTTAATTAAGAAAGTTTAGAATGAGCTTAATTGTTAAGACAAATTATGAAACAAGGTTGCATGAAGATTTAAGGGAGATAGATGATGTTCCTGCCAGCTACAACACCAAGTCCCCTGGCCAGATGCAGATATTCTGACGTGTGTGGGGTTACACTTATGTCACTCACTCACTATAACATTTATCAGCTACCTATTGAGTGCTGGATGTTGTGTTGGGTGTGATAACAGACAGGACAGATGGGGGCCTGGCTTCCTGGAGCTTGTAGTCCAGTGAGGGAGCCACAGTCAAGGATGCTGTTCTGCATCTTTCAGCAGGTACCTGTCTAGGAGTCTCCATGACGTGCAGTGGGAAGCTGAAATGTACAGACCTGGACAAAGTTAAGGTTATTGAGCTACAGAGGGTTAAATCCAAGAGGGGAAAGATCCCGTTGGCCGGGAAAAGAGGAGTGAGGTGGAAAGAGATGGAGGAGGGATGGTCAATCTGGGAAGCCGGTTGAGAACGGATTTTGAGAACTAGTTCCCTTGTCTATGTTTCATCTATTTTAAAACTCACTTTGATTGGCGGTGGTTAAATAAAGGCTTCAAGAACAGTAACCTGAAAGCAAGGAACACTTATTAAACACCCGCTGTTTAATAAGTGCTGCACAGAGGCTGATCACCCGCTGTATTTCTCTGAACCATCACCCCCGTTCTTTGAAGGGGCCTCTGTTATTATTCATTACTCTCTACAAGAGCTAGGAGAGGCCCAGAGAAGCCAAGTGGTTTGTTCAAACCCACATAGATCGTAAGGACCCGGTCTAATACAAAACTCCACACATCCACAATCCTCCCTTAAAATAGATCAGCTATAAATAAATGTTCAAAGATGTTCTCAGGGGGCTAAAGAGATGGCTCAGCCTTTTAGGGCAGGTACTGCTCTTACAGGCGACTGGAGTTTGGTCCCCAGCTCCCACATCAGGTGCTTCGCAATGGCCTGTAAATTCAGCCTCAAGGGATCCAATGCTATTGAATCCTTTGCAAGGCATTTGCACTTTATGGCAGGTGTGTATGGGCATAGGCAGTATGCACACACAGTGCATAGGTGCGTACTTCTGTGTATTGCTTCATAGAGAGAAGTGAGGCTGTCAAAGCAAATTTTGTAGAGCGTCTCAATACTCCTACCTCTAAATGGGGAGTAATAAAGAAATTCACCTCATCAGATTTTTAAGAGGACTAAATGCATCAACCCACAGATTGCTGAGGGCAGGACCTAGCCTGTGAGTTTCATACTGACCTTATCGGGCACTTACTTCCCATCTGTAACGTGGGGTGATATGGGCCCCAGTTCATACGATTATTATGAAGGATCAATAAGACATTAGCTATTACTGTGACTGGTAGCAAATTCTCCTCTGGGTTCTAGCTGTTACCACATGGTTTGGTGGTGATGCAAACAGATGGCTTACTGTCAGTAAAGAAAGATGCTCCTATCTGGAAGAAAGCAGGCCAAGTAAATAAAAACCCAGCTGGATTTCCACGTGCTTCAGTGACAGGCAGCCAGGATTAAGAACCTGAGATGTCACAGCAGGAAGAGCTATTGAGTTCCCAGTGGGAAGAAGCACAAAGCCCAGGAAGGGGGCTGTGTGGCCTTGGGACAGAGATGAACACTGTGACATGATGTCCTGTAGGCCAATCCCAGAGTCCTCTGCTGGGCCTTAATCATTCTTTCCAGACCCTTTGTGAGTCATGCTTCCTATGGCCTCTGGCTGGCTCCGCCAGAGCCTAATCACATTTGAAAGTAGTTTTTATCTCTGATTGTTCACCCACGTGTGAGGGGCTTATGCATCTAAGCCACCACTTCTATCAGATTCAAGCCAGTGGCCCTGTTAATACACACAAGCCTGGATTTGGCTGGGAACCAATCCTTAGCTGCATCCAAGAGGGGGATTTTGGAGAATTAGAAGTGACCAGTTTGAAGGGAGACAGGGGGTGGAACCCTGGGAGTGGCCAAGCTGTTTCTAGAGAGGTGTGCTTAGGGCTTGGCTTTGCAAACTTTAATAACACAGTGTCTACGAGGATTACCTGTTAGCTAAGAGGCAATATTTTATTCTTGATGCCTCTTTCAGGGATGCAGGGGGTGATGTGGAGAGCTTCACTTAATACTCATGTACCTCAGGCTAATTCTGTGTTAGAAGGCAGAGTATTAGAGCGGAAATCTCCCCGGTCTTTCTAGGGTGAGGGGGTGCTGACATGGAGGCTGGGCTCCAGCTGAAGGGCAGACCAAAGTCAAATGGGAGGTGTTAGTCTGTAACTAAGAACAAGATCCCTGGGGCTGGGGAGATGCCTGCTACGTAAGCAGGAGGGTGCAACTTTAAATTTCCAGTATCTAATAGGAGTGGCTATACAAGGGTCTATGTCCCAAGCTCTGTGGGCTGGAGACAAGATAATTGGAACTTCCCAGGTTTCAGCCTAGCCCCAGGTTCAGTGGGAAACCCTGCTTCAAGAGAATAAGAGGAGACAGTGATAGACTAGGATCCACTGATGTCTTCTTCTGGCCTCAGTGAGTCCTGTTTTATGCAACACACACACACACACACACACACACACACACACACACACACACACACACACACACACACACGAGAGAGAGAGAGAGAGAGAGAGAGAGAGAGAGAGAGAGAGAGAGAGAGAGAGAAAGAAAGACAGAGACACAGAGAGAGAGAGACAGAGAGAGAGAGAAAGACAGAGACACAGAGAGAGAGACAGAGAGAGAGAGAGAGAGAGAGAGAGAGAGAGAGAGAGACAGAGAGAGAGAGACAGAGAGAGAGAGAGAGCTGATTCTATTTTTTCCTCTGGGAGTTTATTATTTTTATTTTGGCACAGAGGGGTAATTAACCAACTATGCATTCCATTCATTTAAAGTGTGCAATTGAACAGTTTCTGGTGTATTCACAGGGTTGTACTGGCACCAACATGATCAGTTTTGGAATGTTTCATCATCCCCAAAAGAAACACCCCACATATTATGCCATTCCCCATTTCTCTACAGGCTTGCAGACACAGGCAAACACTGCGACCATTCCCCTGGCTTCTGTGCCCATGAATTCAACCATCCGCATGACAAAATGACTGCATTGCAAAGCTTGTTGCTGGGGATGCTGTAGGCCCTCAGGGAGGACCTACTCTTCCTATTTTGCAAGATGGAGACAAATCAATGTGCCCCTTCAGTATTCACCTTTTATACAGACAGATTAACACAGTTTTCAGTCCTCATCAGAGATGCTTCTTTTTGCGGTAGGTAAGGTCAGCACGCAGCCACAGAGCATCAGGAGTAAGTGATGACTAAGTGCTCAGTACTAAAATCAGCATCTATATCACAGCCTCCTCCCAAGGCTCAGGGAACATCTTGGAATAAGTAGAAGAGGGGCAGAAAAATGACAGGAATCAGTGGTTGGTGAGGATTGAGATGAAACAGTCCTTCTGTACTTGACATGGCCATTGCACTCATGGACAGCTGAGCTGCCTGCACAGGACCTACACAAGATCCTGCCAGTCAACATTCCAGCATATGGGTGTCCTATTTAGCTTTCTATAATTGTGGTAAAGCACTGGCTAAAAGCAACTTGAGAAGAAAAGGGTGTGTTTCATCTTACACCTCTCAGATAAAACTCCATCACCGAGGGAAGTCAGGGTAGGAATTCAAGGCAAGAACGTGGAGCAGAAGCCATGCAGCAGTGCTGCTTACTGGCTTGCTTCTCATGGATTGCTTAGTCTGCTTTCTTGAACAAACAGGACCAACTGCCCAGGGATAGTACTTCCCACAATGGGCTGAGTCCTCCATATCAAGCATTAATTAAGAAAACACTCCATAGCCTTGCCTATAGCATTTTCTTAATTGAGGTCCCCTCTTCCCAGATGACTGTTGGTGGCTGCTGGGGGAAGGGGAATTGTTTGTTGTCAGGAGTGTGGCCCTGGGAGGTTTTCTTACAGTCCACTGGATGGCCCCACATCCAAGCATATATTGACAACATTAATTGAACTCAGTGGGTTATTAGAAAAGAAGACACAAGATCAGGAGGAAGGTATCAGGGTCCAGAAAGAGTTAAAAGTGGAGTAGGGAGCCTATGTGCCAAAACCGCATTGTGTGCATGTATGAAATTCTCAAAGAATAAATAAAATATTAAAAAAGAAAATGAATATTATGTTGTTTTACAAAGGGGACATTAGCATCTGTGGATATTGCTGCATTGGCTCCAACCCCCTTTGGATACAAGAGATGATTTTAATCTACATTCAGTCTCTATAGACTTACCTGTTCTGGATATTTCATGTAAATGATATGGAAAATGTAGCCTTGGTGCTGGAGAGAGGGCTCAGCAGTTAAGAGCACTTGCTGCTCTTCCAGCAGGCCAAGATTGGGTTCCCAGCACCCACATGGTGCCTCATAGTTCCCTGTATGATGATCTGGCATCCGAAAACATCCACACATGTGTACACTCTCACACAGAAAGAGGCAGACACACATAATTTTCTTTTTTTAAAGTAACAAGATGTGACCTGAAGATTGCAGATTGTGTGCTACCTACTCTCTGGTCCTCATGGCTTCCTGTTTGGCTTCATCTCTTATTATCTGTGTCTTACAAAGTCCTTTATTATATTTCTCCTCAATCAGAATCAGGCATGCTCCTGCCTCTGGGCTTTTGTGATTACTAGTTTCTCTGCTATGGAATCTTGCCAAAACCTTAGGGAAACTCATGCTTCCTGCAATTTCATTCTTTCTTTTTCTAAATGCTTTTTACTGTCCGATGCAATACGTACTATGCTTATCCATCTTCTATCTTCCTGACTCCACCAACTCTCTTGAGGACAACTTTGTGTTACTTTCACTTTTACTGTGTTTATGTGTGTGGAGTAGCTTGAGTGAGTATATATGCTTGTATATGTTGAGGCCACAGGTTAGTTTCATGGCATCCTCAGAAATACACTGGCTTGGAGCTTACCTAGCAGGAAAGGCTATCTGGCCAGCAAGCCCTAGAGACCTCCACACTTGACTTTATTTAAAGGTGGGTTCTGGTGGGCAGGCCATGCGTAGGTCCTGATGCTTTACTCACCAAACTATCTCCCCTCCATCAGTAGTCTATACCCAGATTCTACAAGAGTGGCTGGATGCACACAGTAAATGTCCAACCAATAGGGTCTGAATAAACAGGCAGCATGTGAGATGGGTTTCGATCTACAGCCCGTAGGTTGGAACTCAGTCGATAGTCCTAAGTGATCTCAAACTCATGGAAATGCTTCGTCTCAGCCTCCCTGATTGCTGAGATTACAGATGTGAGCTGCATTCAGATTCCTGTAAGTTTTCATCATAGTCTTGGGGACTTTATGTCACCCAACAGTTATTGAGCTGGGGCCTCTTCTGAAAGTCTGCTCAGGGCTATATCCTCTGACCTGAGCCTCAGTATGCCTCAGATCTCATTATGATAAATATCATTTACAGGGTTTCATGAGCATTCACACGGAAGCTGCCTGTGTAAGCAAATACCTATGCAATCATAGAGCAGTATATGCAAGAGCCTCCTTCAGGAGATGGCAAGTAAAATCCTAGAATCATAGAATTAAAAAAAATAGAAAATAAAGATGAGCTTTTATACAACTGAACGTTGGCACAATATGAAAGATTAATATGAAGTCACAGTTCTTATGATTAAGATTTTTATTGATTGGCTTCAACTGCCAGTAATATTTTTATCATTCATAAATAAAATCAGAGGGATTGAAAAAAGGACATAGGGGCTTACAAGCACCTATTTCTTTTGTGTAAATGTTTAGCCTCAACGCTGATTCTTGGCGTTAAAAATCCAGAGAGAAGAGGAAGCTAGAGTTATGATTTGTCTTATTAGAGTGAGCAGCTTAATTTGGTTGGTTGATTGTTTTTCATTGTCTTTTAAGTGGTTTGTTTTATTTATTTATTTTTTTGAGAGGGATAATCCCAGGCTACTGAAAACTCACCATCCTCTTGCCTTACCCTTCTGAGTGCTGAGATCACAGTAATTCACTACCGCACCCAACTGAAATATTCGATAAAATGTAATTGGAATTTCAAAAAATATAACCCAACTTCATTTTAATACCTTCATTATTAACATTTACTCGTAATTTGTATGTCACCTCTCAGTTTAATAGGCAACTATGAATAACTTAGAAGGAAATGTCACATATGAAATATAATTTTCCCATTTTCACCTGTGCTATAATGCTATAATGTACTTTCAGATTGACACATTTAAAACTTGATTGTATTTTTAAGATTTTAAAAGAATTTGTGTGTGTGTGGTGTGTTAGACACATGCTTGTAGATCCCCTGGAGCTGGAACTGGAGTGTCAACTGGTTGTGAATCACTGTAGACTCTGGGACTAGAACTCAGGTCCTCTTCAGGGGAAGTGTCCTGGCTAGTTCTCTTGTCTACTTGACACAGGCTAGAATTACCTGGGAGGAGAATCTCAATTGAGGAAACACTTCTTTAAGATTTCTTGTGGGCAAGTCTACAGGGTCATTTTCTTGACTAATGATTGATGTAGGAGGGCCCAGCTCACTGTGGGTGGGGTCATTTGTGAGCTGGTGGTCCTCTATTGTATAAGAAATTAGAATGAATGAGCCATAGAGAACAGGCCAATGAGCAGCCTGTTTACATGCCTGCTTCAGTTTCTGCCTCACGTTCCTGCCCTAACTTCCTTTCACAGTGGACTGTGAATTGTAAGACGAAAGGAATTCTTTCTTCTCCAGACCATGATGATGGTGGTGGTTTTTTTTTTTAAAATTAATTAATTAATTAATTAATTAATTAATTAATTTTTTAATTTTTGGAGACAGGGTCTTTCTATGCATCTTGGAGCTCACTATGTAGATCAGGCTGGTCTACTTCACAGAGATCTTCCCACCTTTGCCTGCTGAGTGCTAAAGGCATCCTGGTGTTTTATCTTAGCAATAGAAAGCAAACTAGAACATGCATTCCCTACCAAGTATGAGAAGGGAGGGGCTGAACACTCAGGTGAGGGCTTGTGGTCCTTCCTGTGTTCCACTGCCCCCAGGGAACATCTGAAGTGGTCACATCTAGCTGTGGTGAACTCTTCAGAGAAGGTACAGCCAGGCTCATGAAGATGATGGTTGTTCTGCTCAAAGGACAGTTTTGTGGAGGAAGAGCTTCCAAGTCCAAAGGTCTGATGGAGTTTCAGGCTATGGAAACCAGTTCTTGATGCCAGTGGGGACTCCTCTTCCTATTTCTCAGCTGGTCTGACATCTAACAGGGCTGAGATGGCTCAGTTGGTGAAGTACAAGCATGAGGACCTGAGAGTCCTCCACCATCCACATAGAAAGCCTTCATGGTGTCACACACCTGTAATCTCAGTGCCAGGGAGGCAGAGACCAAAGGATCCTGGGACTTCCTGGCCAGTTAGAGTAGCTGGATCAGTGAGCTCTAGGTTTAGTGAGAGAGCCTGTCTTGAAAAATAAGGTAGAAAGTGATTGGTAAAGACACCTGTTGCCAACCTCTGATTTACACATACACACAAAGCAGTCCATATATACATACACATCCCAACACACACACACACACACACACACACACACACACACACACACACACACACACACACACACACACACACACACACACACACACACACCAATCCATACATACCAAAACCAAAATACAATACAATACAATAAATGAGAGCTGGGAGCTGAGCCCCTCAGGTTCCATGCAGGGGAAGGCTTTCCCATCTTATTTAAGGATGCCACTACTATTTTTTAATGAGACAGTTTTCATCTGTGGGACAGAAGCACCTCCCCCAGACGCTCATTCTGAAATATTCTCACACACAGAGCTCAACACATGCTGTGGAGTATGGTGAGAAAAAAAAGCAACAGCCAACCACCGACCATCACTTGATCAGTTTTATTTGGGTTATTAGCAGAGAATATTTTGCACTGGAGACTTCTTACATCAAGCAATAACTGAATGTTAAGCAAACAGATCATCAATTATTAATAGGAAGCTGCCATTACCACAGTCCTTCACACGACGGCGGCACACGCCTTTGCAGAGGGATATAGGAACTTCTGTTGTGCAATGTTGGAATTCAACAGTGTTCCCTCGGCTGAGATGCTTTGAAACTAGGTCTATATCTAATTTTCCATTTGGGAGTGAATGTTGTGATTGAGAGAGAAGTTTAAAATATGGCAAAGAAGTATAGAGATGCTGGCAGAAGCAGTGTTTTGAGAGCTGAGGGCTTTGCAAACTAGAATTTACTTTTAACATGGAATCTAGATGTCTTTTTTTTTTATTGGCTAGACTCTGGATAACTTCATTATTTCATCTATTTACCTGTCTCTGTCTGTCTGTCTATTTATCTATATATCTGTATTTCTATTTCTATCTATCTCTATCTATCATCTATCTGCCCATCTGTCATCTATCTATCTATCTATCTATCTATCTATCTATCTATCTATCTATCTATCTATCTATCTATCCATCCATCCATTCATCCATCCGTCTGTCGCCTATCTATTTATTTATATATCTGTCTATTTCTATCCATATCTATCGCCTATCTGTCTGTCTATCTGTCTGTCTATCTGTCTATCTATCTATCTATCTATCTATCTATCTATCTATCTATCTATCCATCCATCCATTCATCTGTCTGTCGCCTATTTATTTATATATCTGTCTATTTCTATCTATATCTATCGCCTGTCTGTCTATCTATCTATCTATCTATCTATCTATCCATCCATCCATTCATCCATCCATCTGTCTGTCGCCTATTTATTTATATATCTGTCTATTTCTATCTATATCTATCGCCTATCTGTCTATCTATTATCTATCTATCTATCTATCTATCTATCTATCTATCTATCTATCTATCTATCTATCTATCTCTGTGTGAATGCTGGTTTGTGCATATGAATGCCACAGAGCCCAGTAGTGTCAGAGTCTTAGGAACTGGAGTTTTAGGTAGTTGTGAGCTGCCTGATGTGGATACTAGGAACCAGATATGGGTCCTCTGAAAGAGCAGTAAGTTCCCTTAATCAATGAGTTATCTCTCCACCTTCATCTATTTTTTTTAAAATCAAAGTTTCTAGTACTCTCCTAGGGGTTAGACTGAATGTCCAGTGAACCCAGGACTGTTTGCGTCTGCCTCCCCAGCTCAGCCACACTCAGCTTTTTTTTTTAAACAAACAAACAAACAAACAAACAAACAAACGTGGGTGCTAGGGATTGGCGAGGGTTCTCTTGCTTACACTAGGCATGTACGGTACCAGCCGGGTCATTGCTCTAGTCCTGATTTCTTTTTTGTGAATATACTTTCTTTGACTTGTTTTATTACTTTTTTTTTGAGTTGAGGTAGTGCACTCATGTAGTACAGAAATTGAAAAAGGAGATTTACAATGAAATTCTTCCACCCACTTCTCTTTTCATCTATATACTTTCCCCAGAGACCACACCAGTCTCTTTGTGCATTTGCCCAAGATTTCTTTGTGTATTCTCATAAAATATTCATATCAACCTTGTTATATCAAGCTCCTTGTGCTGACACATATGACATATACACACAATCTCTTATGGAGATTCAGATGTATTTTAGAAGTATAATCATCAAAGTGCACATACATGTATAATTCTGAGAGAAACCACCAAATCATCACCAATGCAAGTTTTTGTTCCTACAAAGCTGGCTCATGTTTTGAAGAACAGCTCAAGCCGAGGCTGCTGCCCTGAACACTGCTTTCCAGATGACAAAAGTACTACTTTATTTCTAAAATTTTTATTGATTTTTGAAAAATGTTTACTTTCATACAGTACACTTTCATCATATGTGCCCTCCCCATCCTCCTCTTCTCACAGATTCACCATCATTTCTTTATCTTTCCAAATCTGTGTCCTCTCTTATTTTAATTTAATAACCAATCAACTTCAGTTTGTGCTGTCTGGAGCATGGCTGACCTACAAGGAGTCTCACCCTTAAAGGAAATGGACAGCCTCCCAGGAGCCATCAACTGTCCAAAGCTCCCCAGTTAAGGATGCAGCTCATCACCTTTCCCACTCCATGCTAGAATGTTGGCTGGCTTGGCTTGGACCTGTGCAGGCAGCCACAGTGGCTCTACTTCCATGTCCACAGTTTTACTCTGGTTACCTCCAACCTTTGTCTCTACAGCCGTTCTGTAATTCCTGTTCATGATCATCTCTGAACCTTTCGGAGTGGGGTTGATATAGGTGTCTCATTTGTGGCTGAGCAATTCACAATCGTGTATTCTCTACACTCTGGCCAGTTGTGAGTCTATGCATTAATAATCCAGCATCTACAGCAAGAAGAAATCTCTGATGACACCTGAGAGCTGTACCTACTATGGGTAGTAAAGTAGGAATTAAGGAATCAGTTTGATATCATGTCCATTTAGCAAAATAATAGTAGTAGGTAATTTCTGGGGTTCATGAGCTCCCCAGCCATGTGCTCTTGTCAAGATTTGCAGCAACATGCATGTGTTTCCTCCCATGGATCAGGCCTTAAGCAGAATGCTATTGGTTACCTGTAGTAAGAGTTTCTGGCCTGGCCTAGCCCCAAGATCTGGACCAACAGTCCCAAATAATCACATAAAATCTTATATTAATTACATGCTGTTTTCCCTATGGCTCAGGCATATTACTTGCTAATTCTTACTCTTAAACTAACCCATGATTAGCCAAGTGGCTTAGGACCTTTCTCAGAGCAGCATTTCGTCTTCTTTCCTCCACATCTGCCGGCATCTCTGCTCCTCTTCCTCTTCCCAGAATTTCCTTTGTCTGGTAGCCCCACCCACACTTCCTGTCTGCCTTCTGGCCAATCAGTATTTTATTAAACCAGTAAAAGGGACAAATATTTACAGTGTGTAAGAGCACAATCCCATGGCAGTTACCACCATAACCTTTGTGGACATATCTGGCCATACTGGTTATTGTCCATTACAAAGGTCATAGCTGGGTAAGATTATTGACGACTTCTTCTCCTCTAAGCAACCTGTGAAGCACATCCCAGGACTAAGAAGTAGCCAGCAGAGATGAAACTTTCTGGTCACTACCAACTTGATTTCTCCACGACTTGTGACCAATGTGTGTGATATCTTCAGCAAAACAATACAGACTATTCATGCAGCTCTTGGCTACCCGTCTTTGCTTTGTTTGTACTACCTTGTTCTCTGTGTCCAGCACTTAGCTTTCTTTCAAAGCCTCTGACTCTTGCTTGCTGCAGGATGTAGCTAGTTAAACCTTCATGTCTTGTGTCTTCACCTGCAGAGTGGGCTATAAGAATACTTGCACCCCCAATATTTGGAGAATTCACTAGTATGAGAAGCTCTGAACACAGTTCAGGTTTAGTTTACACTTAAAGATACTGCTGCTCCTGTGGGTGTGGCTCAGTGGTAGAGTCTAGTACGCACAAGTCTTCACTCCCAACACCATAAATACCACTATCTGCTGCTGAGTGGGCCAAATACATAATGCCTCAAAATCATTCCCTCCCTGCTCCTTATAGACTCTCCATGACATAACATCAAACATTTTCTTAGAAGATGAGGAGGTAGTCTTGGTTCTACATAGACAAATGTGAGCCCTTTTTTCTGGGTATTGTTAGGGAAGAGGAAACTGAGGTAGGCATGAGTGGCTAGTAGAGGCAAAGATGATTATGGTGTAGAAGCCACAATTCTTTAACAAACCTCGGGAAAAGAAAGGAAGCTGATACTTCCTGGAGCTTCATCTTGGAAACCCCAAGGACAGGGAGGTTCCCAAGCTGTAGGTCTAGGTGTCTGTGAGAGGACGTTCCAGGAATGTGTCCTAAAGTCACCATCTATCTGGGCAGTCAAGGTTTTACATTTTAGTATTGAAGGGGGAGTGAGAGGTGGGGTTGGCATGACTTTCTAGGTGGATCATCTTTTTCTAGTGTCAAATAGCTCTGAATTCAAACCCTGTCATGCCATTTGCAAGTAGGTTGACCACCTTGCAGGGGTGAAGATGGGATCTAGGTTCTCACATATGACAGGAAGATGCCCTTCCACTGAGCCTCAGGCAAAAGATTCAAGAAGAGTGTGTCAGGTCCTATGGAGCTGGAGTTTCAGGTGGTTAGAGCCACCCAATGTAGAAACCAAACTCACAACATCAGCAAGAACAAGTGCTTCTAACTACCTAGCCACCTCCCTAGCTCCAGTTTATGCCTGTGCTGGAGGTCAGATTCAAGTCCTCAGGCCCATGTGGTGGGTGCTTTGCTGGCTGAGCTACCTCCCTAACCCTGCCCAAGTGCATAGTTATTTATTTATTTTTATGTTTGAGATTGCAGTATTGCAACATTTCTCCATTTTCTTTCCTCCCTCCCATTTTCTCACACAACCTTTCCTGGTCTCCTTCAAACTCATGGCTTTCTTTTTCATTAATTATTACACATACACATACGCAGACATGCACTCACACACACACAAACACACACATACAAACACATACACACATACAAACACACATACACACACTCACATACACATACACACAAGCACACATACACAAACACACACAAACACACATACACACACGATATATTTGTATATATGCCACATATATACACATACAATATATATGCATATATATTCCTAAATACAATCCTGTTAGTTTATATTCTGTTACTTGTACGTGTGTTTTCAGGGATGACCAGCACTGGACCTAGTTGCTGTGCTTCCCCGGGGAAGGACCACTTCTCCCACTCCCGGCCTTCCTCAGTTGCTTGTAGATCAATGTGTGGAATTAAGGCCTTGTTGGCAGCATATTGCCTTTAAATTTTAAAAAATACATTTATTGATAGTGTGTGTGTGTTTGTGTATGTGTATGTATGTATGTGTTTATGCGTGTGTGTGCACCCATGAGTGTGTAAGTCAGAGGACATCTTGTAGGAGAGAGTTCTGGGGATTGAGCTTAAGTCACCAGACTTGGCAGTCAGCTGTAGCTCTGACTCTCGCCTTCCTCCCCTGTCAGAGGGCAAATAGTCAGCTTCCTGGATGTTCACTTTTTCATGGGGAGCTGTTTCTGAGGACCACCTACCATCGTCACCGTAAGCAGTTAGCACCATGCAGGCCAGTATTTACACTCAGCAATGTCAGTCTGGATTGGGGATATCCAATGAATCTGGCTTTACAAGCCCTGTGTCTTTGGGATACAAGTGGGACCCTGAGGGAGTGCATGCTAATAAATCCAAGAAATGAAATCAGAAGTTAAAATGTTTCTTAGCATACATATTATTCACAGCAAAGCAAGACAAATTTGTGAGCCTTGCATTACCAAAAAAGGGGAGAGATAGACTGACAGATTTCCTGCTGCCTTGGGCAGTAAATAGAGGATGAACTAGATGGCCCTGGTCTGCTAATTTAAGGGGTATCAAAATCACCCACTGTCTCTTTTTGTGCCCATCCTTTCCTATGCTACTTTCAAAGGCAAAATAGTCACGTGCTCCACACATGATTTTTACCCCCCACTTTCTCCTGTCTATTCTGTCCCCCTATTTGTTTTCAATCCTTTGCTCCCGAGAGGCCTTCGTCCTTGTGCCTGAGAATCATGCTGCTTCTTTGCGTGAAGTACTTCAATCTATCTGCTGCTGCTTCGAGCTATGTGTGACTCCTCAGCCAGCCATCACATTCATGAAATATTTCCCAGGATCTACAGCATCGATGCCCCTTTCTTCCTTGATTCCTTGAGACCTAGTTTAATGTTTCTTTTATAGTGTTTTTTTCATATTGAGCTCTGGTATGTATCAGTCTCCAGCGTTGCATTGGGAAATCTCGGAGTCAAGGACAGAATTCTTTAACCCTTTCCTCTGTGGAGCACTGTAGTAGGAGGTTTCTGGCCCGGACTTTCAGGCCTAGCCTCATGGTTTAGGCCCGCAGACCCCCAGACACGCAGAGACACACAGATGCTTATAATAGTTTTAGGCTGATCAGCCTAAGGCCCAGGTATACAACTTGCTAACTCTTTACCCTTCATCTAACCCATGTCTCTTATCTTGTTCAGCCATGTGGCTTGGTACCTTTTCTCAGAGCAGCATAGTTGTCCTCTGCTTCTTCTGGCTTCTCTCTGGCATTCTGCTCTGTGCTTCCTGTTCTCAGAGTTTTCTTAGTCTGGTAGCCCTGCCCACACTTCCTGTCTGCCTTTGGCCAATCAGTGTTTTTTATTAAACCAGTGGGCGGGACAATTATTTACAATGGAACAACATAATCTCCCACAGAGCACACTTAAGTGACAGGCCCTATGATGTGATCCATGGAGGTGAATCAAACTGCTCTTGGTGTGGAAAGAAAATCTTAGGGTGAGAGCAATAAGAAAATGAGGCACCAAGCTGCACCCCTTGCACAGTATATTCACTTCATCCTCAGAGTGACACAAGATGTACCCATCACAGCGCCCATTCCATTGTTGAGAATCCTGAGCCAGGCAAAGTGCAACTCATAGGGGAACCGAGGACGAAGAATGAAGATTCCCCATACCTGAGAATGCCAAACTCATCAGTCTCTTGATTAGGAGATTTGGCTAGGTAAAGGGATAGAGGAGAGAAATACAAAATGGAGGGACTGTACCGCAGCCTGAGGGAGAAGGGCATCCCTCTTTGGGAACTGCGAGAATCATCTCCACATCCCCTTTATCCAGAGAGCTCAGTGAAGAGTAGGTGACACTGAATTGTATGTGCATCTGTGTTGGTGCGTGTATGGGTGGTACACGTGTGGGTGCAGCATGTGTGCCCGGTGCATGTGTGGGTGGTGCATGTGTGTGGGTGGTGCATGTGTGGGTGGTGCATGTGTGGGTGGTGCATGTGTGGGTGGTGCATGTATGGGTGGAGCATGTTTGGGTGGTGCATGTGTGTGGGTGGTGCATGTGTGGGTGGTGCATGTGTGGGTGGTGCATGTATGGGTGGAGCATGTGTGGGTGGAGCATGTGTGGGTGGTGCATGTGTGGGTGGTGCATGTGTGGGTGGAGCATGTGTGGGTGGTGCATGTGTGGGTGGTGCATGTGTGGGTGGAGCATGTGTGGGTGGTGCATGTGTGGGTGGTGCATGTGTGGGTGGAGCATGTGTGGGTGGTGCATGTGTGGGTGGAGCATGTGTGGGTGGTGCATGTGTGGGTGGTGCATGTGTGGGTGGTGCATGTGTGGGTGGTGCATGTGTGGGTGGTGCATCTGTGTCTGGTGCTTTTGTGCATCGTGCATGTATGGGTGGTGCATGTGTGGGTGGTGCATGTGTGGGTGGTGCATGTGTGAGTGGAGCATGTATGGGTGGTGCATGTGTGGGTGGTGCATGTGTGGGTGGTGCATGTGTGTCTGGTGCATGTGTGGGCAGTGCATGTGTGTCTGGTACTTTTGTGCATCGTGCATGTGTGGGTGGAGCATGTGTGAGTGGTGCATGTGTGGGTGGTGCATGTGTGGGTGGTGCATGTGTGGGTGGTGCATGTGTGTCTGGTGCTTTTGTGCATCGTGCATGTGTGGAAATCAAAGGACAGTTTGAGGGAGTCAGTTTCCTCTACTATTAGGGACTGGTGACAGAACTTGGGTCATCAGGCTTGGCAGTAAACCTATACCTGCTGAGCTTTCTTGTTGACCCCGCTCAGTACTGATAAGGATGCCTTGCTGCAGCAGAAGTCCCTAGAACTTCTGTGATTCAACTCTATACCGGAATTCATCTTTCCTCAGGCTCTTCCAGTATTCACAACTCTCTCTTTTGGCTGAGGCTCTGAGGGTTCAGGAATCAGACTTCCAGTTTAGAAGACTGTGTTATCAGATTGTCTCCATTTGATCTCCAGAAACAGTACAAAGACGTCTCCTCCTCCTCTGCTCTTTAAGTGTTCAGGAAGCATACATTTCTACATTTGGGCCAGTCTGGTGAGAGGTTTGGGATGGCTAAGCACTTGCTGGATGGGCAGATGATGAGATTCCTTAACTGAAGCCATCTACGGCCCACATGCCTTTGGAGTGCCCTATAAGTACCCCATACAGTTGAGTGGTATGTTAGTTTGAGTGTGAAATGTCCCCCAATGGGCTCATGTGTTTGAACACTTTGTTTATGAAGGTAGTAGAGTATTTAGGAGGTGGAGCCTCACTAGAGGAAGTCATAGGAGCCGAGCCTTGGCGGTGTATAGCCAGCCCACCTCCTGGTCATTCTCTGCATCCTGACTGTGATACAGTGTGACTAGCCTGCCTCTGGCTCCTGACTTTATGTGTTCTTCTCCTGCCATTCTGTCTCCACCATGGTGGACAAGTCCCTGGAGTTGGGAGCAAGATTAAATCTCTCCTCCCTCTAATTGTTTCTCGTCAGGCATTTGGTCACAGCAAGGAGAAAAGAGCTAAAGTAGAGGCCATCTCAGGGGACGCAATCTTAGCACAGATGCTGTGGTCTGTACATCTCTTTATTTTTGTTCTTCCTCATGGTTCTGGGATCACCTTCGCGGTCTGCACAGCCTGGAACAAACAGGCAGGAAAGCTCTTCTCCTCCTCCTCCTCCTTGTGTTCAAAACACTTTGTCAAGGCCAGGCGTGCTCTCTCTTTTAGAGCCTGGCAGTTAATGAAAGGGATTCTAGAGCCGGTCTCTTGGGGTTCAAATCCTGGCTCTGCTACTTATCAGCTCTGTGACCTTGAATAGTTATTAAGCATATTTGTCTTGTTAATTTCTTCACCTGCAAAATGAAATTATGAGAGCATCTATTTAAGAGGCTTTTGTAAGGATCTAGAGGAGTTAAAGTATCGCCAGGAACATTTTATATAGTGCCAGGAACGTTGTAGGTAGAATGTGTGTGGTGGTGGTGGTGTTAATAATTGTGTTGGTTTGAATGACGAAGGTCAGTTAAGAGACTGAAAGTAAATGCTTACAATTTTTTTTTGGGGGGGGGTAAAGAATCTCCCCAAATACTCAGCGCTTCCTTTGAAACAAAAGACACGTGACAGGCAGTTTGCAAATGAGTGGTCATGTTTCAATAAAAATTTATTTATAAACAAAACTGATGAGTCAGATTTGGCCTGGGGGCTATGGTTGTAGATTCCTGCCATATGGTGTAACCAGTTGGCATGTTAGAGGGAATCCAGGACCAATAATCATATTTCCACATGAAAAAGTAGCTTCTGGCTGGATACACAACATAAAGAGGTGGGCAAAAAAAAAAAAAAAAGTTAGTAGAGATAACCAAGAACAAACTTGGTTTTTTTTTCATTCCCGCTACTTCTGCATCTTTTTACTTTACAATTTGCTTAGAAAGGCAAAACAGATGGAGACCCTCTCCATTATCAATGAGATTAAATGAAGATCTCGTGAAGTGGCGTTGGTTACCATGGCATTCCTGGAACAGCTTTCCAGAAACTCCACATAGAAGGGCAAGCTTTTATCACCCATGTGACTCAAGTAATTCTAATCTAGAGTGTGGAGATGACCCGTGTATCTCACAGAGACTAGTGCATCTTCCTAGGATCTCAGAAGTAGAAAAGGAAGCTGAGTTCATAGATGCTTTGCTTTTGCTCGAGGAGGAAAGCAGAGCACGTTAATTAGGTAGAAAATACAGGTTGCAGGTAGGTAGCAGGGTGAGGACATCAGGTAGTGAATGGCTAAGAAAAAGCCACAAAACCATCAGTCCGTGAGGTGTATAGTGATCTACGGTCTTTGAAATATGCTGTGATGGAGTAGGGGGTCAAGTAACAGTGATATTTACAACCAGGCTTAGCAGTGTTAGACAGCATATTTGTGTCTTTACTGTTTCTATTGATTTTCCTTTTGGGTGGTGAGTATGTGTCATGTTTGTGTAGTGTTTGTGGTATGTACAAGTGTGTGTCTACTCATGGATTCATGCATGTATGGCGGTCACAGGAGGATGAGTATGTGTCATGTTTGTGTAGTGTTTGTGGTATGTACAAGTGTGTGACTACTCATGGATTCATGCATGTATGGCGGTCACAGGAGGATGTCGGGTGTCCTGCTCTGTCATTCTCTACCTTGTTTCCTTGACATTGATCTCTCACTGACCCTGTAGCTAGACTGTCCCAGTGGCCCTCCTGTCTCTGTTCCCCACAGCACTGGGATGTCCTGGGACCTGGGATTACAAGTGTGTGTGTGTGTGTGTGTGTGTGTGCAATCACGCTTTTTACATGGATTCTGGGGTTCGAACCTAGGTGCCCATGCTTGTCCAGATGTATACCCAGGCCTTATCTCATATTTTCTATGATCAGGAATCTTGACACATCTTAGCTGTAGGCTGAGTCTCAGAGTGTCTGTCAAAGCCACAATCGTAGCACCAATGAGCTGGGTTTTGAGTTGAAGGTTCAAACAGGGAAGGACCCTTCCAAGTTCCCGTGTTGCTGGCAGATCCACTTCCTCCAGGGATGTGGCTTCAGCTATTCCTTGCTGTGTGGTACTATCTAACGTGGTAGCTCACATTACAAGCTATGCAAAGCTGCGAAACAACAGAGTCCACTTGCAAGATGGAGGTCACATTCTGGTACGGTTTTATCAGGGGGGTCCTGACAGGGTCCTGCCCATGTCAAAGGTTGGGGGGACTGCACAAGGATATGAAAACTAAGTCAAGGTGAGGATTGAGTGATGCCAGAGACTGCTTGCCTCAGAGAAGGAGAAGTCATGATGTGCAGCTGCAGTGAGAACATGTTGACTAGGTCTGTGATAGTGTGTGAACTCCGGTGGGTGGGCAAGGGCTTTGATTTTCCCTGGCGATGCTTATGAGAAACATAGCGCACTACTTAAGTATATGCCTACACTATGCAATGGGCAGATGAGGGGGTTTGATATGACCATTATTTCAAACATTTCAAGGAGTCATGATGGCATGGTCCGCATGCATTCAGAGCTCAGGCTTTGGAGATGCTGTATGAAGAAGCATGGTGATTGCTAACTAGCAGGATGTTGGGCTCATCACGTGTTTGATTTGGAATTAATTTTGGTCACTGCAATTCAGAAACCTTTCACTTGGCCAGATTTTTCCCAATTCTTACATTAATTCACATGACCCAGTATGAGTCCATTTATGAAGCTTAGGAATTCCAGTTGTGCCTTGTGTGTCTCACTATAGATATAAGGTTAGGGGCTTCATTTATACCATTTGCTTAGGATTTTGAGCTATAGTTTGTGTGTGACTACCCTTGTTACATATACAGTTGATTTGGCAATAGTTATGGTAACATAGATACCATTATTTACATATAGAACATTTTCTTATTTTTGTCCACTTCATATCCCTTGTGGCCAACCCCTTCTGGTACCCGTAGATCACGATAAACTCCATCCTCCTTCTGGTTCTCAGAGTTTCGCCTTTTCTGACTCTCATGTATCCCCATGCTAGCCTCTAACTCACTGTATGGTCCACTCTGACCTTGAGCTTTCATTAAAATATTTATTTATGTGTGTGTCTGTGTGTACCATGTATAAGATAGGACCTACAGGAGCCAGATGAGGGGTTGAAATCCCCCCAGAGCTAACCTGGTATGGGTTCTGGGAGCTGAACTGTGTCCTTTCCAAGAGCATTATGAGCCAAGCCTCCTCTCCAGTCCTGGCCTTGAAGTTTTGATTTTATTTTCTACTTTCTTACATTCTTGCTCACTGTCTCTCTCCTCTCCAATTCTCAATGTGTTTTTCTCTCTTGGTCTCATGTAGTCTAGGCCGGAAGCTGGCTTTTTTTTTTTTTTTGGTCGACTTGATACAAACTAGAGTTATTGGGAAAGAGAAACCTCAACTGAGATAATATCTTCATCAGATTGCCTGTAGGAAAATTGTCAGGAAGTTCTTGGTTAATGATTGATGTTGGTGGGAGGGCTTTGTCCATGTGGGTGGTGTTACCCTTAAGCACGTGGTGCCGAGTTGTCTAATAAAGTGAGCAAGTCACCAGGAATAAGCCAATAAGCTTCATTTCATGACCTCTGCTTCAGCCCTTGGGTTCCTGTATTGAAGTACCTCAAAGATGGACTGTGATCATGGCATGTAAGCCAAATAAACCATTTTCTCCTCAAATTACTTTTGTCCATTGTCTTTATTACAGCAACAGAAAACAAATACACTGGCCTTGAGTGCCGGTGCCCCGGTACCCTGGTACCCCCTTTCTCTCTGGAGTGCTGAATTCAGACCCAGGGCCTTCTGCATGCTAGACAAGCATCCTACCAACTGAGCTGTAACCCGATACTTCCAACTCCTTTTAATGCAACCAAGTAGCATGTAGCCTTTGGAGTCTAGTTACTGGAACTCAGCACAATGTCTTTGGGATTCACCCATATCCTTGCATGAATTAGTAAGTCATTCCTTTGAACTGTCAAGTACTAGTTTGTTTTACAGACACATGGCAATTTGTTTACCCACCAGCAATTAAACACATGCTTGTGGCTTGCGGTAATTGTAAATAAAATCCTCAGAACACTGGCAAGTAGGTTTTCTTCTTTGTGTATTTATTTTTACTGCCGTGGTAAAACCTAAAAGAACTGATGGGTAGATGTATGCTGATGTCAATCAGCTTCATGTGTGTGTGTGTGTGTGTGTGTATTTGTGTGTGTAAGTGTGTGTATATGTGTGTGTGTGCATGTTTGTGCTCGTGTATGTGTGTGTGCGTATGTGTGTGTGCATGTGTGTGTGATCATGTATGTGTGTGCATGCGGGTGTGTACATGTGTGTGCTCGTGTATGTGTGTATGTGTGCGCATGTGTACATATACCTGTGTGTGTGCATATGTGTGTGTGCACATGTATGTGTGCATGTGTGCTCATGTATGTGTGTGCATGTGTTTGTGCATGTGTGTGCACGTGTGTGTGTGAGTGTGTGTACTCGTGTATGTGTGAGTGTGTGTACTCGTGTATGTGTGTGTGCATGTGTATGTGCATGTGTGTGTGATCATGTATGTTTGTGCATGTGTGTGCTCGTGTATGTGTGTGCATGTGTTTGTGCATGTGTGTGCACGTGTGTGCATGTGTGTGTGTGAGTGTGTGTACTCGTGTATGTGTGTATGTGTGTGCATGTGTGTGCGTGTGTGTGAGTGTGTGTGTGCATGTTTGTGCTCGTGTATGTGTGTGTGCGTATGTGTGTGTGGATGTGTGTGTGATCATGTATGTGTGTGCATGCGGGTGTGTACATGTGTGTGCTCGTGTATGTGTGTATGTGTGCGCATGTGTACATATACCTGTGTGTGTGCATATGTGTGTGTGCACATGTATGTGTGCATGTGTGCTCGTGTATGTGTGTGCATGTGTTTGTGCATGTGTGTGCACGTGTGTGCATGTGTGTGTGTGCATGTGTTTGTGCATGTGTGTGCACGTGTGTGCATGTGTGTGCGTGTGTGTGAGTGTGTGTACTGGTGTATGTGTGTGTGCATGTGTATGTGCATGTGTGTGTGATCATGTATGTGTGTGCATGCGGGTGTGTGCATGTGTGTGCTCGTGTATGTGTGTATGTGTGTGCATGTGTGCACGCGTGAGACGCAAACGTCAATGTTGTGTCTTCTTCTCTCACTCTCCATCTTGCTTTTTCAGTTACAGCCTCGTCACTGCCCCCGGAGTTCACTGGTTGGCTCGCCGGCTGGCCAGTGAGCTCTAGGCACCTGTCTTTTTCTCTTCCCTCGGTGCGATGGTTACAGAGATGTATTACTATGCCTGGCTTTTTATGGGAGTTTTGGAGATTTGAACTTAGGTCCTAATGCTCTTTGGCAGGCACTTTACCAAGTGAGCCCTCCCTCTGGCCCTTCCATAGTATATTTTGGATGCTCATTGCTTCATTTCTTATATTTAGGTTGTAAACTATCTGTGACTTGCTTTGGTGTATGGTGTGAGCCAGGGATCAGATTTTTATTTTTCCACGTTGTTACCTAACACCACTCACATTGAGAAGCCTGATTTTCTCACTTTCCTGCCATTTGGTAATAGACCAAGTGCTTATAAATGGGCGTGTCCCTTATGAACTCAATTTCATTTGTCTATTTTCATACTAATATCACTCGATTGTCTTGTCATCACAATAGTTCTTAATTCCTTCTAGAATGATTTTACACTTTATTGCTTTTCTTCGATTGCCTTGGTTATAAACAGGACCTGCACAAGATCAAGCCAGTCAACGCCAAGTCTCAATCTCTAGCTGAAGAGCTATGGATAGTTTATGGCCTCTGAGGGACAGTTCGGAACCTGGTAATTTGACCACACCCCAAGATATGGCCTCATACTTAGGAGCATATAGGAAGTACAAATTGGATTCAGTGGGTTATATGCATAAAAAGAGGATATGAATTTGCGAGGAGATGAACAGAGGATGGATCTGGGAGGGGTTAAAGTTAGGGGGAGGTGTTGGGATAATCTTTTCGTACAGTGTGTGATACGTCTCTATCCTTCTTCACATGCCTAAGGCACCTTCTGATTGGTTTAATAAAGGGATGAACAGCCAATAACTAGGTAGGAGATGATAGATGGGACTTCCAGGTAGAGATAAAAAAAATTCTGGGAAAGAATCTGAGACAGGGGATTTACCAGCCAGACTTGGGAGGAAGTGGTGTGGTACTGAGGAGAGGTAATGAGCCATGTGGCCAAATGTAGTTTAGTATAAATGGGTTAATTTAAGTTTTAAGAGCTAGTTGGGAGCAAGCCTAAGTGAAGGCCAAGCTTTCATACTTAATAAAAAGTCTCCATGTCATTATTCAAGAGCTGGCAGTCCAAAGAAGAGCTGTTACAGGGAGGAGTGATGGGCAAATATGATCAAGATACATGGTATACATGCACGAAATCCTTAAAGAATTAGTAAAGATATTCTATTAACAAAAAGTTGCAAAAGATTGTCTTGACCAGTTTGGGCTCTTTATGTGTAGGCATATATTTTAGAATCCACTGGTCAGTTTAAAACAAAACAAAACGTTGTTTAGAAATTGTGTGGAACTGAATTGAGTTTGTAGATCATTTTCAGGTGATGGACATGAATGCCCTATTGAACCTTCTAATTCATGTCTGTGACTTTCCTTCCATTTACTTAGATAGCTTTAAATTCCTACCAAGGATGTTTTGGCTTCATTGTGGCAGGCACTCACAGATTGTTAGATTTATTTCTGGGTGTTTGATTTTAAGGCACATTATTGTAAAGTGGTATTTCTATTATCTAAGTGTTTGCTGGCACATAAAATTACACTTGATGATTCCATATTTATCTTGCTAGCCTGAGTTTTGAAATTTTGTTTTTCTCTTGGAAGGTGCCTTGAGGCATGTGCCCTGGTTTTTTTCTGCGCCTTTCAGGTACACTGCACTGGAGATTCAGGGTGCCAGTGACATAGGAGTTCATACAGTCAGAGAAAGTGGCTCTTAGGGAAGGACAGTACAATGTGACTGATGTCTAACTTAACCTGCAGGACTGGGAGATGACTCATGTTTCTCTTGTACGTGTGTGAGTCACCTGGGAGCTGGGTATAGTGTTGTGTGACTGTAACCTCAAAGGGGTGGAGAAAGAATCTCAGGGTCTCACTGGCTGTTGAGCAGAGCCCAACTGGAGAGCTTTAGGTTCAGTGACAGACTCCATCCCATAGAACTGAGGAAGAAATCCCCATGTCAATGTCTGGCTTCCGCATACATGCTTCCCACCCCCAAACCTTGTCTACTATGCCTGAAATGTCTGAAAGGTGACAGACATTGACAGAATCACCCTCTAGATTGGAATATCTCTGTAATGACTGATCTCTTCCTCAAGAGAAGTCACCCCCCAAGCCTTGACAGGTCAGCCTGAATTCCCTATGTAGCCTAGGATGACCGCGAACGTCTGCTTTTTCTGCCTCCACCTCCCAAACCCACACACAGTTTCTATGGTTCTGGGGATACATTCCAGAGCTCCCTATACACACTAGTCAAGCATTTCTCCAGTGAGGTACATTCCTAGCCTCAGTCTACCGTATTTAGGAACAAATAGCATCAGTAATGCGAGACCCCTGCTCTCCTTTGTCCTCACAGTCCCTTTAATGTCATATGTTAGTTTTTATACCTATTTTTTATCATTTAAATTGGCTTTGTTTTAATCACCCATATGCTACTGCCGAGGCCTAAAACTAACATGATGACTCACCAGGGGATGGATGGATCTCCCTGGTATGTGAGATCAACTAATATTGTGACAGAGATGGGGAAGTAGGAAGCAATCTGTGCAGGGCTGTCACATACAGTTGCGTGATGTGTGCACCACTCAAAGGCTCTGAGCATTTGGGAGAAGAAAGCTATCCCACACTGTTTGCTAACCAGCCTGTGTACCCAGCTGCATGATGGGTGTGTGTCTGTCAACAAGACAACATTTTCCCTGGTTTGCCTTCTAAGACTGGGTAACCTTTTCTGTTTTACAGAGTCGTCCACTGCTACTGTGGCTTGGACCTCCAAGTTTGACCTACTAACTTGACCAACAGGAGTTGCGTTTATCAGCTGCTCCTGGCACAGCTGAGCGAGGCTGTCGGGATGCTGACAGAATGCTTCTGGAGAGCTCTGTGCCCTCTTCTTGCCTTTCTGCTTACCTCTTATTGATTCCTCTGCCTGGCTTGGCTAAGCCTGAGCCAGGAGCCCTCCTGTTATTAAAAGCAGTCCCAGCTGTCCACACCTTTCATTTTCTTTGAATTACATTAATTGCCTGACAGCTAAAAATTGAGCCGGTATTTTCAGATTTCAGCTGCTGGTCGGCAAGAAATATTTACTAGCTCCTGCAGATTTATAAAGATGCCACAGAGATGCCTGGAGACTAACAATCAGAAAATACAGCAGCAGAACAACACTATTTTTCAAGGTTAAATGCTTGGAATGCTAAAGAGAAATTGTCCATAAAGCAAAATAAGGATTTGGGAAGCAGGCAGCCTCTGCCCTGGACAAAAGAAAGGAGACAGAGGTTGAAAACAAGATTTCACAGCTTCACAATAATTATGAATTTAATAAGGGAGCTTTACTTTTAATTTTGTTTTAGTCGGGCAGCCGTTCTCCTCCCTCCCGCCCTCCTCTGGGCATGGTGCTCTGGGCATGGTGCTTTGCTAATATGCTCCTCAGGCTGGGTCACAGAGAGAGCTAGGAAGAGCCCCCAGCCAAAAGGCACTCTGACAAGGAAGTATTTAGACAGCTTATGTTTCTGTCCCTTTTCAGGAAGATGGAGCCAGTTCCTTTTGGCTTTATACCCTTCTGGCACTCAGAAGGGACTCAGCAAGACAGTGAATTCTAAAAAGGAAAAACCAAGGCGGGGAGACATGCACCTCACTCCCATTCTATGGGACCATGGCTTTTAATTCATGTTTGTATAAACAAAATAATAAAGCTCAGATATGACCACCAAGAATGCTCCAGGCTCCCGGGCTAGTTCCACCACTGACGTCCACTTACCTCACAACGTGATGATTTAAATGGGCTTGGTAAAGAGCTATGGGTTTTCCCAAAATAGAAAGCCACCAGGAGCCACTCCACAGAAAAAGTATAAGCTGTTTTCTTGGGTTATAAATATTTATTTTTAAATTGTTCATTTATCTACCAAACATTAATTAGCTGTCAAGTTTTCAGGAGTGGAAGGAAGGTTTGAGGCAAGGTCTGGCTTTGTGCACAATCTGCTCTCTGACTTGCGAACCTCCTGCCTCAGCCTCTCCAGCGCTGGAATTTAACGTGTGCACTAACTACGACTCCCACTGAGGGTTTGTTTTCCTGAGATGCTCTTTTTGTGGTTTGTCTATAAGTGTGTGTATATTTGTATGGGGTGTGTGTGTGTAGAGGTAAAATCCATATTGTAAAATTGGTCATTTAAAAACAAGCATATCTGTCATATTTAAGACATTATGATATTTCCCAACCCATCTCTCTAGCTAGTTACAAAATATCACCATAATTTCCAGGTAAAAACTTCACCTGTTTGTGCCCTGTTCTCCGTCTCTCTTTTGAACTAGCATCTGACAACTTTACCTTCCCTCCCTATGGTTGCTCTAATTCTGAATATTTAATATAAATAGAATTACATAGCACTCAGTCCTTGGTGTCTGGACTCTTACAATGTTCTATTAAATTGTTTGTGCCTGCTCTGTTACCTCAGCATGGATATGGTCAGAGGTCAACTTGTAGAACGTCAGTTTTCTCTTTCTATCGTGTTTGTGTATTCATGTTTGTTTAAATATATTTTACCCCTTTCTGGTGTATGGGCTTTTGAGTAGTCTTGCTGGGTCACTGGGAAATTCTCTGTTCAGTTTGCTGGAATTCTGAAGTGCTTCCTCTTGCTTCTCCTCCAGTCTGTTTGATGCTGAGTAGCCAAGGATGGCTTTGAACTTCAGATCCTCACACCTCAGGCATTCTTTTCCCACCCCTGACATTCCTTTGGTATCTTCCTGCCTGCCTGGGATCCCCTTGCAGATGCATAAGTGAATTACTCTATTTGGGATCCCCAGATCTGCCTCCTGCTTGCTTTCAGCACCAGGGACAGCGGCCACTTTCTCCAGTCTCTCTGGAAACAATCCTCAGAAGAATGAATAAATGCCCGTCCACTGGTGTCCAGTACCAGACAAAGAGCTGTGCATTTATATCACGTCTGTTATTTATTTGGGGGAGTGGCCTATGTAAAATTTCCTGAGAGTGGGAAATGCAGAAAATTTGTTTTGGCCTTTAATCTTAGATTCTTATTCCCACCTGGGCCTCGAGACTGGTCCATCTCAAGGAATATAAAAAAGCAGTGCTCAGATTTTAGTTTGCTCATAAATCTGCCTCTCAAATTGCCATTTTTTATCTGTGTAGCTTTGTTTCCCTTGAGTTCAAATGAAGTGCTTTACCTTAGCAATGATTCAGTATTCCTGGGACACCGTGGGCTTGGAGAGCCACACAGTGAAAGTTCCATTTCAAATCCCCCCATTTATAACCATGGGGAGAGCTGCATGTTCTCTTGGGGGTTATCAATGATTTCACAAAACTCAGCCTTTGTTTCTTGTGCCTCCATTTTTCAAAATGTGCTCCTTCAAATCTCTGGAAGCTGTTGCCTCCGAGGAAAAATTTATCTCCAACTTGACATCTTTTGTACTGTATCCCTTTTCAATTCTCCTTTCTCATTGAGGATAAATGGTTCTTCAGGGCTTGGAATGAAGAGTTACATCTCTACGATGCAACTTGTGGGTATGTCAGGCTTCCCTCTTTCTAAACCTCACTTTATGCCTCTGGGCTGGAAGATGGAACCATAGATAGTTGCTATAAAGGGCATTTTAGGTTAAACTGTACCTACCTAGAGTTCATAAACTGTGATCCCAACTCCAAGTCCCCATGCACATGACCCTGTTTGGGACCTGGAACTATTGCAGATGTAAGGCAGAGAGATACAGTCACCCTGAAATAGAGGGGGTGCTTATTTAGGTTATCACAGGATTCCTGGCCTCTTCACTAACTGGGTGGAATTTGGACATGAACAGGAGAGACTCCAATGCAAATGTTAGGTGAAATCTACTGTCAAGAATTTCAAAGAAAGCCAGAGACCACCAGAAGTCATGAGAAAGGCAGGAACAAATAGTTTCAATGAACAGTTCTCTTATGAAACACACATAGGGTTTGGACTAAGAAATTCAGTCCTGTGATATAACACATTCCTGTTTTTTTTTTTTTTTTTTTTTAAACTACCTGGTTTATGGTCTCCTGTTGAAATAGGCCTGGCCAGGTCATAGGGTGATTTGTTAATGAGGTTTGTCTCTGTGTCAAAATTTACTTGGGAGATGTCAGACTTGGCTTATAAGAGCTTGAGTTTCTAGAACCAGGTATTCTAGTAGGATGTTTCTGGCTCATCCTGGCCTCATGGTCCAGACACACAGTCCCACAGCCGCTTAGTGCCAAATCATCACACAAAGGCTTATTAGTTACAAGCTGATTGGTCTATGGCTCAGGCTTATTACTTGCTAATTTTTATACTTTAAGACAACCCATATTTCTACTTATGTTTAGTCACATGGCTTGGTACCATTTCTCATCTTGCTGCTCTGTGTCTGCTCTCATTTCTTGCTCTGCTCTTTGGCTTCCAAGAATTCTCTTAGTCTTGCTGCCCTACCTCTACTTTCTGTTTAGCTACTTGACCAATACTCATTTTATTAAAACAATACAAGCAACAAATCTTTACAGTGTACAAGAGCATCATCCCACAGCAAGGTATCTTGAGTTTGAATTTTTTTGGTGGGTTATTTGGGAGAATCACTTATCTCTATAATTTCAGTTTTCTCAAACTATAGTGTGAGAAATACATAGTTTATGTCGGACACTACTGCCATAAGGATGAGAAGAGATATATATTGAAGGTGTTAGCCCATGTGTCTGGTATCACAGTAAGATGGATGGAAGCCATACAATGAATATCAATTCCAATGGGCAGCATTTTCCGAGGCCAAGAGATGTAGGAAGGCTTTTGTTTATGCCCTGCCTGCCAGCTCCCAAGTAACCACATGGAGACTTCTTATTAATTATGGAAACTTGGCCACTATCTTAGGCTTGTTCCTAACTAGCTCTTACAATGTAAAATAATTCATTTAAAATTAATCTACTATGTGACTTTTCCATCTATCCCATTTTGTGTGTCCCACTTGTCCCATGTCTGTCTGGTGTCCCCGCCCTTCTTCCCAGTGTCCTCTGTGCCTGGAAATCCTGCCTGATTAGGCAGAAGCTCCACCTCTCTCTCCCCAGACTTTGCCTCTCAGAAAGCTCCAGCAAACATGCCCCCTTCCCGGAGATGCTCAAGACCACTTACACAAGATATTTAAACTGCACCCTAATAGCTTGACCCACACTGTCACCAGTTAATGGCAAAATTGGGGTTTGAATCTGTGCTATTTTACTTACAACCCTGTGGTCTTAACTGTGTATAGATGTGTATGTCACACGTGCACATGTGTGTATATACATATGAAGGCCAATTGCTCTCTACCTTACTTTTGGGGATGAGGTCTCTCACTGAGCCTGGAGCTCACCGACTCAGTCAATGACTAGATTGTGAGTTCCAGGGATCCTACTGTCTCTACCTTCCCAGTGCTGGAGTAAGCACTCTACTGAGCCACACTCACAGCTCTGCCTTTACTGTTTATTTTAGACAGCGTCTCACTAAGTTGCCCAGGCTTACCTTTTAAAAGGCGATCTTCCTGCTTCGGCCTTCCAGGTAGCTGTGCCTCTGGCCAAGGCTGATTTAAGACAACAGAGAAGTTTGTCTGTTGAACGCTTTCCACCACTGAAACTTTTTTTTTTTTTCCTAATGGGAAGAACAACTCCAGGAGGTGGCTTGTGATCCCAGGGCTGCAGGTGGGAAGCCTAAGGAACTCCTGGTTACCTAGGCTACTAGAAGATCCTAAAGGGAGCCGAACTAGCCAAGAGTGTGTCTCAAGAATGAGACCAGGGCCTGAAGAGATGATGGCTCAGTTGATAAGAGCACTGGCTGCTCTTCTAGAGGACCTGGCTTCAATCCCCAGCACTCACATAGCAACTCTCTACTGTCTGTAACTCCTGTTCTAGGGGATCCAGTGTCCTTATAAAGACAAAACACCAGTGTACATAAAAAAGAACCAGAACCAGACACAAAACCAAAAAGAAAAATGCACATAAAGGGTCATCATGAGAGTTTAGTTTCTCAGCTCAGAAAAAAGCTGAACAAAGCAAAACGGATACAGAAATAAACATAAAATGAGAATTTACTTTCCACTCTTAAACGAGGCTAATAGACAGGGAAGAACTCACAGTTTCTACGAATAACCACCGAAGCAGAAAGCTATGATAATTATTATTATTACTTGTGTTAATAATCGTGTTCGATTGGACTATTTAAATAGAGAATGCCTTGGGGGGCAAAGACAGTCTAAAGAATGCCTTTATCAGAATTTCATTTGCATCCCATAGTCTGCTCAGCATCACTAATTAATATTCTCTCCATAAACAAATAAGCATGGAGGAGGTTGGCAGACTGCAGAAATACCACTTATCGGAGGAAACAGTGGAGAATAAACAGGATAAAAGGGCTAGGTTGCATTTGCTATTATTGACATAATATGCTTCGGTGGACCAATTTGGTAAAACCCACCTCTACTGTGTGCCTGGCAGATGGATGGCATTGAGACAAGTACAAAATGGAAGCAAGCCCAAGGTTCAGCTGCTGGATTTAAACCCAGAAGAGGCTCCTTTTGCACTATCATCAATTCATAACAGGTTTTTGTATTGGGGGTTTATGTGGGGTTTGTTGTTGCCTGTTTGTTTTATGCATCCGCCTTTTATTTTATAACCTGGTTCTCTCCACGTCTCATTCAAAATCTATTTCAAATGTGTGCTGACAGATACTGGAGTCCTCTAGCTGCCGAGGCAATGATTTTTAAGAGCTAAGATCATGGGGGCTAGAAAAGATGACCATGGTCAGTAAAATGCTTGCTGTACAAGTGTGAGGACCTGAGATCAGATCTTTACACCTACATAAAAAGCTAGGTGCAGAAGGATGTGCCTGTAATGCTAGTGCTGTGGCTGATGGAGACAGAGGACCCCTGGATCCTCCAGTTCACTGGCCAGGGAGCCAAAGATGAATCACTGAAGTCTAGGCTGAGTGAAAGACTGTGTCTCAAGAAATGAATGTGGGAAAGGAACTGATAGGGAAGGGGAGGGTTGGCAAGGGTGAGAGAGGAGAGGGTCGGGGCGGGAAGAGCTAAAATTCACTGTATATAAGCATAAAATTATTAAAGAAGTTCAATAAGATTTGTTAAAAATAAAGTGGAGACCAGTTGAAGATGACCTGCATCAACTTTTGGCCTTGGCAAGTGGGCACATATATGTATACACGTGCACACAAGTACTTTCCTGACCCCTAATTTAGAACGCTCCTGTTTTCCTTCCTAATTCTGTAATGTCATTATTTTTTTTAAGATGATTTATTTATTTTTTGTTTATTATGCAAACAGTGTTCTGTCTGCATGTATGCCTGCCTGCCAGAAAGAGAGCATCAGATCCCATTGCAGACAGTTGTGAGCCACCGTGTGGTTGCTGGGACTTGAACTCAGGATCTCTGGAAGAGCCACAGTCCTCTTCACTGCCGAACCATCTCTCCAGCCCCTAACTTCATTCTTTTAGTGTTTCTTTTTTATTGCTGGAGAATTTCATACACGTATATGATATATTTTGATTTAATTCACCCACTCCAATTACTCCCTGAACCACCTCCCAACACCATTTTTTAATTAATTAATTAATTTATCCATCCATCCATCCATTTCATTTATTTATTTATTTATTTATTTATTTATTTATTTATTTATTTATTTATTTATTTATTTATTTATTTATTTATTTTAAGCCCATTAAGTTCGCTTGGTGCTGCTGGTACATGTCTGGGTATAGATAGAACCACCTAATGGAGCATGGCTGGCCTCTCAGGAGCTATACCTTTGAAGAAATCTCACTCTTTCTTGAGAAACCACACATTTTCAACAACTCCTTAGCTAGGGGTGGGGCTTGGTGCCCATCTTCTCTCTCTGTGCTGGCGTTTTTGTCTAGCTTTAGCTTGCACAGGCTTTGTGCATTCTGGTATGCACACAACTGACCTGCTGTGTCTGGAAAACACTGTTTTGCTGTAGTTACCCACCTATCTGACTCTCGAAGTCTTTATGGTAACCTCTTCTCTAATGATCCCCGAGCCTTGCGGGGGGGGGGGGGGTGTCATGTAGGTGTTCCTTTACAATTGAACACTTCAGAGTTCTCGTCTCTGTAAGTTAGCTAGCTGTAGGCCTCTGTATTAATTACAATATAATTCTAAATGATAGTTCTCTAATCAGGGTTAAGAGATGTACTAATCTATGGATATAACAATAAATAATTAGAAATTGGTTTAATATTGTGTCTTTTTAAGCAAAGTGATAGTAATACAAAACATGAATTCTAGTTGGTATTTAATGGAAACTCAGAGCCAGATATTGGGGAAAAGCTGGAATATCAGAGAGAGGAAACAGACCACAGCCAGTTCTTACCCAGACAACTTCTCAGGGTAAAAGCTGTCTTCAAAGGTCCTCTGCCAGGCTGGTCACTTCTACAGAATACCTCAATGTCTGCCTATGCCTCCTTAAATATCTTCTTTGCCAAGTTGTTTCACTTCTGGGTTCAACTCTACATCAGAATTCATGAGTTGAGATTAAAGGTGTGAGATACTGCTGTTAGGTAGTTTGTCCTTGAACTCACAGAGACACAGAAAGACCTCTGTCTCTGGAGTTATGGGATTAAAGGCGTGGTCACCACTCTGTCTTTCTCATGCTGGGATTAGAGGTGTGAGTTACTGTGGGTGATTCTGTTCTCTGATATTCCAGGCTGATTTTATTAAATATATAATATATCACCACAGTAATAGGTTCTTACCTAGGGCCTTTGTGGACACAGGGTCTTGGTGTAGATAACAGCTCCAGTTTTGGGTTCTGTCTCAAGGTGTGATCAGTCATAAGGTAGTCGGTTATTCCCATAACATTTATGTCTTGTTAGACCATGCATTATTACAGCTTTCGGGGTTCACAGCTGGCTAAGATTGAATTGATGGTTACTTTTCTCCTCCACTAGTTTGCATAGCTTTTTCTGGCACAATAAAAATTAGCTAGTAGGGATAAAGCTCTAGGTGACAACCAAATTGATTTATCCATATTCCATGGCTCAGTTGTATTCCGTCTTCAGGTCTGACGGTCGAGTTCTGCAAAGTAACCAAGAGCAGCGGCAATAACCTGTAATATTTGAGGGTCTATGAGACACTCTTGGCCAACAACTCCAAAAAGCGGACTTATTCTTGACACTGGACTTTTTATTTGACATTCTATAGTGAGTAACAGTGCCCCTCCACTCTGGCCATTACAGGGTCATTCCATTTAAACTCCTTATGTTTTATATATATATAACATATTATATATATATGGCACTTTTAACACTAGTAGGTTTCTACATGAGTTTCTTGGAGGCTTTTAGTGTTAGTTACCCCTTCCCACACTCCCTCTTCTACCCTCATGTCCCATTTCTTACTCTACCCAATCCTTCGTATCCCAATATTTTCCATTTTTCTCCACACCATCTGCACTCCATCTTCGTTCCCTTAAAAATCCCACTCCCCAAAGTCTACATGCCAGCTTCTTACTTCCACGTGTACTCCAATTTAAATACATATATCCAAAAATCCAGAGTCAATATCCATATATAAGAGATAACATTCATTATGTCTTCCTGGGTCTGGGTTACTTCACTCCAGATTTTTTTTCCAGATACATCCCATTTTCTATGATTTTTCATTTCTCTTATAGATGAATGAACATTGCATTGTGTAAGTGTACCACATTTTTATTATTCATCAATTGATGGACATTTATGGTGTTTTCACCTTCTTTCTAGGAATGAACATAGATATGCAAGCATCTCTTTAGTAACATGTAGAGTCCTTTGGGTATAAGTCCAAGAATGATACAGCTGGAACAATGGGAGATTTCTGTCTAGGGCTGTGGGAATTTTCTGGTGGAGTCTTTAGGGTCTTTTAAGGATATAATTATATCAGGAGCAAATAAAGACACTTTCCCTTCTTCCTTTCCCATTTGCATCCCTCTTATTTCCTTCACGCCTCTTACTGCTCTGGCTAAGATTTCTCAGGTTGAGTTGAACACAAGTGAAGAGCATGAGCATCTTTCCCTTGTTCCAAGAGCACTCGTTTTAAACAACGCAGCCTTCCAGTCTTGAAGACAATTCCAGCCCTTCTACAACCAAATGGACTTAGTATAGTTTTGTTAAAAAGCCCATTTTCCTTGTCTAGCATGGAAATTCCTAGTAATTTAGAGTATTTTATATAGATTTTTATATTTATAAAATATGTTTATATTTTATTAATTTTTTAAAATATTAATTTTTATATTTATAAGATATTAATTATATTTATGTTGTTCAAGAGTGTGTTGGTTAATTATATATACACAATATATATATATATACATATACACACATACATATATACATATGTATACACACACACACACACACACACACACACACACACACGTATAAGCTAAGCAAGCATCACTCTTCCATCCTCCATATTTTTGCTTGTTTCTTCCTTCAGGCACCTGCCTTGAATTCCTTCCTCAAGTTTCCTTCAAGATGGACTGTAACATGAAATAAAGCTCTTGCTCTTCAGGTTGCTTTTGGTCATGGTATTTCATTACAGCCAAGTAGGACAAAGGATTTTATTAGACCATTAGAGAGTAAAGCCATGTCTTGGTGGTACGTGATCCAGCAGATTGAGCGGAAAGTTTCTCCAGAGCCAGACTTGGGATCAAGTCACTGCATCTCTCTGGGTTTGCGTTGCTCTGTTCTGTGTTATTGTGGTGTGGAGAGATGGTTCAATGTTAAGGGTGCTTGGTTCTCTTGCAAATAACCTGAGTTTGGTTCTCAGCATCCACACTGGGCATCTCAGAACCATCTCCTCAGCTCCAGAGGATCAAACACCTTCTAACGGACGCCACAGGCACTTCTGTCATGTGCTGCGATCACATACATAAAATAAATCTTAAAAAACAGGGATTATTGTGGTCCCTCTCTTGTGGGATAATGGTTAAGCTCAAATAAAGGAAATGCTCATGGCCTGCTTAGTGTGATGCCCAAAAGATACTGATGTCATCATGGTCAGCTCAGAGTACTTCTGGGACAAGCCAGTGAAGAAAGCTGACAAGCTAAGTTATGTCTGACCTCAGGGTAACAGTCTTTACATTCTTTTCTCCATAACAAGTTTTAAAAAGTATAGCAGGTTGATGTTCAGTTCAGTGGTAGAGCATGTGCTTAGCAGGCATTTAACCCTGGGCTTTATCCATACACCCTCTTTTCCAGTCTTTTGTCTCTGTGTCTCTCTTAAACACATACACAATTATGAACCAATAAAAATTTAAAAAATATTTAATAATTCTTAAATCTGGGAGTAAAATTTACTACCGAAACATTTTAAGTACAGTTTAGGAACATTAGATACAGTCCCGTCATTTATACCCAGCACTACTATGCATCTCCAAATCTTTTCATCATCTCAAAGACTTACCTATTAAATATTTTGTTGCTTTTGAGATAAGGTCTTCCCATGTACCTCAGGCTGACCTTGAACTTATGATCCTTCAGCTTCAGTCTTCTGAGTAATGGCACTACAGACCTGTACCACAACCTACTTCCTTCTGGGCCTGGGAACTCACCATCCGCTGTTTGGAATCCCTGGTCACAGCCACTTCCTATTGCTACAAACACACAGGGTTTCCTGTTGCATCTACCTCATTCTACTTAGTGTGGTACCTTCAGGGTTCATCCATGTTAAAGCATGTATTAAAAGTTCCTTCACTTTAAAATTCTTTTTATTGTGGTAAACTGTTAGGTTGATCATTGTGTTTTTTCTCTTTTGTAGTTATGTGTGTGTGGTGTGTAGTTTTTGTATGTGTTCACATGTGTGCACGTATATGTGTGTGTACATACACATGTGCAGATGCACATGGAGGCCTGAGATTGACCTTGGGTATCTTCCTTGATCATTCGCATCTTATTTTTGCGGCAAAGTCTCTCAGCTGAATTTAAAGCTCACAGATACACCTTGACCAGCTAACCAGATGCTCTGGGGATCAGCTGCTTCCACCTT
Source organism: Phyllotis vaccarum (assembly GCA_033318265.1). NCBI lineage: Eukaryota > Metazoa > Chordata > Mammalia > Rodentia > Cricetidae > Phyllotis > Phyllotis vaccarum. The sequence goes on from JARWLC010000019.1 coordinate 2,206,417, forward strand.
CCCAGGGCTAGAATTACAAGTGGGCTGCTGAGCCTGCCCAGCACTTCTGTGGGTTATGAGGATCCCAACTCCTGCCTTCATACTACATGGAAAGCGCTTAACCACTAAGTAATTGTAGTGGGGAACACATATCCTTCTACCTATGGCATTGGGGTACAAGCTCCTAAGGCATGGTCTTTTGGCTAGCATAAAGTTTGGAGAACATGTACCCTTCCATCTATGGCCTTTTGGTACCAGCCCTAGGACATGACCTTTGAGTTTAGCTTAAGATCTGGGAAATATGTACACAGGCTCTTTCTCTCTCATGCTCTTGGATGGTGAAAGAGACTATTAATAACAGGAGACTGGATCAGGCCTCGTGCAATGGCATCGGACTGATCCACAGCCCTTCAGGGACCCTGCTATTGGGTTTGTCTTGTTCTGTACAAGGGAGTTGCTCCTCAATAAAATCCTTTAACAAATAATACTTTTCTCAATCACCCATGGGTTTCTTGATTTCAGCCATCTTCTCAGGCCCCAACCCCGGCTATGTTTTCTTTAAAGAGTGTGTGCCTCCGTGTATGTATAGGTATCATGTGAACTCAGGTGTCTCTGGAGACCAGAAGAATGTGTTGGATTTTCTGGAACCGGAGTTATCTGTGATTGGGAACCACCTGGGTTCTGGGAATCAGACCTAGGTTTTTTATAAGAGCAGTGAGAACTCTTAATGACTAAGGTCCCTCCAGTCACTATTGTAACTGTTTTTAAGTGTATTGTGGAGTTGTTCACACACACACACACACACACACACACACACACACACACACACACACAGAGAGAGAGAGAGAGAGAGAGAGAGAGAGAGAGAGAGAGAGAGAGAGAACATTTGCTTCTGAATGTGCATTTATCTTCAGATAGCTTAGTCTTTGCACAATGCAGAATGGACTCAGTAGCTTTCAGGCTCATGTCAAGCACAGCACAGATGGTTTATTTAACTCCAAGCCTGAGACTAGAACAATTGTGTGTAAATCATGGCCTGTGAGTGAGGTCTGGACTGCTGCCTGATTTTGTAACTGAAGTCAGATAGTAATGACAGCATGCTTCTTTACTGCTGTAGAAGCAGAGGTACTATGACCATCACTCAAGTATTTACCCTGCACCTGCACAGTTTGCTGACTCCTGGTCTAGCAACCATTATGTGTGTGTGTGTGTGTGTGTGTGTGTGTGTGTGTGTGTGTGCGCGCGCGCGCATGTGTGCGTGTGTGTGTGTACCTGAACAACTGCACTATACATTTAAAAACAGTTATAACAGGGGCTGCAGACATGTATCAGTCATTAAGAGTGCTTATCCAAGATCTGTGGAGAGCATACAGATGTGAGCCATTCTGAGTTGTTCAGCCCAGCTTGAAAATCTTTTCTGAAACTTGGAGGCTCTTGTGTTGTTATATGAAGGAGGTCTGACAGCAGCAGCCCAGTAATGGATGCTCTGTTTCAGGTGCTGTAAATGGGGCTATGCATCAAAACCATTGACTTTGTGCTTCTGAGACCCCAAAGTGGCAGATCTGCAATCCTCAGCGGCCCCACAGGAGGCTGGATAGATGCTGCTGACCGGGGTCCTGGACAAAAGAGCAAGTATCTAAATTCTCCCAAGCTCTGCTTGCGCAGCATGCCTAGGGCCAACCTGCTCTCCTAAGAGTTTAGAAGAAAGGCCTCCTAGGAGGATGTTATGGGCTCCTCAGTGACTTCAGCTGGGTCTTGTTGCTTTGATTGAAAATGATGCTCCACAAGATGCAGTGGGTGCTTCTTTCTCAGCCCCCCTCCTCCCTCCCTCCCTCCCTCCCTCCCTCCCTCCCACCCTCCCTCCCTCCCTCCCTCCCTCCCTCTTCATTGTTCAGGAAATAACTGTTGACAGCCTCTGTTTGCCAGACATGCCATAACAGAGAACAGGCTGTAACATGGCAGGACCGCGTCCCTTCTCGCTGACCTGGATAAGAAGACAGTCTCTTACAGTTAAGAACAGAGAAGGCACATTCTGCCTGGGATGGAAAGGTAAGCTGAGTAAGAGGATTGGAGGAGTGGGGGCTGATCAGGAAATGAGAGGGAGGGAAGGAGAGGGAACGCACACTTTTTTTTTTTTTTTTTTTTTTTTTTTTGCTTCAGTAAAACTTTCTTCTTTTTTTTTTTTTTAAAAAAAGTTTTAAAGGCACATACCAGTCATACACATATGAAACTTTCCTTATGAAACTCTCATATAGGCAGGTGATGTGTTTTCATCAAAATGTTTAACTTTCTATGGACTTGGGCTACTGTTCCTTCTTCTAGGAGAGGTTGCTGGGTCAGGACTCTCTTCATACCAGAAGGTAGCAGGGACGCTGGCCAACGTGAGTGAATCTCATCAGATGATTGTCTCCATCCATCAGAGTCTGCACGCTATTTCTATTATCTAATTCTTACAACAAGCCCACAAAATACTTACCGTAATTCTCTCTTTACAGATGTTATGGAGTATCAGAGAGGTTGTGTGACCCATCCAAGGCCACACAGGTAGTAAATAGAGAGAGAAGACTCATACCTAGTTTCATGGCCATTTCTCAGCCTTCAGTTAAGGAAGCAGAGAGTTCTCTCTGAAGACATCGCTATTCTGAGAGACCACCATTACTCTTTTTGGTTGGTTATTATTATCATGTGCAGGGGTGAATCTTTGTCTTTTTATGTGCATTTGCACAGACAGGTACAGGTAAAGGTGGAGGTCAGAGGTCAGTTGGGTGTCTTCCTCATACTTTCCATCTTGGCTAGGCTAGGTGGCGAGGGAATTGCAGGGACCTGACTGTCTCCACCTCCTCTGTACTGGAATTACAGACTCACTTGGCTTTTAACCTGGTTGGTTCTACAGATCTGAATTCAGGTCCTCATGCTTGCACAGCAAGCGCTTTATGAATCATTTCACCTGCCCTCAGTTTTATGGAGTATACAAAATGACATTTCATTGTGGCTTCTTTACATGTGTGTGCTATACACTCGGCTCATGTTTGCAGCTGACTTTTTTCTTCATTTCCTCCGGCTTCTCCACCCCAGTAATTCCCCGCTTGCACATATCACATGTATACATAACATACACACATCTAGCTTCCACAGTTGTGAGTTTATCTGGTGTGTCTTGAAACTGGTGTTGGCTTGATTGTGTGACCGAATGCCCATTGTCCTGCAACACACTTCTATGACTCTGTCACCTTGGGGTGACACCAAAACATCACACCCCATTAAACACTAATTCTTCTGAGCACCTGGCAACCACCATTCTCTTTCTGGGTGTTAGTCTTACTTTTGAGACAGATCTTGCTGGCTCCTAGGTTGACCCTAATACTTCTTTGTACAAGCGATTCTTCTGTGTCAGCATCTCACGCAGCTAAGGACAGCAGGTGTGCACTGCCCTTCTTCCTTTTGAGTGTTTTAGCCACTTCTCCTGAGCAGAGTCATACTGGTTTATTCTGCTGTGACGGGCTTATTTTATGTAGTATAAAATCCTTGAACTTTAGGGCTCGTACAATGGCCCAGTGGGTAAAGGTACTTGCAGCCAAGTCTGATGCCCCAGAACCCACAAGGGGACAGGAGAGAGTGATCTCCCACAAATTGTCCTCTGACTTCCATACTTGAGTTGTGACCTGTGTGTACACACACACAAATAAAAACTATTAAATAATTAAATGTAAGCAAAACTGGTTTCAGCTTGTGATGGAATTTTCTTTTATTTTAAGGCTTGATGATATTCCATTGTGTGTATGCTACATTTTCTTTTTAAAAACTTATATGTGTTTATATATATATATATATATGTATATATATATATATATATATATATATATATATATATATATTCTTTCTCTTCAGGCTTTAAAACATTTGTGTGTGTGTGTGTGTGTGTGTGTGTGTGTGTGTGTGTGTGAGAGAGAGAGAGAGAGAGAGAGAGAGAGAGAGAGAGAGAGAGAGAACATGCATATGCCATGGCTATATGATGTGGGGGGTCAGAGATCTATGGGATTCTTTCCTTCTTTCCACCAAGTAGCCAAATGGGTTCCAGGACCAAACACAGGTCCTGAGCTGTGCCTTTAGCTCCTGAGACATCTCTAGGGCTCTCTCTTGTCTCTTTCTGTCTTCTCCTCTCAGCTGCTTCCCCCTACCCCTCCTCCCCTCTTCTCTGTCCTTCCTCATGCTGAGAGATGAGCTTGGCCAGGACCTCCTACATGCTAGGCAAGCAAGCACTCTACCCCTGAACTTCATCCTCCACTGCACTTTCTTTATTTTTTTCACTAAGGCTGACATCGCTTTCAGTTTCTTTGGGTGTGTGTTCAGAGATAAATTGTATTTTTACCCTATTTATTTCATTATAGTAATATGGATATATATTTCATAATATATTTCATAATATATTTCATATAATATATTACATATAAATATATGTAAATATAAAATAAAATGAGAATTTCATAAAATACATTTTTCATCATAGATACAACTCCCCACCCTTACCTCTATCTCCTGCCCTTCCCCTCCCATTGAATTCAGTTTGTGCTGCCCATATTGTGTATCTTCTGTAGTGGAGTTGGCCTACACGGTCATCTTCTTAGAGAAAATTAACTCTCCCTCCTCCTACAGAGCCAACAGCTATACATGGCGCCTCCAGGGTGTAGGCTCCTGATCACCTTTCCATCCAGCTCGATTTGGAGGTGTTGACCCTTATGAAGGTTACAAATTCTTGAGTCTGCCCTGGTGGCTTCCACTGCTTCTGCTCCATTTTTGGCAGGTTTTTATTTACACTCTGTTAGTCTATTTTTAGCCTGCAGATCTTCCACTCTGCTTCTGTGTGTCTGCACCATGTTACAGGGCGGATTCCCGCCTCTTCATATCCCCACACTTGATGGCTTCTGTGGTCAGTGTCCAACTAATGGCTGTGAGGTGAGACAGAATATAAATATTTAATGATAATATCCAGTAAGTAGCAGCAGAGGTGTTCCACGGGTAGTGTATAAAATGAAAACACACCAATGTCTAAAGCTTGGGAAACCCAAAGGAGTGGGCCTCAAAAGCTGTTCCTGACCTCAGGTAATCCTGATGTTTATAGCAGGCTTCTATAGTACGGTGACATTGTTGTCATTCCCAAGCATATGGCTATTTCAGTAGCAACTCATTTTTAAAATATTTTTAATGAAAATGTTGGCCCACAATAGATTAAAAGATAGAGCCAGAGTCCAGTGATATGACCCACAGCCTAAGGGTGTTTGCTACCAAACCTGACAACCTGAGTTCAATCCTTTGAATCCAGTAGAAGGAGAAAACCAAATTCTGGAACCTGTTCTCTGTCCTTCACACACCATGGCACATCTGCCCCACAAGTGAATAAGTGAATGAACATACAAACCACAACTGACCCTTTCCCACAGATAATTTGGGACCCTCTAGAGTCATACTCAGCCTTGGTGTTTTAACCACTGAACTGATAACTAGATTCATCTTTCTCATCTACAAAATGAGACCACATCTTGCTATTGAAAGACTGTTTGTGGGAACCTCAGATTTATAGGCTGGTTTGAAATTAATGTTGTTTCAGTGATTACTTCTCTGTTACAGATCAGCACACATGAATCTGTGTGTCAGGGATCCAGGAGGCTGAGCTAGGGGCTGTGCCTCAAAAGCTCAGGGTTTTGTGGTCACTTGCTTGGGTTTTCCATCATGCCAAGATTCAACTAGTGAAAAATCTGTTTGTAGGGGAGGGTAGGGAAGAAAACTGTATTCTGTTTATTATATTGTGAGGTTGGTGGGGGACAGGAGGAGGTAGATACCAAGGAGATACCCAGGGGCCATCTTGGAAGGTTGGCTACTGTAGATGACCTCAGTATTCTTCCAAATACCACCCCCCAACTTTAGTTCAGTTCAAGAAGACAGAGCTGTCTTCTGAGTGAAAATCAAGGGACAAAATATAGATCTGATGAAGCTGGAAAAGGGTAGAACCTGTGCAGTTGGAGGGGCCGACATTTCATTCTGTGATCTTTATCGGAGCCTCATTTGAACTTCCAGAGAGTGAGGAAGTGCTCTTCCTTCCCTGTTCCCACAGATCCCTGTATATCTATGACTGACAGATTATCTCATGAAAGCACAGCAACAGGGTACACAGGGATTGGCTGTGTGGGCCCTGAGAGAATTGAATACGAAGCATTTGAAGAATGCTATTCATAGGTGGCAGCTCTTGGTTATGACAGGTAATGACTGCCTGAGGTGCAGAGGGCTAGAAGGAAGTTCACGTGTTTGAGAGAAGGCTCAGTGCCCAGAGCTTGGGCAAGATAAGGTTTATGGAAACAATTGGACTCAGGGGTCTCGCACTGACTGAAACTGGTGTGGGAGCGCAGCAGGCAGCCTCCGGGAACATCAGCATACTTCCTTCTGTGCTCCTGGGAGGATCTTCTTATTGAAAGATATTTGATCACACTGACACTCATTAATTTTGAATCAGGGGTAGAGTCAGCAACTAGCTGACTGGCATTATCCACAGAGAAGCCAGCAATATGGATGGGGAAACACACAGGAAAGAAAAGGAGAAACTTAATTTTTCATCCTTTTTTTTGATCTATGAAGTGTGGAGATTCTTCTTGCTCCGGTTTCTTCATCTATCCGATTTTTACCTCAATATCTCATTCCCAAGTGTAGAGGGATTATGTTGTTACATTGTATATAATTGTCCTGCCTACTGGTTTAATAAAAATGCCGAAGACAGACAGGAAGTGTGGGCGGGGCTATCAGACAAGAAACTCTGGGAACAGGAAGAACAGAGCAGAAATGCCACAGAGAAGCCACAGAGATGACACGATGAGATGCCACAGATGCAGAGGACGACTATGCTGCCCTGAGGAAAGGTACTGAGTCACATGACTGAACAAGATGAGAGTCGTGGGCTAGCAAATTATATGCCTGGGGCCCAAGTCAATCAGCATACAATTAATACAAGTGTCTGTATGTTTCAGTGGGACTGTGGGACCATGAGTCTGAAAGTCTGGGTCACAAGACTAGACCAGAAGTCCAGGACATGAGGATGGGCTGGAAATTCTGGGCCAGAAACCTAATATAACACCCGAGTTTTTATTGATAATAGGACAGCTTAGATAAACACATCACCTTCTGCCATCCCAGTGGGCAGAAGCCCTGAAAAGCCGACTCCAAAGCAGCAGCTGTCCTGGGCAAGGGTGAAGTTCCTTAGAGTGATGGGTGAGGAGGACCCTAGACAAGTGGTTCTGTACTGAAACACCCTAGGGCTACCAGACACCACCCTAGACACTTGATGTAAATAGGATCCTTGAACCAGTGCCCAACTAGGATGCTGCATCTGTGTGCAAAAGCTTTGGAGCTTCCCCAGGAGCAGTTGAGACATAGATTGAGGCAATGTTGTATTTCATTTTGCTATCCTCTACCTGGATGTGTTTTCTTTTTAAAATCATTCTCTCCGTGTCTATATGTCCATGTATATGGCTTTGGGCATGGGAGGATGTCAGCACATAATGTGGAGGTCAGAGGACACACTTGACGTTGGGCCTTGCCTTCTACTTTGTTCTGACAGAACCTCTTGTTCACTGTTACTTATCCTAGGCTCGTGTCAGTCAAGGCTCACAAGCTCCTGTGGATTCTCTGGTCACTGCTCCCCATCTCTCTGTAGAAGTATTGCAATCACAGATGCCTGCTACCATGCCTGCCTTTACCTGGGTTCTGGTGAGTTGAACTCAGATCCTCATACTTATGTGGTAAGTGTTTTCCCCACTGAACCATCTCCCCAGCCCCGTGTTCTATCCAGGTGTGTCTGAAGACTGAATAAATGGCCACCTGATTAACCTGGATGTTAGCATCCATATTGTCTGGTTCTTTGCGCTTATACAGGACAGGGGTAAGCCTCTCACAACTCACCTATGTGGAGAAGAACACCGAGCATTTGAATACCAAGAGATATTGACTATGAGAGAAATTTGAAAGCATGTAAAACATATGTACAGATGTAAAGTGTTCAAAGGCAGGGCTGGAGGTGGACAGATGAAGCCTCGGCACTGACTTTTCCCGAGGAAATTGCTGGAAGGAATTTCTGTTCCAATGTACTTCTGTAACTGGTTCCTTTGTTCAGAGCACAGGCGGACCGCTCTTTTAACCCAGTGTTCAAAGCCACCAATGTTGTTTTTGAGCCCTTAAGCCAAACACTTAGCAGCCAATTCCCCCAAAGGATGCTAAAAAAAAAAAAAAAAAAAAAAAAAAAAAAAAAAAAAAAAAAAAAAAAAAAAAAAAAAAAAAAAAAAATTAACAAAAAAGAAAAAGAAACAGGAGAGAAAAAGGAAACCGTGGCTGCCTGCTGTTCTCAGAGGAGCCCCGATGTGCATGGTTTTCAGTGTGTGTTTGTGCTATGGCTCAGGGAAAATAATGCCAGCAGTGAATGTTTGTTTGATCACCGAGCTTGGATAGAACCTTCAGCACAAGGAATGTGTAATTATGCAAATGTGTATACACCACACTCTCTGCATTGAGGTCTATGCTTATGTACTAGGGCAAGAGTCACTTTTGTGTGAGTTCCTGAATTTTGTTTTTGCTGTTTTGAAATAGCATCTCATGTAGCCCAGGCTGGCCTGGAACTCCTTATGGATCTGAGAATGTTCCTTGGACTCCTGATCTTTCTGCTTTCCCATCTCTCAAATTCTGGGATTACAAGAGTGTGATATACCACATGAGTTACTTGTAGTGTGTGTGTGTGTGTGTGTGTGTGTGTGTGTACACATGTTCTTGTGGTTATGTGTGTGCAGATGCACGAGAAGACCAGAAGACAACCTTTGGTGGCATCCCTCAGATGCTGTCCACCTTTTAATTTTACCTTTTTTTGAGGGAAAGTCTCTCTTATTTGCCTTTTGAGACAGAATTTGAGTAAGTTGGCCTGGAGTTCTGAGGCTCAACAGATCCTCCTGCCTCAGTCTCTTGGCTAGATGAGACTGTAGGTGTTCCCCACTCCACCCAGCTTATCATTTATTGTATGAATGTGATCTGGTTACTCGCCTGTTTGAAAGGAGCTTTCTCATCTCTAATGTGTTACAGATAGTAGTAGGCACCTCCTAGAGCAAGACCCTTTTCACAGAGCTCAGAGGTAGAATGTGTTCAGTAAAATGTATCCATAGGAGCTGGAGAGTTGACTGTACCCTGTCTTTGATTTCCAGCACCCGCGTGGTGGTTCACAACCACCTGTAATTCCAGGTCTATGATCCGATGCCATCTTTCTGCCTAGCCTGCATGCCCCTTGCCCCCAGATTTTGCAGACAGAATCCTATGTTCATACTTGACCTCTCTGACCCTCCCCTACAACCCATCCCTAAATCCTGTCACCTATTTCTCTTTGCTTTTGTGACTCTACTGATCTAAGTCCCTCCATTTGTATTCTGCACTGTATAGTGGGTCATCTCTAAGCTGGGCTGTTTCAATTAATACAGTGTCAGGGTGCAGCTTACCAGAGCTCCTGCACTCAGGGTCTCTCCTGGGCTGTAGTAAAGGGGTCCACAAACATTGTGATCCATTCAGGGCTCAGCTTGGGAGGATCTGCTGCCTGCTTGTGTGGTTGTGGGCAGGATTCAGTCCTCTCACAGATACTGGGCTGAGCAACTTGGTCCCCATCTGACTGTGGCTAGTAGTGGCCCTCAGAGCTTTGCTGGGTGACTCCCTACTGAGGAGCAGTTTGCTTCATATGGCAAAAATAAAGGGAAAGAGGGTTGCTTGTCCTCTATCTACCTATTTGTCATCCAACAATCTGTCTGTCTGTCTATCTATCTATGTATCCATCTATCTACTATCTATCTGTCATCTGTCTGTCTATATCATCTACTCACCTATGTATGTACGTATGTATGTATGTATGTATGTATGTATGTATGTATGTATATATGTATCTATCTATCTATCTATCTATCTATCTATCTATCATCATTTGTTTTTCTGTCTATATCATCTACTTACTTACCTACCTACCTACCTACCCACCTACCTACCTATCTATCTATCTCTCTATCTATCTATCTATCTATCTATCTATCTATCTATCTATCTATCTATCTATCTATCTATCTATCTACTCATATACTCTCTCTCTCTACACACACACACACACACACACACACACACACACACATCATACACACACACACACACACACACACACACACACACACACACACACACACACACGGATTCTGGAGATCAAACTCAGGCCCTCATGTTTGCATGACAAGCACCTCACTCATTGAACCATCTCACAAGCCACAAGGTGACCATTTTTTAGAGTAAAATCTGTCCTGCTGACGTTCAGTGATTCACATGAATAGGCCCATTTCTCCTTGGTAACTTTGTCCTCCATCCCACTTACTGAAGCTCACCTGCTGCAGTCACTTGGCCCTCAAGACTGCTCTTCATATACACCAGTCTCTGCTTCCTACAGATGAAGCTGGACTTCCTGGGCACTGGAACTTAAAGGAGAATTCTAAGTGATTCTAAGGGACAGCTAGGGCTGAGCCCAACTTCTTCTGATCACTGAGGCTGTTGAATCATGGATGTCACCATGGATGGTCAAGGAGCAGTCTACCAAACCTGCCTTTTATCAGCACAAACACTCTTCCTTTCTAGTTTTCTTAAAAATAAAACCTTTCTTATTTTTTGTTTCTTTGTTTTTTTATTTTTTTATTTTTTTGGACTTCTGATGGACTCTGGTAAGGTACCAAGGCAAGGTAAGGTGCATTTCTAACCTCCTTTTTACATTTTATTTTGAGAAATGGTTTTACTACATTGCCAGGGTGGCATTAAATTCACTATATGTCTCATACAAGACTGTGATTTGCAATTCTCATTTCAGACTCCACTGTAGCTGGGATTATAAGATATACTATATCTTATAATTATTGCATATAATTATATAATTATTATAAGATACAACCCTGGCTCTTTGTTGGGATTAAAAAATTTTTTTTTAAAGATACTCTAAGACTCTTCTTGTGTCTTTTAAATTTAAATAATTGCATAGAAAACCGTATTTTTTGAGTATTTATTCTTGAAAAGTCCATTTATTTTCTAAGGGTCATCAACTAACTTTGTCACAGAAGTGGATTTGGCCTCCAAACTTATCACTAATTGCTTCCTAATGTTACCAGTAGGGAACTTATCTTCTTTTATTTAATATTCAAATGAATTCTCATTTACAAAAAAATATGACTTTGCAAATGATCAAGTGAGCCTAATGCATTCTCTTGAAGATATGATGCAAAATCTTGATATTCTATGAAACGATAATTTTAACAAAATTCTCCAACTCAGTACTCAGAACACCAGAGAATGAGCCGTCCTTGGCTTTTTAGATTCTCTTGAGGTATGACAGACAGTTCACAGTGACCTGGCTTCTGTAGAATGTCCTGGCACACCACTAGAATTAGATCAGAATGAGCAAGTTTCCTTAAGGGAGGAAGGATTTATTTTGCCTCACAGTTTTCAGGAGTGTCATGGTGGCAGGAACTTAAGGAGGCGGCTGGTCACATGTGTCAGTGAGAAGCAGAGAGAGATGGATGCTGGTGCTCAGGTGGCTTCCTGTTTTCTTCAACAAGGCAGCGACACCAGCCTCAATTCAATGATCATCATTCCCAAAGGAACTTTGATCATTAGCTGTGTGCCCTTCTTAGCATTGACACCACTATTCTACATTCTTTCTCCAGTGGATTTGCATTTTCTGAACAGCATGGAGCATTTTGTATATTGCTTGTATATTCCTTTACAAACAGCATTTTCAGGTTCTTCCATAAAATGAGGCATACCAGCACTGCATCCATCTCACAGCTGAATAGTATTCCACTATGTGGATGTATTTGTAATCCATTCGGTGGTTGATGGATATTTGGATTTTTTACCTTTGACTATACCCCTATACCCACACCTCCCAATTTGGCGTTCTTCAGTTGACTTCCTCCTCCAGAAGTATCTTCTTCCTGGGTATGCTCCTAATGCCTTGCTGTAGTGGCCTTGGTTAAGTCACTGAGCCTCAGCTGTCTTACTCAAAATACGAGCAAACAGTAGTTATCCTTACTCTACAGAATAATCTTGGGTATTCCACGAACTAAGGCTTAAAAAGTGATTTTTCTAGTTAGTGGCCACGAAGTAACCATTCCCAGTGGAACATCTACGACACATCCCCTCACCAAAGCTTAAGGAACATTCTGGAAGAGGAGGCATCTGCACAAGACTTTTACAGGATCATACCATTCTACCCCATTATGTATAGGGCACATGAGGCCTTATTCCTAAATGAGGAGCTACACAGGCAATTGACAGCTGCTGAGGTAAGGGTGTCAGTTTCCTTCAGGGACACGGCCATCCTACTGTAGGTTTCCCACTCTCCAGTGGTCAACTCTATACCATTTACCATGGGTGACATTACTTGATTAGATAAAGAAAAATAGAAGAGGGCGTGATTTGAGGGTTTTGTGTGTGTGTGTCTGTGTGTGTACTCATGTGTGTGTATGCAGGAAGAGTTGGAAGACAGAGGACATGAGGGGTGAATTTGATAAAAATGCAATGCACTTTTGTACGCCAATCTGAGAGATGAACATTGGCACTCTGATGTGTTTTAATTTACATTTCTCTTCCAATGAGTAACAGGAGGAAAGTTTCCATCTGCCCGTGGACCACTTGTCTTTGTCTCCTATAGGCTGACCTTATCATTTACTCGTTTTTCTATTTATCTGTTCTTTCTCTCATTGATCTTATATGTTAGGGGAATTAGCTATGTTCTCCGCTGGGCTTCTCAGATATCATTTCCTGGTTTGTCACTGGTTTTGGGACTTTGTGGTGGTTTTGTTTCTGCAACCCTTTTCAAACTATTATCCATCAAGTGTAGCCTTCATTGTGTCTTCCGGACTTGTGACATACCCAAAAAAAGCTTCCAAAACCCTAAGATGATTCTGCGCCTTTAAAAATGGACTTCAGGATAGTTCCCTCTCTAGCTATTGTCTACCCCCTGTCCTCCACACACTGTGCTCACCTCTGTTCTGCCACAAATGTCTTGAGCATTATGCTCTGTACATCATGTCTGATTTTTTTCATAGATCACAGGGACTAGGGGTGGGGTGCAGAGGGATTAGGGGGACTCAGAGACAGAAACTGGTGTTATTTCTTATCTGGGCTGAAAATGAGTCTGTGACAGAAGCAGGAGGACTGCTAGGTCTGTAGACTGCAAATGACTTCAGCTGATTCAGCATTCATATGATCTCCTCTTGAGGGGGAAGAAAGGAAACAGTTATATCACTGGTCAGAGAAGCGTTAGCTCCTTTGTCTCCAGTTTGGTGACAATAGATTACTTCCCACTTGCCTACTTAATTCAACTCAAAGTCAAAAGGAGATGTGGGGCGAGCCTTTCACAGAGGGACATTTGTTTCAGACATGCTTGCTCTCCCCTCTCTGATTGTACTGCCCAGTACTGAGAAGGACAAATGATACCGGAGTGCAGACAAGCAGCTTCTGAATCTACTAAAGGCAACAGAGACTGGTCCATACCCAGTTAGTCATACTCAGGTCTTCACATTGTTGGAGGCAGAAGTATCTGAATAGCTTCAGTCTTTGGCTACCAGGCCCATAAGGTGGGAATTTTTCCCACAGTAGAGGGACACAGAGGAGAAGACTGACAAAAGGGTGCAATCAATTCTCCAATGTCCTGTAGCTTGTCCAGAGCCTAGGCAGGGTCCTGGCGGCAGGCAGGCATTGTACTATGGCATCTTGTCCAGGTCAGCACTGCTACAATCCAGATGGAGAAATCCTGGTACCTCATAATCTTTGGAGACCTTGGGTCACTGTTAGGATCTGAGAATCTCTGTCTGACATAATAAGCTTTTAAATAAGCATTTTTATATGCCATATTCTGCATATCTCTGAAGTATGAGGGCTGCCTAGGTATATCTGACTAGAAAAACGTTGTTTCTAGTTACTTGTCATAAGCTCAACCCTGAAAACATATACACAGAACTAAATAAAGCTCATCCCTGTAATTAATTACATCGGTACTTAGCATGGCTACAATTAAAAAGAAAACTTTGATTATTTAAAGTTGACTGACCACTTGTGTCTCCTAACAGTCTTTAATATGTTAGCAGCTTTTGTAAGACTGAGACTTTACAGCTCATTTCTGTCAGGTTTAGCCCTAAAAATAATGATATTGAATTGAAACTTTTCCTAGTATCAAAAATAAAAAACCTTTATATAACTCAGTTTATCAAAATATCTTAAGGCTAACAATTTTAGCTAAGACAAGGAGCTTAGACACATGTCCTTAAGCCTGAGTAGACCTTCAGTAGGGGAGACGTTTTCTAAGTCACTGGTTTTCAACTTTCCCAGTGCTTTGATTTTTTAGTATAGCTATCTATGTAATATCTATGACCCTGGATTGTATTTTTCATTGCTATTTCATAACTTCAGTTTTGCCATTATAAATTTCAATGCAAACATCTGACATGTATGTAGTCCTAGGTTACCTCTGCACATTTCTTTAACCTCAAAACTGTGGAAACTCATGGGCTATGATGCTGTTCTAAGCTCTTCATGTCTTTAAAACCATTATCACCTGGCTGACTGTTAAATTCTAAAGTTTATCTGTCAGAGCGAGGTGCAGCTTTAACATCTTATTAAACAAGCATTGTTTTCAAACCAAAAAAAACTTGAGGCTTGTTGTTTCCTTAGTCTAGAAGGAGATACAAGGAACAGAGAGCTCATTAGGACTCAGAAATATACTCTTTAACTTAAACATGTTTTTCTAAGCATGTACATATACACAGAGTTAGACCCAAGTTACATACATATACAGAGTTAAAGCTATCTTACATTCACATATAGAGTTAAATCTATGTCATATACGTGTCTATATAACCATACATATATCATAAACATCTTGCAGTGAAGAATCAATCATTTTAAAATGAAGAAAACCAAATGAAATTAACCTAATATGGAAAAACTTTTAACTTATTTTACAGTTTCTTTTCAAATTCACTATGTGCAGGTAGCAAACATAGTCCACATCACCTGTGGTCTTCTAGAACATTCTGTGTACCTTCAGTCTGCTCCTCTGATTTTCAGGTCTTCTACCTTCTCTCTCATCTCCAGGCTGTAGCATCTGATCTTGGGACCACCCACAACCTGTAGTGGATTTATGATGTTACATTGTAAATAATTGTCCTGCTTATGAGTTTAATAAAAAGCGCTGATTGGCCAAAGGCAGATAGGAAGTGTGGGTGGGGCTACCAGACAAAGAAAACTATGGGAACAGGAAGCACAGAGCAGAAATGCCACAGAGACTCCAGAATGCCAGAGAGAAGCCAGAAGAAGCCAGAAGAACAACCCTGCTGCTCTGAGAAAAGGTACCGAGCTGCATGGCTGAACAGGATAAGAGTCATGGGTTAGTTTAAGGGTAAAGAGTTAGCAAGTTATATGCCTGGGCCTTAGGCCGATTGGCCTAAAATTAATGTAAGCATCTGTGTGTCTCTGTGAGTCTGTGGGTCTGTGGGTCTGCAGGTCTAAACCTTGAGGCTAGGCCCAAAAGTCTGGGCCAGAAAACTCTACCACAACAACCAGCTTTGTTTTAACATAATCTCCCTTTCTCCAATATCCAGCTACACCTCTGCTAAACCCTTAAATCCCACAGGAGTTTCAGTGGAACATGTGTCCCATCTCTCCTTTAGATGTCCATCCCTTTTCCTGTCTTGCTTTCAGGACTGAGTGAACTCTGCTCTTCCTAACCTGGACACCTTCCCCGCCTCCACGTGGCTGCTCCAGCTTCATATCTGTTGCTGCCCCCACACCCTATGTCAGTCAGATAATAGTCAAACAAACAACATTAAACAGGCAAAGGGAATGAGATAGAGAAAGAGGAATTATGGCCCTGCTAAAACTGATGACCATGGTTGACAGAAGTTCTCAGAATCCTGAAGACCTTATGGATGGGATGGGCAGTAATGCTGCCCAATCCTCCTGCTCCTCCACTTCCCCATTGGGGGTGGGCAGAGGTCCCTGAACTTCCCTGGATTCCATGTCAGGAAGGTACAGGCTTCCCTGTGGAGGATCCAAGATATCTCCAGGTCCTTCCTGAGACTGCTGTACAAGTGCATCCACTCTGGATAAAGCCTCGGCCCCTTTGGAGTAAGAGTGAAAGCATGGAGAGCCAGAGCCAGACAATGGCTGTCCAAGCTGATCTTATGTTGTCAATGTGAGGTCTGGGGGGGGGGGTCTCTGGGGATATGGATCCCGGACAAGCCCCCAAATGTATTGCTCAGTCTCAGCGACTCCCAGAAAGATCCCTAGAATCACATCGACTCTCTGAATGCAAATGAAAGCAAGGTTTATTACTGTATTCATCTCCTGACTGTCACACAGCAGTGCCAGTGGAGAAGTGGGCCCCTCCTTACTCAAAAGCAGGGCCTTTTAAAACAAAGATCAAACAAAGATCATAGAAATGCTGTTATCAGGTTGGGAGGTAAGGGCCCAGAGAAAGTTTCTTTACTATCGCTGTCAGGTGGGCAGCTGCTTGCTGATTGGTTGTCTTAGGAGGAGAAGATACTTTATGGCTGGGCTGGAATGTCCCCTGATTACCCAGGACTTTGGGCACTTGGCATTGGGTACTTGGCTTTGGGTGCTTGGCCTTGAGGGTTTAGAAACTTCTCATGATGGAGGACTAGAAACTTCTCAGCTCCCAAAATAGCTCCAGGCCTCAAGATGGAGGAACTTTAGTTTCTAAACTATATTTCCTCATGCTGGGGACAGCGACACAATCGCTCAGGGCATCTCAGTGATGTTTGATGTCCAGGATGTGTCTCTGCTGACTTTTGTTACAACGTTATTGCCCTTACAATGGTTTACCAAGAATCTACTGGGTACTTCCCAGTGGCATCCTGTTCCTTTGTGTCACAGATGTTTCTCCCACAAGGTAGATTGGCAGTGGCACTGCAGGATATCCTGGACCTAAGATGAAAGCTTCAGTCTAGAGGACAACTTCTACATGTTTGGAGTTTGCACTTGCTTTTTTTTTTTTAAAAAAAAAATAAGGCTTTATGGGGGCACAGCCTCATGCAGGCCTACTCATTTATATACTGTCAGATCCCAGCAAGACAGAACTATGTTGCTGATGCTAGCTGATACCTGGCTCCTTATTTTCTGTCCTTAAGTTTAGGGATTCAGTTCACATTTGTAAGTTATCTCTCAAACATTCAAAGCCAAAGAATCCTCAGAGTCCCACAAATCACATCAGAGCTAAGAATGTTAACTTTTAAGCTGTTTTGAACTCCTAGGAAGATTTGGGTTCTGTTATTGACTCAGGATAAACAATATTCACGGCTGTTTAAAAGGGGCCTGACCACATGGCTCAGTGGGTAAAACCATTGGTCACCTGAGCTTAATCTCTGAACCCACAAAATGGGAGAGGATTGACTCCTCATTATTGTCCTATGATCTCCACATGTGTGTTGTAATGTGTGTGCATGCTCACACACAATGCATACATTGATAATTTAAATTTTTTTTTAAAAGCTTGCATTTTATTTTTACTTCATGTGGATTGGTGTATGTCTGTGTGAGGGTGCTGGATCCCCTAGTCATAGACAGTTGTGAGCTGCCATGTGGGTGCTGGGGATAGGACTCCGGTCCTCTAGAGGAACAGTCAGTGCTCTTAGTCTCTGAACCATCTCTCCAGCCATGACAGATACATTTTTACAAAGTAAAAATAAATAAAAAGTGGGAGGAGCTGAAGAGACTCAGTTGATAAAACACTTACATGACAACCTGTTACAACTGCATCACGCACTAGTAAAAGATGGATGTGAGGCACAGTTGAAAGTCCAGTGCTAGCTAGTGGTTGGACAGGAGAGTCCCTGGGCTCATTAACCAGCCTAGCATAAACAATAAGCTCAGACCAGTGGGGAACACTGGCTCAGACAGCAGTTATTCTGCACCTGACCAATGTCACTCAAAGTTGACTTCTGGCCTCTGTACACATGTGCACACACATGTACTTGATTGAACATACACATACACACACACACACACACACACACACACATACACACACTAAAATAAAAAATAGGACATTATGCATTGATGGGATCCAGGCAGACAGGGCTAAACTTTAGTTTACTGCATGGTGTACTAATTTAAGATGTGTGGGGGATTGACATTGGCTTGTGGGTTTCTCACTGTCTGAACTGTGATGGTGTCTTGATTCTCAGAATCTGTGAATATGTTACCTAACAGGAAAAAAATTCCCACAGTATCTGAAGAAGGAAAGTGACTTTTTGGGGGGTATGTATATGGGTGTATAACATACATGCGTGTATGTGTATGCATGTTCCCATGAGTGTGCGCACAAGTGTATATGTGAGTATATTTGTATATGGAGGCCCAAGGTTCATTAGTGACCTTCCTGCATCGCTATTCTTAATCTCTTATTTGAACACAGAGTTTGCTAGTTCAGCTAGTCCATCCAGCTGCCATCTGACTCAGGATTCCACATCTGAGGCTCCCACGTGCTGGTCTTACAGGTGGGTGACTATGCCTACCTCACTTTTACATGCTTGCTGCTGATCTGAACTCCTGTCACCAAGGTCACCATGCAAGGGTGGTAAGCCGTTGACAGAAGAGCCATCTTCCCAGGCTCCAGTCTAGCATGTGTGTCGGGGTTTACACTCAGACCATGTGTAGTCTGCCACTGAGCTATGTCTCCAGCTCATTTTAGTCTTCTGATCCCAGGAAATACAGAATAATAAACTCACGTTATCCTCAGCTGTTGCCTTTGCGGTAGTTACAACAACTAACACCACCATTCTTTACCTGGCGTATGGCAGTGGTGATCCACCCATAGCTGTGATACCCAGAGTACCGCAGACACTATCAAATGTCTCCCACCTTGTCCCTACTGGAGAACAGTTGTCTTGGGGCAAGTTCAACAGAAGTAAGAAAACCTTGTAGTTGAAAAAGTACCATGCCCAGTGTGAGCTACTGGGGTTCCAGGTAGGCAGCTTGGGACATTCACATATGGGAATACTACCCACCATGCTCACTGTCTCTCTTTTCTGCTCCCTTGACTCAGGGGACCCAGGCCTGGATGTTCAGTGTGTGGTTGGCTGGCTGAGGAAGTGACAGTGCTGTGCTGGGCCGCTGTCTCTTGGCACACAGATGACAGCCAGTCTCTAAGCAGACTCCTTGCTGGTCAACACTACCTTTGCCTGACAGGACTTTGCCCACTCCAGTCTTTGTAGCTAAGTCTTGTCTGCATACAAGAATCAGGATCAGACTTTGATTCAAGTGAGGATGTAAGACAGGGCTGGAGGGGCCTATCACTGAGGGAGAGGACAGTTTGTAGTGAAGAAGTCAGGATCCACCTCACCTAGGCTGTGCCATGAACTCATCTGTAGTAGGAGGTTTCTGGCCTGGACTTTCGAGCCTAACCTCAAGGTTTAGATTCGCGGTCCCGCAGTCCCGCACTCCCACAGTCCCACAGTCCCACAGAGATGCTTTCAGTAGTTTTCAGCTGATCGGCCTAAGGCCCAGGCATGTAACTTGCTAATTCTGTACCCTTCATCTAACCCATGTCTCTTATCTTGTTCAGCCATGAGGCTCGGTACCTTTCTTTAGAGCAACATGGTTGTACCTTTCTTTAGAGCAGCATGGTTGTCCTCTGCTCCTTCCAGCTTCTTTCTGGCGTTCTGCTCTATTCTTCCTGTTCTCAGAGTTCTCTTAGTCTGGTAGCCCCCACCCACACTTCCTGCCTGCCTTTGGCCAATCAGAGCTTTTTATTAAACCAGTGAGTGGGATAATTATTTACAATGAAACAACACAATCTCCTACACTCATCTTATTTCCTAGTCACTTCTTCTTTGTTTCAGATCCCAAGGGAAGACCATTGCTTAGGCTTCCTAGACTTGCCTGTTAGCCAAGTGAGAGGGACCCGCCCACAGTCACACAGCCTAATTACAGACTAGGGCTTCCTCTGGATTTGCCTATCTGCCCTAATCCCAGGACACAAAATAAGAAGTTCACATTATTTCTAGACACTAAATTTATGTGCCAGATACAAATAGTTGTGAGTGTGGCCAAACACAAGCATAAACTTATTTAAAACATTATCAGTTTTTCAGGGGAGGTCTGATAATTGTAGGGGGATTATGTTGTTCTATTGTAAATAAATGTCCCCACCTACTGGCTTAATAAAAAGTGCTGATTGGCCAAAGGAAGACAGGAAGTGTGGGCGGGGCTACCAGGCTAGGAAAACTCAGGGAACCGGAGGAACAGAGCAGAATGCCAGAGAGAAGCCAGAAGAAGCAGAGGACAACCATGCTGCTGTGAGAAAAGGTACCGAGCCCCATGGCTGAACAGGAAGAATCATGGGTTAGATTAAGGGTGAAGAGTTAGCAATTTATATGCCTGGGCCTGAGGCTAATCAACCTAAAACTATCATATACATCTGTGTGTCTCTGCGGGTTGGGTCTGTGGGACTGTGGGACTGTGGGTCTGCGGGTTAGTTTTGGTTCCCAAGTGGTGAGGTGGTTTGGTGTTGGTTGTTCAATGGGTCATGGATGATTGTCATTGTTTAGGTTAATTGGTTAAAAATTGTTCATAGTTATGGTTAGAAAAAAGTTAAACAAGAACTATTAGATTCAAGATTTGAGTTTAAAAAAATAGAAAGAAAAAGGGGATACAGATAGATAGATAAGGATAGATTATGGAATCTTCTTTTAAAAGGATTTACTAGCTTAAATATTTTACAATGCATTGGTTTTCTGTATACAAATTGTGTATATTGAGATTAATTGTTTCATTGTACAAATATTTCTATACTTGTTTCAGGTAGTATACTTAATCAGTTTATCTAACATTGTAATACATGTTACTAGTCCATGAAAGTTTTTATTTCCAATTAATAAGAATATAAAGCAATGCAAGTTAGTAGTTAGACATTACATTCAAACATAGACATGTTAGATATGTTTTCAAGATCAAACAAATATATTTTAGATAAACAGGTCTTTTCAAACACTTCAGAGATCCATAGAATATGGCATTTAAAATATTTTTAGAACTTAAAGACTTTTCTGGACAGTGAGACAGGTCTGCTCCTGACAGTAACAATCTACTTCAAGAGAAAAAAGGGCATTGAAGAAACTCCATATGGAGTCTACTTCCTTGTGGCAATGGTTAGTCATTGGACATGAACCTGTCCCTGTATTGACTGCTTGACAGTGTGCTGTTTGAACTGGACATGCAGGTTCCCTCAGAAAGTGACCTTTGAACTTTGACAGAACAAGCTGAGATGGTCCTTCAGGTTCCTGCTTTTTAGAGAAAACTGTCAGAGATAGCCCGTGGATGGTGTGAGGCTGGTAGCGGCCCCTGGCACGCTGGGCTTGGATCTTCCCAGAGTTGGGTTGCTTGGGAATGCAGTCCAAAGCGGGTGGTAAACTCCATCTAAGGCTAAATACCAGCACGAGACCGATAGCCAACAAATACCCCAAGGGAAAGCTGAAAAGAACTTTGAAGAGAGACTTCAGTCTTCAGGACACAAGGAGAAAAGACTGAACTACCTCAAAATGGACAGAGCAGATTTCCTGCTTCACTGAGATGAAAAGAGACTTTGGGCCTGTAGGCTGAAGATGGATGCCCCAACTTTATAAAGGAACTTTGGGTGACTGTCCAGGCAGATAGGTGTCATCTCTGTCATTTCTAGTTTTTGGAAGTTGCTTGCACTTCCTGGTTATTTGGGTAAATATTATTTCCTTCTTGGGTCTCTGAGGTAGTTGAAGATGAAATAGTTATAGTTTTCTAGTGACAGTTTTAGAAAAGAAACTTTGAAGTTAAAGTTTATAAGCTTAAGAAACATCAAAATAATAGCTTTTAGTTAGAATTGAAATGAATTATATATAAGACTTTGGACTCATCAAATAGGATAATTAATGGACTGGACATTACTCATTTATTGTTTGTATATATTGTATATAATTATTGTACCTATTATATATGGTTTTTCTTATGTTAGCTATCACCTTTTTTTTTTTAATTTGACACAAAAGGAGATATGTAGGGATTCAATAAAAGCTTCAGAAGTTTCAGAGATATCAGAGGGAATCTACCCACAGTCTATGTGGGGGGTTAGTAAAAGCTCCAGAAGTTCCAGAGCTCTAATCACAGCCAGTCTAGGAGAATCAGAGAGTGGTGATTCAAACCTTTAATCCCAGCACAGGGAGTATCCTAAGCTCTTAATCCCAACTGAGTCGAGGTCATTTTAGATTATAGAAGGAATTCCAGGCTCCCAAGCAGGCAGTGGTGGGGTCACACCTTAATTTACCTAGAGAGTATTTAAACTGAAGGCAGGCATAGAGTTTAGAGAAGCCAAGCCAAGGGAAGTGAGACTGAGGAAGCTGGAAGACAGCTGGGTAAGATCTGACTGTGGTGTCTATTCTCTCTAATATCTCCAACTCCCTCAGAGATCTATCCCTGAGTCTCATTTATTCATGTGACAGGTAATGAAACTGTATGTGTGTTTTTTTAAAGCCCATTTCTTAAAAAATTATTTTATATTTAAGATTTTTTTGGATTCACAATCACAACATTAAGTTCTGTTATGACATTCTCAAACAAATTTGTTTTTGTCAATTTTCTTCATTTTATGCCCCCTTTGTCCCACTCCTAACCCCTCTTGTACTCTCCACTCACCCCTAGCCTGCTTTTCACTTTCATGTTCCATCTGTGCTCACACCTCTTCCTCTCACGTGGCCCCCTTTCCAGTTTCACAGCCATTATGAGTGCATTTCTGCTGGTACTTGACACATAAGTCAGGTTCTGCATATGAGAGCAAGCATGTGATATTTGCTTTTCAGATTCTGGGTCAATTCATCTTATGTAATGCTTTTCAGATCCATCCATTTTTCTCATAGTTCCATAATATTGTATTTCTTCCCATTGTGTCTATGTGCCACATTTTCATTATCTATTCACGCCCTGATGGACACCGAGACAGATGCCATTCCCTGTGTACTGTGAAGAGAGCAGCTGTGAACATAGATGTGCTGGTGTCTCTGCAGAATATGAAGACCTTTGGGTGTTTACCAGGGGCAGGAGGGTGGAGTTATATGGAAATTCTAATTTTAATTTTTGGGGAAACTTCACACTGTTTTCCGTAGTGGATGGTCTAGTTTCTTGGGTATGAACATGGTAGATGATAATGTCATGTCATATGTTGACAGTTTAGACATATCTGTGTGAGTCCTTGGGGAGATTGAACCATCCAGGAATTGGGACACCAAGACACCTGCAAAGCCAGTGAGATCACCTGTGTGGGCAACAGCAGGTTTTGTACTGGGGACCAGCACTGGAGCATTTTTAGATGTCTAGAAATAAGAAAGACTCACTGGCAGATTTAAAATAGTTTTACTAGATGGAGAGACAGTTAAGCGTGCTTACTGCTTCTGCAAGGGACCTAAGTCCAGATCCCAGCATCCATGCTGAGTGGCTCTTAAGCACCTGTAACTCCAGCTCCAACAGACCTGATGCCTTCTTTTGGCTCTGCAGACACCTGCACACAAGTGGTCTTCATGCACATATACACACAAATAATACAATAAATCTTAGAGTATATATCTATATCATATCTATCTATCTATCTATCTATCTATCTATCTATCTATCTATCCATCCATCCATCCATCTGTCTATCATACTTTGGGGAATGATTTTGTAAAACATAGCAGAGTGGCCTTTTAAAGATGCTCCCAGATTGAAAACATCTCTAACCCCCTGATTACTCTCAGAACCTTTGGGAAGTGGTATGGCCTGGTGAATTTTCAGTTTCTGGGGCCTTTCTCTGAGTCTGTTGTGGGCTCTGACTAAGTTTCTTTTTCTGAACGTCATGGCCACAGCGGGTTCCATTTAATTGTAATTCAACAATAGGTTCACACTTATAAAACTTTGGTGAGTCTGCATTAGGAGATATGTGTTCATTAAAAAGCACAGGTATGCCAAGTAGAATTTAAAAAATCATCCCCTCCTTTTCCTCAACGGTTAGTGATTGAATCCAGGGCCTCACACTGAGAGGCAAGTTCCCTGCTATGGAACTACAGCTGGCCCCTCTCCTAATCTGATCTTTAAAAAACCATATACTTTTTCTTCCCATTCTATATTCCTCCATCTTATTTTCTTGCAAGTTTATACTTTATGAAAAATAGGATTATGTTATACTTTCTGTTTTATGTCTGACTTCATCCATTGCATCATCAGACCATCTTTCAATGGCTTTAATTGTGTGCTGACTGTGTTTTTAACAGCTTCATGGTTGTACTGTGGCTGAGGTGACTTATTCATTGCCCAACATAGACCGCTGTTTGTTTCCAGTTAGTGAAAAATTTGTGATATTTATGTGACTGCAGAATAAATGAGTCTGTGACTCATGTTTCATGTCGAGTTTTCTGTGTTATGTTGGATAACTACATGATTTTCTGGTCCTTCGGATTCCAAGATGTTTTGTTCTGGCATCCCTGTGTGACGCGGGGATGCTCAGTTCTTTCTCCTCTCTCTGTGACTTTGAGCTGTGATTCAGATTCTTTGAAAGAACAGCCCACGAAGGGTGGATCCGATGTGCACCTCCTGGTGCTGACTCGGTCTACTGAACACCACGACCTAGATAATGAACCAGCTTAGGGGTGGGGGTTCAGTTCAGTTGTCAGAGTGTTTACACAGAGTCTGGGGTTCAAACCAAACCAAAATCAGGCATGGTGGTGCATGCCTGTAATCCAGCCCTGGGAAAGATGGAGGCAGGAAGTCCAGAGGTTATAGGCTACATAGTGAGAGTGAGGCAAGCCTCCACAACCCTGCCTCAAACAAAACCAAACAAAACAAATAACAAATGAGAAAATGAAAGGCCTTACTGCAGTGCATCGTGATACCTTGTCAACAGGGAACTTTCCCATCCTGCGGAACAGTCCAGAGAGGCTCCTGGTTTTCTTTATTCCAGCACCGGATCGGGTGGTATGTTGGACTTCAAAAACAGGTGTAGGTCACCCTGGACTGTTCCAGCTGTGGGATCATTATTCATCTTATTTATTTTTCTCCTTGGGACCAGTCCGATCCATCCCACTGTAACCCAAGCCTGTGACAGACCTTCATCATTCAGGCTGGCCTCAGGACACTGGGCACTGGTTCACACACTGCTCCTGTTTTCCTGTTACACTGATAGACTTAATGGGATCATCTGCATACAGCACACAGTGTGTAATTAGTGATTCAACAAGCTGTGACAGTTATTGTCACTTATGTCATTACCATCCTGTTCAGTGCATTATGGTTTGAATCTGAATTGTGCCCAACAGGCTCCTATTTTAACATTTGTCCCCTGGCTGGTGGAGATATTTGAGGAAGCCATGAAGACTGTGAAGGTGGGGTCTACAGTCTCTGCTTCGTGGTACACTAGGATGTGAACATATACCACTTCATGATCTTGCCGCCACAGACAGATCCACTTCCCCACTGTGGACTCCCACGGCGGACCGAGATCTCTCTGCCAAGGGGTTTGGGTCACAGTAGTGTGAATGCAGCTAGTTTGCTATGGGAGGGTGTGCACACCATGCTGAAAACGTCTATTCCAGTGTCTTACCTACCCAAAGCATCAGACAGAGAAAGACAGTTAGCCCCAAACGTGAAGGGCTGCAGGAGGAAGCTGCTCTCTGGCTTAATTCAACTACATTCCGAATGGGGCCAGGTGGGACCAGTTCCAATCCATGTTAGCATATCGAGGGACCTGTTACATGTCGTTCTGTCTGGTGGTAATGAGTCACCGGATGTTGACTCCAGCTCAAGTGCAATGTGTCTTTTTGCACACTCCAGATGCCACTCTGAGATGTATAAATTCTCAATGCCTGGGGTGCATGTGGCTGTTAGAAGGTGTCATGAAGAGGGCCAGACAGAACGTTTCTGTCTCATGGACAGGTGAAGGGGAGGGCTCTATGATGATGTTACTTGCGTGGGAGCACTAATAACATCCCTTCCCACTGGGAGATGTTTCTGTGTGTCCCAAACAACACTGACAAACAGAATAGAAGAAAAATAGCAACAATTACAGCCTGCAAACAACATAAACTTCTGTAGGCTGTGAGCTTCCCAAGGCATGCACGCCACAGGGTACTACAGGACACCCAAGTGTGCTGGTTGGTTTTTGTCAACTTGACCTAAACTAGGGTCATCTGGAAAGAGGGAATCTCTACTGAGAAAATGCCTCCATCAGATTGGCCTTGTAGAAAAGCCTGTGTAGCATTTCTTGATCAATGATTGCTACGAGAGGGACCAGCCCGCCGTGGACGGTGCCAACCCCTGGGCAGGCATTCCTGGGTATATGAGAAAGCGGGTTGAGTAAGCCGGTAAGCAGCACTCCTCCACAGCCTCTGCTTAGGATCCTGTCTTCGGTTTCTTCCCTGACTTCCTTTCACCACGGATTATAAGCTGTGAGGTAAAATAACCCCTCTCCTCCCCAAGCTGCTTTTGGTTGTGGTGTTTATCACAGTGGCAGAAAAATAATTGCCATGATAAAGGATGAGACGGAGGAGAGCTGAGCCACAGCCAAAGCATGGAAAGAGGAAGATGAGGGAAAGACTCCCTGTTCACCTTGTCAGTGAATCTGGAAGGGCCTCCAGGCTGGATCTTCAGATGGGAGCGTGGCACCGCGTAACTTAATTGCAGTCTCAGCAGGAGGGACCTGAAACCAGAGGCGGCAAGAGAGGCACTGCTCAGCATCCTCA
This sequence comes from Phyllotis vaccarum, assembly GCA_033318265.1. NCBI lineage: Eukaryota > Metazoa > Chordata > Mammalia > Rodentia > Cricetidae > Phyllotis > Phyllotis vaccarum. Next base: position 2,233,242 of record JARWLC010000019.1, read on the forward strand.
GGCACAAACTTCAAGAGAGAATGGATGTGCTTTGTGTCAGGCTGCTTGGGTCATTTGTTCTGTGCAGTAGATAACTAATACACACATGTCTCGGTTCCTGTTCTTTTCAGTGCCTCAGAGTGTACCCTTCCCTTTGCAGCCCTGTGGACGTGCTTCCGCACCCACATTATGTGTTGAGACTGGGATTTGCCAAAGCGTACACACCTGCTGTTTCTCCTTTGATCCACACTCTATGAAGGAGAAATACAGTCAGTTCTTTTACTGGCTTGGGAGAGACACAGGGAGACAGGTGGATGTTGAGAGCCTTATGTTCTGACCACACCATCCTGATGCCTTGGTGAGCTCCCTCAGCCACCGTAAAACTGCCATAGCTTCAAGCTCCTCCTTACTCTTCCTGTGTGTCTCTCCAGCCACCCCTTTCCCACCTTCCATCTGCACAACTCAGTTCAGACACTCCTGGGCAGAGTTCTCTCTCCAAGAAGCTACCACAGGGTCTGGGGAGAAGATGGTTGGTAAAGTACTTGCCACACAAGCATGAAGGTTGGTGTGAAAAGCCAGGCAGGCCAAGACGCCTCTGATCTCATCCCCAGAAAGTGACCCCTGAGGACTCCTGAGGTTCGATGGTCAGGAAGCTTCGCAGATCAGCACACTCAGGGTTTACTGAGAGACCCCTTGTGTCATAAGCTCCGTTTCTGTGGCTGTAATAACGTTCCAACCAAAGGAGGCGGAGGAAGAGTTTATTTGATAACAACTCCAGATGCAGGCCCATGAGGCAGCGGTCTTCCTACGTCCACAGTTTTGTGCAGGATTCTACAGTTAACGGCCCAGCCCATACAGCAGTGCTGCCTACATTGGGCTGGGCCTTCCTACATCAATTAACAATGGAGACAGCAATCCTCAAACACTGAGGTTCTTCTTTCAAAGGATTTAAAATTAAGGGAAGTTGACATTTAAAACTAACCACCACAGCTTGTCTCAGAAAAAAATAAGCTGGGCAGCCACAGAGGGACACATTCTGCTGCCTTCTGGCCACTGCATGCACACACATTTGTACATGCAAATATATACACGCATAGGTACCCACACATATACTTGCACTGAACATACTCGCATGGCACATACACCACACACATAAGCACACATGCATGAATACACAAGCAAACGTGCACATAGATACAGACTCACATGTATACATAGGCACACACATGTACACACACTCACAAACACATGCACACACACTGCCACACACACACACACACACACACACACACACACACACACACACACACACACACACACACAGCCCTCTCCCCCTGTGTGCCTCTCTGTTGAGCTCATAGACATTTTTCATGGTCTCTCTTCTCTCTTTCCTGCTTGCTACCTTCCTCAAAACTATTCTCCTTCCGTCAGTCAGAGCAGAGCAGCCTCCCTTCAGGTAGTGCCCGGGCCACAGAAATCAAAGTATAGTGAGTCTGAATTTGTGCTTGAAGAAAGAATGAAGCCGTGGGTGGCTGACAGCCTGGGGAGGACAAGGAAGAGAAAAGGCCCTGCTCTTCTGTCTTGGATTCTGTCACTGTTGGCTCTCGACTGGGAGGCCCTGGCCAAAAGCTTTGTTCTTACTCCATTTGTTATCATTCCAAATGCTGCTACTTCTCATCCCCTCCCTCCTTCCCTCCCTCCCTCCCTCCCTCCCTCCCTCCTTTTCTCTTTCCCCTCCATTTTCTCCTCTTCCTCGCCCCCTCCCTCCTTCCCTCCTTCCCTCCCTCCTTCCCTCCCTCCCTCCCTCCCTCCCTCCCTCCCTCCCTCCCTCCTTTTCTCTCTCCCCTCCATTTTCTCCTCTTCCTCGCCCCCTCCCTCCTTCCCTCCTTCCCTCTCTCCCTCCCTCTCTCTCTCTCCTTCCCTCCCTCCCTCCCTCCCTCCCTTCCTCCCTCCCTCCCTCCCTCCCTCCTTTTCTCTCTCCCCTCCATTTTCTCTTCTTCCTCGCCCCCTCCCTCCTTCCCTCCTTCCCTCCCTCCCTCCCTCTCTCTCTCTCCTTCCCTCCCTCCCTCCCTTCCTCCCTCCCTCCCTCCTCCCTCCTTCCCTCCCTCCCTCCTTTTCTCTCTCCCCTCCATTTTCTCCTCTTCCTCGCCCCCTCCCTCCTTCCCTTTCCCCTCTTATCTGTCCTCTCCTCCTCTTTCTCCCCCCCCTCCCCCCCACAACTCTCCTGGCTAACCCACCCTCTTTTTTTAGTGCTGGGAACTGAACCCAGGGCCTGGCACATTCTAGTCCGGTGCTTTCCTGATGGCCTGTGTCACCTTTTATTTTGAGATAGGTTTCCCAGCATGGCCTTGAATTCTTTCTGTAGCTTAAGATTGCCTTGACCTTGCACCCCTCCCACCTCAGACTGCACCGTTTAACCACTCTGAGTACCACCAGGCTCACTGTCAAAGTGGAGGCCACAGTCCTTCGGCCTGGTGGCTTTGTGAGGAAGGCCCATTGGAATAAGGCCTGTGTGCACTGTTTGACATGGTATCAGCATATGCGATTATCTGGCAAATGCAAGCTCTTGTCAGTCTTACAGGAGGTGAGGATGGATGGAGAAAATCCCTTTTCTGACCTTTAAAATCCAGGAATGCTGTCTCCTGAATCTTGGAAACCCCTGCAGGCTGCTTTATCCTCCCATCTCCCCACCCCTATCCCTAGGGCAGCACTGACCCATTTGGATCAGCACCAGGCTCCAGTGTCAGCTCGCTCCCAGCGAATGGCCCGGCACCTCCTAACGAGGACCTTCCTAGCCAGAAGGATTGAGGCTTCTGATTCATATTCTAGCCACACTGAGAAGGGGGAAGAAGGTAAAGGAAGAAAGAAAGGGTCAGTGCATTCGTAGACTGACCCCAGCACTTCTCTAAGGAGGAGAGAGTGTCCCTTCAAGCCTGAGAAGCTGAGTCTTTCCAGACCTTAGGACTTGATCTGTTAGCTTTGACTCATTAGGTCTCATGTAGTCTTAGACCACTGTGGGCCCAGTTCTGTCACCTAACAAGACATGTGTCACTCAAATAAGAAAGACACTCGAGTTAGTGGAGATATTAATATTTCAGTGAGGGTGGGGCTCAAGTTCATGGCAGCTTCAGGGGAAGGCTAAAGAATCCCCTTCTGTTCCCCTCAAACTCGCATTAAGAAGGACAACTGTGGGTAATTCAACAAAGATCACAGGGCAGACAGGTAGGAAACTCTGTGGTCAGAATTCTCGCTCAGCAAGCCAAGGACATCATCGAGCAGGAGAAAGACATATGCACATCGTATTTTTAAAACATTATGCATGTATGCATGCATGCACGTATGTATGCATGCATGTATTTTGAGACATGACTTCACAATATTAACCCCATTGAAGTTGGTCTCAGACTTAGGATTCTCTTGCTCCTGCTTTCCCAGTACTGAGATGACAGGCGTGTCACCATGCATAGCTTAGGAAGCGCATTCTCGTTCTTTTCTTCCTTCCTTCTTTCTTTTCTTTCTTTTTCTTAGATAGGACTTTATTATGTAGACCCGGCTGGCCTTGAACTCAAAGAGACCTGCCTGTCTCTGCCTCCCAAGCACTGGGAGCCTCTAGCCATCACTATAACCCCTCTCCCCCAGAGGTACCTGTTGAAGGATGGGACACATTCAGGCAGGAGCACTAGACTGAGCTCCTGCAGAAGTTTCCAACCTATCAAGTCTCACACTAACTGATGTTGTATTGTTCGAAGCCACTATTGATGTGGGAATGCCTTTCTGTATTCTGTGAATATCAGTCTTTAAATAAAGGAGCTGTTTTGGGCCATGACAGGCACCATAGAAGTAGGAGGAGAAATCAGAACATGGGTAGGAGAAGCAGGGCAGAGTCAGGCAGATCGAACAAGCCACCCAAGGAGCAACATGTAAGGAACACAGGTGAGCCACAGGCCATGTGGCAGACAGATTAATAGAAATGGGTTGATTTAAGATGTAAGAGCTAGCTAGCAATGTGCCTGAGCCATAGGCCAAACAGCATAAAGTTAATAAAAGCATCTGAGTCATTTCTGGGGGCCTGAGCAGCAGCAGCAGGTGGCTAAGGGGTCTGTTGCAGCAGGTCTGTGGGTCTGGGCCTCTGGCTGCCCTGGACAAAGAAACCCATTGCAACACACTATGGTACCAGTTTGTGACACAGTAAAAACAGGACATTTCTATGAATCTAGGTGTGTTTCTGTTAAAAACAAACCAAGCACAAAGCATTGTTTCTAGAAGTTTCTGACCAGAAGGAGGCAGAGTGTTCTTTTCACTCTATCCCTACTAACTAGAGAAGGCTGTAAAAGCTGGAGCTCCAACAGGCCTTCTTTGACCATGACATGAAAGCAGGAGTGAGTGAAAGTCATCCATGGCAAAACAACAGGGGGATCTTGTTCCTCTGGGGCCATGGGTGGCCTTTTCAGAAGCATTGCTATAATTTTTACAATTATGAGGCAAAAGGAAGAAATAAAAATTTCACCCTGTGAGGCATTGTTGCTTCAATTCAAAATTATATGGACGTTCAGGAGTTAGAAAAATAAGGATCGTAGATAGAGGCATTTTTAGGAGAATGACAGACATATCAGCCAAACTATGTTTCAGAAAATGTATGCTGTGGGTACTGTGTAGGTCTTTGTGAGTGACTCCATATGACTGCCTATGAGAAGCAAAGGGCAATAGGACCCAGAAGACTTTAGTAATGTGATTTCCTCACTGTATCAGCCAGATATAGCTAGAGTCAAGCTGCCTGACAAGCATCCCACCAGATTCTGCTTGCAATAATTCTTTCTCTTGCTCATCAGTCAGCATGTACACCATCATTCTGCAGGGCTCTGTGGCTCGACTTGGCTTGACTCCAGGCTATGGGGTGATCCAAATCTGCTCTCCATTGCTCAGTAGGGGACAGTGGCATGTAGAATTTGCTGTTCCTATGATAGCTGGAGGAAGAGTATAGAGTTAAGCCAGAGGTACAGGCAAAGCTTCACTCTCAGTGAGTCAACCATCCTGATGGATGCAACCCTTTAATATAGTTCTCGTGCTCTGGTGACTCCAACTATAAAATTATTTTCATTGGTACTTCATGACTGAAATTTTGCTACTGTTATGAATTATGATGTATCTGATATGCACGATATCTGAGATGTGTCTCCAGAGGGGCTGCAGCTCACAGGTTGAGGATCACTGTTCGTCTAACCCAATTCATCTGATAATGGAGTCATATGGTGGCAGCTGACATCCTTGGGTCTGAGCGTGTGGCCCTCCCTGGTGAAACGGTAGCAAAGGTACAGCCTGTGCAGTTCTATTGAGGGAGGAGGGGACAATTGGGCATGATGCTGCAGTCTGCTATGATCCATAAAGGCAGTGTGTGTCTAAGCAGTTCTACCATTTCCTCAGTCTGGATGCACAGCAAGGAACTGTTGCTTACATTTTTTATTTAAAAATTCCAAAGTGCACACATTTTTAAAAGTTACAAAAGTGTTTTTTTCTTTTTTAAATAAAAAAAAACCCAATGATTGAACGGTGTAAATATTGTTCATTCTGTTTCCTTCCTCAGAGCCAACTGTTACATTTTGCTTTCAGGAGCAGACACATAACCTAATACTCGCACTTCAGTTTTAAACCACAAAATATTGTCTCCTCCTATCTTTTTCTTACCACTTTCCTTTTCTCTGTTTGGCAACTTCCATTTGGAGTGATTAGACTTCGCTTCCCCAGGGTCCAGCTTGTTCTGCTTATGGGTGCATTATTTTGTGTGCATGATTACACTGGGGCCAGGCTCAGAGACACTGGATTGCTTCTTTTTACATGTTTGTAGCTGAAGTGATATTAAGATTCCCAGAGCCTTATCATTCTGCCTGTACCTGTGTGTTTCAGGAGGCTGAATCCCTAAATCAGAAATGGCTACATCCAGGTATATACATCCCATAGGTAGCTATTGGCCTTCTGCTTTAAAAGCATTGAATTCACTTATTTGTATATACCTCCCTCCCTCCCTCCCTCCCTCCCTCCCTCCCTCCCTCCCTCCCTCCTTCCCTCCCTCCCTCCCTCCTTCCCTCCCTCTGTCTCTCTGACTCCCTCTCTCTCTTTCTCTGTTCATGTATGCACATGCAAGTCTTCAGAAACTCTGTCCACCATTTTTGAGGCAGAGCTCATGATCATCCTTTGTGGCTAGACCATCTGTCCATCTAGTCCCAAGGGTCCTCTTGTTTCTGCCCACCAGCACTGGGATTACAGGTGTGTGCTACCACATTCGACTTTTTTAAAATCGATGTTCTGGGGCTCAGGTTCAAGTTCTTGTGCTAGTACAGCAAACACTTTATCAAGTGAACCATCACAGCCTTCCAACAATCTTTGAGGCTCGTCCTCTGAATCTTGACATGTGGTCTCCATTGGTGTTTCAAAAAGGCCTTTGCAGCCCAAACCGTGCATTAATGGGAATGGAGAAGCTAAAGATGAAGTGTTCACAAATGCTCTTTCAGAACTCTGCACCACAAGTCAGATGATTTACTGCTCCAGGAGATGTCAGTAAAAAATGTGCACAATACCCTTTGATTTGATCTGTTTTCCCTGTAGCACCTAAATATTTAGGGCAAATAGAAAATAGTTCTGATTTACAATCTCTATAAAAAATTTTAAACAACCTAATAGGGCATTTGATCATGGAATTGCTTGAAATAATGTTGGCAGCAGTCAGCCATATTTCTTCTAAATGACCTGAAACTCCCCTGCAAACCCCCAAACATGGATTTTTTTCCCTGCTAATAACAATCTTATTAATAAAAGAATGATTTTCTCCACTGATCCTTGGCACTGTGTTCTGGGTGCCTTTGTTCAATAAAGGTAGAGATAATAGCAGTCAGTAGAAAGGAAATAGGCCCGGGTTCCCGGGAGAAGTGCTTGGAAACACATCTTTTATTAAATCAGATCAGATTGTGTTTTCTTGTTTACTTTTTTTTATTTTTTTATTTCACAAGCCATAGTTGTATCTACTACTTTGAGAAAACTTAGGTCACAGCTTTGTTCTGCTTTTCAAAGCCCTAAACTAGGAGGCATGGTGTTCCTGTGGTTTAATGCCACGTGATCAACCACCAACAAATTTGCCATAAAGAATGGTCACAGTGGGCTTTGCTGACCCTTCTATCCCTGAGAAGGCGGACTTCTGAATCCATGCAGATAAAGAACAGTAGGCAACCACACTTCATTTTGCCTAGATAGATATCTGGACTCAGGACTCATCTATCTGCCTGCCTGCCTGCCTGCCTGCCTGTCTGTCTGTCTGCCTGTCTGTCTATTGGTAATATGTTGCCCAGGCTAGCCTGGAACTCACAGTTTTCTATGTAACAGGGACTCTGGGTACATACCACTGTACACAGCTCCTTCTTCAAACAACACCCCTTGTTTCCTTTGAGGACCTATGTTCACCCAATTCCCAAGGCAAGTGACCCCCATGGCCTGATATTTAGCCTGTACTAGGGGAGAGAAAAACCCAGTTTTGTCAGTCATCAAAATGGGCCAATCAGAGCCAGTGAAATCCCTGAGCCCTCTGCTACAACTATTAGGAAAGCAGCAAATTCGTTTATTTTTATTGGCATTCCTGAAGGATTGGGAACTTGCCTTTCCATGAAGAATACCTTTGAAGGAAGGCAAAATCAAGAAACTACTCTGATACGAAAAATGACACTTGCCTGGTAATGTCTTTAAAAAAAAACTCAGCTTTGGCCAAGACTGAAGTCAGATTCATCAGCTGTGTAAACTTTAATAGTGAGCTTTAATACTCTGTACCACTCAGACTGACTTGGGCTCACCATTCTCCAAAAGAATGGTGAACATGTGTATTCTCCAACTTGCAATAGTCTCATGGTAAGAGCGTGTAGTCAGGATCCACGGCATAACGGCCAGAGCAACAGGATGACAGCAGTCACTTCTGTGTAAGGGGGTATTTGGGGGCTGGGCAAACACTGTTGTTCAGAAGATCCTGCTCAGCACATCTTTTATCTTTCCAAGAATTCTCATTGGCAGAGAGACCCTAGTGGTTGGCTCAGGTCACCACCCTGGGGTGACAATAGACCGGAGCTATGTCTTACCTTTCTCCTGATTCAGTCCCAGTAGCTCCAGAAGAATGAGTCATATATCTGTTTCTGGTCTAGCCTTTTCTCTCTAATCTATTGGTCTATGCTGTTAACTTGAGCTGCCCGGGCATCATGTCATAAAACTCCCTTCCCTATGATGCTTGACTTCCATTGCTAACTTGACTGGACTAAGAAATACAAAAGGCATTAATGATCAACACTTTGGGGGTGTGTAAGTGAGGTTTAGCAGAGAAGAGAGTGCACACCCGAATGTGGGGGAGCACCATCAGGGCCACATCTTTGATGTGTCAAAGAGAAAGATGGAGGACCAGCCAGAAGATTTCAGCATTCTCCACAGACCAAACCACTTTGCTACTGTGCTTTTCACCCTGGTGAACTGGATGCTCTAAACTGGGAGCTAAGATAAACTTTCTCTTTCCTAAGATGCTTTTTGTCAAGTAGCTAGTCACAGTAGTGAGCTACACCATGTGTGGTTCCTTCTGTGTGAGCAGAAGTGTCTGTACACACACTCTTTCTTTCTCTCTCTCTCTCTGGTGTGTGTGTGTGTGTGCGTGTGTGTGTGTGCAGACACCCGCATATCATGCTAAGTGTGGAGGTGGAGGTCAGAGCACAGCCTCAGGTTTTGGTCCTTGACTTCACCTTACTCAAGACTCTTGCTACTGTGCATGTCTCCCATTTTGCCTCAGGAGCACCGAGATTACAGCTACATGCATTGCTGAGTCTGGTTTTACTCCAATTCTTGGGATCCAAACTCAAGTCCTCACTCTTATACCACGAGTGCTTAGTGCACTGACCTCTCTCCCCACCCCCAACACTGGTACATTTTATAGGCTAGACATAGGGTGCAGAATCTTATCATGCATTAATTTAACCTATAAAATAAAGAATGGCATTATTATCCTTGTATGTATGAGGAGGTTCAGGAAGACTGAATAATTCTATTATTCCCTAATAGCTCTTTGTCTAGCTTCCTAGCCTCTGACATTGGCATTTAATGTATTATATTGTTGGTCTGTGAGCTCACCTGTGTGCTCCCTGGATCCATGTACTCAGTGGAATCTTTGAATCTCTAGTCCACATTCTAAAGTCTTGCATGAAGCAGGCTTCCTGCTGAATAAGAATCTTTATAATACCACGTATCTTCTTTCAATTTTACACATGAGCAAATTTAGGCTTAAGACTGTTAAATAAGTGGTCACAGGTCGGGGACTTAGCATTTGTCATATATTGTCTTGTGACCCTAAAATTTCCTCCTTCAATTGGAAGTTAAGAAAGATATTCTGGGCTAGAGAAATGACTCAGAAGTTAAGAGCACAGGCTGCTCTTCCAGTGGACCTGGGTTCAATTCCCAGCACCTAAATGGTAGCATACAACTGTCTATAATTTTGGTTACAAGGGACCTGACATCCTTACACAGACATACATGTAGTTAAAAAACACCAATGCACTAAAAAATGAATAGATTATATACGCAAGCATACATATGTATATATACATATATATGAAAGATATTCTACAGGGATGGGAATCTTTAGTATTTTCATATAGGTAGGGCATATTGATCAGCTTCATGTTACCACAACAAAATACCTGAATTAGCTAACTCTACAAAGATAAAAGGTTTATTTACTTAGACAGGGTCTTGATATGTAGCTCAGGCTTACCATGAGTCTGTGACCTCTGCCTCTACCTTTTGAATGCTAGAATTACAGTCATGCATCACTACATTCAACTCAGTAAAGGTGTATTTGGTTCATTTTTAGGGTTTTGATGTTCAAGAGCATATTGTAGGTTTAGTGAGGGTCATTTATAGACCAAGTGGTGTGGATGGCCATGGAGAAGACCTGGCAGAGCAGACTACTGGAGGGGAGGCAGAGAAGCAAGGTGGACCAGGGTTCCACAGCCCTTCTTAAGGAGGCACCGCAATAACCCCCAATAACCCCAGGCTTGTCCATCAAACTCCATCTACTTAAGATTCACAGGGCCTCCCAAAAGTGGCACCAAGCCTAAGACATGGGTTCTATATACTCTGGAGGACATCTAATAACTGAACCATAGCAATGTATTTTATGATAACATGGAAATAATTTTCTACATTTTTTAATGAAGTCGCATTAGGCTGGGTTACTAAGTAGAAAACAGCAGACATTTTTATGCCAAGAAGCCTTAAAGCATCTGTATTTGAGCTTCTTATAACTTGCAAGCAGGCAGAGCATTGTTTAGTGGTGCTGGACAAAACTCTTTTGGAAACAAGTCCAATGGAGAAATCATTATGTAAAATGAAACTATTGTTTTATAAATCTGAGCTGTATGCATTCATTTCTTAGTCTCTGGTGCCTTGAGAACTTGAGCACATGGGAGGCAGAGTCTTGGTGACTTTGCCCAGTATTTGAAGCATGTTAATGAATCCCAGGATAGAGAGAGAGAGAGAGAGAGAGAGAGAGAGAGAGAGAGAGAGAGAGAGAGAGAGAGAGAGAGAGAGAGAGAGAGAGAGAGAGGCGGGGGATGTCTCAGCGTCTCAGCAGCAGCTTCAGCACTGTGGGGTAGGACTGACATCTTGAAAGGGCACATGTCGGAGAAATGTCTCCCAAGGCAGGAAAACAGCCTGGATTCCCACACAGGTCTCCTTAGTTGAAAGTGATGACATTCTGATGAGTTAATGATGAGCCTCCTAATCATTCTTCTTTCTAACACCAAAACTGGGTAAAAACACAAGAACGGACAAGAACAGGAAGCAATCTGCAGGCCTCAGGGTCCACAGGGTGGCTTTTGAACAGTCACATAGCTGAAATCCTTCTGGTTGATGATACCTTTGGAATAGTCTTTGTCAGATGAATAAGTTTCCTCAAAGATAAGAGAAAACTTGAACTTAAAATAGCACAAAATTTCAAGAGATTCCTTTGAAAGAGGTGAATATACTGTGGTCACCTTGATGTTGTCATAGAAGCATCTAGGTGTATTGTTAAAATTCCTTTTTATGGAGCCAAGACTACATGTGTTCAACCTTTCACACATTCATCCATCCATCCATTCATCCATCCACCCATCTTCTATCCACATATTTTTTATTATCTACTTACCCATCCTTCATTAATTTATCCACCTACCCACCCATTCACCATTTACTCACCCACACATGCATTTATTCATCTACCTACCTGGTATTCACCCATCCACCTACCCATCCATTCACTCATCTATCTACACACTTGTCATCTATCCATCTATTATCCAACCACCCATATATTCATTTATTAATTTATTTACACAAGTACTCAATGATCTGTTCATCTACCCACCCATCAATCCATCCACCTACCATCTTTTCATTCATGCACCTACCAATCTGTCATCTCTCTACCCATTATCTACCAACCTATATATTTATCTACACAGATACTCATTAATCTATTTATCCACTCACCGATTCATGCATCATCCATAATATTATTTATATATCTATTCCCCTTGCCACCAATCCATTCATTCTTCTATCTACCTATTTAATCATTATTTACCAATACATACATCTATCCACACCCACTCATTCATCTATCCATTTTTATGCACTTCTACCCATTAATTTCTTTAGCCCCCTATTCATCTATTTACCTTCCCTCCCACCCACTCATCTGCCCCATCCACTCAAGCATGTATCATACAATAACATTATTTTAGAACTACCAGTATTTGGTTCTCAGGAAATTCCAAGACTTTATTTTTATTATAATACCATTTTACAAGGAAAATTTCCTCTTCAGTTTTGTTACAGTGAAGGAAAATATAGTATTGAGTTTATACAGACTTTTGACTATTATATAACTGTACACTTGGCTTTGAAAATTGTATATAACTTATTTGGTAAGAGATAGTCTAAGGTATAAGCTGCTGCATCATGTGAAATGATGGGCTTCGCGAAACAATTTTTGTTTAGGTTTTGTTTTTCATTAGAAGCTGTGAAACTGTTGGGCTCCAGTGGTTATTTTGCTTGGTCAGATGTTGTTAGCCAACTAAAAATAAGGCTATATTAGTGAACAACTTAGAACCTAAGAAAATGTGGATGTGAGAGAAAGAATCTAATGTGTCTGCACTTTCCTTTACTCCATAGAGGTTGTAAAACATGCTCATAAGAGAGCAGCCTCCAGAGTCACACAGCCCCAGTCTAAATTCCTCTACGTAGCTAACTTGCATTGTGGCCTAGGGAAAGTATCTTTCTTTATATTTTTTTTTATCACATTTATTTATTTTTTAAGTGTGTTTGTGTGGGCTCACATGCCGATGGAGGACAATTTTTAGGAGTCAGTTTTTCTGCTGTGTGAGACTTGGGAATTAAACTCAGGTCCTCAGACTTGGCAGCAAACACCTGTACCTACTGAACCATCTCACAGGCCTGTAGTGAGATTATGTTGTTACATTGTAAATAATTGTCCCACCTACTGGTTTAATTAAAATGCTGATTGGCTGAAGGCAGACAGGAAGTGTGAGTGGGGATGCTAGACTAAGAAAACTCTGGGAATAGGAAGAATAGAGCAGAGATGCCACAGAGTTGCCAGAGAAGCTAGCAGATGCAGAGGACAACTATGCTGCTCTGAGAAAAAGGTAACCAGTCATATGACCGAACAGGATAAGAATCATAGGTTAGTTTAAGAGTAAACAGTTAGCAAGTTATATACCTGGGCCCTAGGCCAATGAGCATAAAATTAATGTAAGAGTCTGTATGTTTCTGTGGGACTGCAGGTCTGTTGGTCTGCGGGTCTGCAGGTTAGAACCTCAGGGATAGGTTTGAAAGTCCTGGCCGGAAACTTCATACAACACAGGCCCGGTTTCTTTTTTTCTATAATGATTAGTTTTAAATGTTAACTTGCAACAAATTAGACTGGTCCGGGAAGAGAGTCTCAACTGAGTGATCTTTTTTATTGGGTTGTTCTTTAGCTGGTCAGTCGGGATTCTTGTGATTGTTAATTGAATAGGGAGGATACACCCCACTGTGGGTATCACCCGCATCCTATATAACTTTTCCACATAAAAACATTCTAACATGTATAATATACATCCTCCAAATTTCTCTTTCATGTTAATTTAGATATATGTAAATATTGATAAAATATTCAGTTATTTTTTTCTTTACTAATTTACATAAATGGTTCGAGGCAGAAAGAAACCCTTCATTTTCCTCACTCAATATAGTTTATAAAAACCTTCTTGTGTTGCTATATGTAAATACAAGTTATTAAATTCTAACAGCGACTCAGAAGTCACCATGTGCAGGAACCCCAGTTTGCTTATCAGTCTCCCTGGTGATGTTTTATGGGGACATCAGTCTTTGCTGTTGCAATCCAGACAGTGCTGGATAGCCTTATGCATGAGTATGCATGGTGGTTTTGCAGGGACTTCTCTGGGTGCCTAATACAGCTCAGGTCTCTGGGTAGATAAGCTGCTAATTGCACCAGGGATAAAGAGCTAGCTCTCAAGAGTGGCGGTTGATTTAAATTTTTTAGCACTCGATGTTTCTAACTTGGTAATATTTGCAGATCTGCGGTCTGTGTCGTGGTTCTTTGAATTTGTTTTGTGGTGATTCTGAAGGAGGGTGGGCATCGTGTCATCAGCTTCTACCCTTTAGAATTTCCTCATCTATTTGTTTTCTTCTAATAGGGTTTGGCCATTCGCTTCTCCTTGGAGTTTTCTGGGTATTGTTATCTTGCAAAAGGTTTTCGAGTTTGGAAAGCAAGCTGAGTTTTAGATGCTGCATTTAATATCTTACTACCTACTAATGTGTAAATGTGTAAAATATGTAGATGAAGGTCCTCTCTGGGCAGAAGCCTGGGTTTCAATGTTGCCAAGCACGCCCGCTTCCTTTCTATGGTTTCTTCTTTTTGGATCTTGCTGTAGAGACTCCTCCAACTTCATTAATAATCTTTCCCTCTTTTTCCTTTTTTTTTTATTACCCGACTCCTTCAGATGAAGAAACAGAGGCTCAGGGAGGGTGAATATAGGTATAAATCAAGTAATAAATCAGTTGTGATAAGAACTCAGTTACCCCAACCCAGAACCATCTATGCTGCTGAGGATGACCTTGAACCCATTCATTCTCCCGATCCCATCTTCTGAGCGCTGGAATGACAGAGGTGGGTCACCACACCCACTTTGTGCAGTGCTAGGGACTGAACCTAGGGCTTCCTGCATGCTAGGCAAGCACTCAACTTACTGTGCCACATCCCTGGCCCCCAAGAATTTTGGTCTTTTGACTCCTATTCTAGTAGACTTAGGAATATTCTCTATCACCTCTGGGCTGGAAAGTCCTTAAGGGTGGAAACTATACTTTACATAGCTTTTTAACCATCATACCCTCCAATAAGTGTCAGAAGAATGAACACACACGTACATTTTGCTTTTGGAACTTGAATGTGGTTGGAACAGCAGGGGATATGGTGTCTCTTTCCAAAGTGTTTTGGCAGCATCCGGCAGAGGTGCCCCATGACAAAAGCCATCTTCTGGGTAAGAGTTTGGACCCATTTGTCACAGAGTTAGCAGCTAGTGATGATTCTGCAAAGGTCATTTTTCCTCCTAAATTCTTCAAAACCTACAGAAGGAAGGAACAGAGCAGAAAAGCCAGAAGACGCTTTAGGACAGCATCTTGGTGCCTCTAGGAGCAATTACACTTAACTTGTAAATCAGGCTCGGTCTCTATCTAGTTAATAAGAATCCATGGGTGCTACTTGCTTCTCCATTAGCAAACTGAATTCTGATGCCTGGTCACTGGGCAACTCAATGATGTGCTCCATAAATCCTTCCAGTGTTTATGTGTGGGTGGTGCACCTTGGGAAGCTGCCTAAGTACCTTGAAGGTCTCTGTCTAGCACTGTCCTTGAATCTCAAGAAGGCGTGGAGGTGCTTGGAGCTCTTGAGCGAATGCCATTTTGTCAACTTGACTGGAGCCTACTCTGCCTTCCTGACAGCTCTTCCGATGACAGAGCCAAGGCCTGAGTAAGGGACCCTCTGTTTTTGTCATTCACGGAAGTCTTGGTATCATGGGAGTGGCTGTGCTTGTCATTGTTAGCTTTTTGTTTATCCAATAATGTCTCCTTTGGAGCGATCCCTCTTAACTGTACCACAGGGCTTCCAACCCCTCGCTGCAGAGTGGGATCCACACTCTGGGCTGGTCTATGCAAACTGTTTCCTGAAGTTTGAAGTCTTGAGGGAGGGGAGACTCCGAGTTGTGGGTGGAAACTGAAGCTGTTATTTGCTTTTTTTGTCTGTTGGTGGTTTTCTTCTCCCTAGGAGTTGCTTGTCCTGGTCAGGTCTCAATGAAGGGAGAGAGCTAAACAATGCTTTCTACTGAGTGTGTGTGTGTGTGTGTGTGTGTGTGTGTGTGTGTGTGTGTGTGTGTGTGTGTGTTTGCGCAGTGTCTTCAGATGTGTTGTTGCCATGGTAGGGTGCATGGGATGGATGGTCAAGGGCAAGTCCTCCTACTATTAAAATAAAAAAAAATATAGGGATATGTGTATAATAGATTAAGTCAGCTTTAGTTTTATTTTTGTGGCCATGGTATATGCACATGTGAACATGTGTTTCTGGGGGCCAGATGTTGAGGTTGGGGGGTCATCCTCAGTCATTCTACATACTAGTTTTTTTGAGGCAGTTTCTCATTGCACCTGGGGTTCCTTATTTTAGCTAAACTGACTGGCCAGGGAGTTCCCAGGATCCATCAGTGCTGGGGTTGCAGCTGTGCTCCGTCCTGCCTTGCCCTGGCTCTTAGGTGGGTATGGAGGCTCTGAACTCAGGTCCTCATGCATGCGTGCAGGTGCCTTACTAACTGAATCATTTATTCAGTGCCAGCGAGTATCATCAAATATGCCATTGACGACCCCGACTTCACTCTTTTCCCCTCCAGGCAAGGAGCTCACTGTGAAGCCTAGGCTAATGCTGAACACATGACAATCCTGCCTCAGCCTTCTGAATGCTGGGATTATAGAAGTGTGACATCACATCCTGTTGTTGCCTATTACTTAATTCCGTTTTCATGGTAGTCCTGAAAGTTCCATGATCATTGCCTCCCGGGCCAAGCAGCCAGGGCTGTAGTAGGCACTAAGTGTTTGCCACTCCTTGTCTAACAACACTGTCTACAGCTTTTTCTCATAGTCGGTGGAGTCCGGTTAGGAGACATCACTTGGCTGCTGTGCCTTGACTCAGCCAG
The DNA here is from genome assembly GCA_033318265.1 of Phyllotis vaccarum. NCBI lineage: Eukaryota > Metazoa > Chordata > Mammalia > Rodentia > Cricetidae > Phyllotis > Phyllotis vaccarum. Next base: position 2,249,531 of record JARWLC010000019.1, read on the forward strand.
AATTTTTCTTCTCACTGTAATGGACTGAAGGATTGATTTTTTTTTAAAGACTTATTTTATTTTTAAAGTATGTGTATGTGTGTCTAGGGTAGGAGTACATGCATATAGATACAGTGTCCGTAGATGCCAGAAAAGGATACCAGATCCTGTGGAGAACTATAGTTGCAGATATCTGTGAGTGGCTGGAGGTAAATTCTGGGACCTGTACTTGGGTCCTTGGCAAGAGCAGAAAACACTTTTAACCAGTGAGCCATCTCTCCAAATGCAGGGATTAACTTCTAATACCAATGGTGTGGTGGTTTCCATGAGAATTCCCTTGTATGCTCATATGTTTGAATATTTGGTAGTTGGTGGAATTGTTTGAGAAGGATTAGGAGGTGTGGCCTTGTTGATGAAGGACTATTGCTAGCAGTGAGTTTAATGCTATTCCATTTCCAGACTTCCTTTTTCTTTTTTTCATTTTTTTGCTTACAGATCAAGATGTGGGTTTTCAGCTGCTGCTTCAGCACCATGCCTGCCTGCCTGCTGCCATGTTAGTGATAAACTCTTATCCTGATGGAATGGCAAGCCTCAAATGAACCTTCCACTTATAAGTTGCCTTTGTCATGATGTTCTATCACAACAATTAAAAGGATCCTAAGATGGTTTGTCTGATGCCATCCAGCGCAGGTGGGTACAAGTCACTCAAAGGTCAACCTGGGTCCTCATGTCCTGGGCTGGTGGGAAGATATCTATGGCTCATATGATGCCATCTGACTTAGGTGGATGCCCAGAGGCCAGCCTGAGTCCTCAAGACCTAGACTGTCAGGAAGACATCCATGGTCCCATCTGTCATTGTGATGAGCAAGTATATGGTGCAGAAATAGGAGAGAAAGAGAGGTGGATGGTTCATGCTCCGTGGAAAGAGGTAGGACAGAGTGAAAGTGACATGGGAGGTCTTCTTGCCACCTGAGGCTATGGTGTCATACAGGTCCAGGCTGGGCCCAGGACCCTATTGCAGCCAGGTTCTGTGTTGACGCCCCAGGTTCCTGTTTCCATAGGAGATAATGTGGATGCCCAAGATCTGGGACCATGTCTGGATCCAAGGTCCTACAGCAGCTGGGATCTGTGTTAAAGCCCAAGGCCTGTGTTGCCACCAAAGCTTAGGCAGGAACTGGGGCTGCAACCTATAGGTTTGTTGGTGTCCAGTGGCCATGCTGCCATCTGAGCTATCCTTATCCGAGTGACCTCTGCTTCCAAAGCCAGATTGTCATATGGGCTCAAGCTGCTTTTAAGGGCTGTGTCTGAGTCCATGGTCTTGCTGCAGCTGTGGTCTATGTTGATGACTGTAACCTGTGTCACCTCAAGGGACCAGAGGAACCATGCATAATGAAATCTGAGAGATCTGAGGGCCACACCAAGTGGCCTTCTCATTTTCTGGCCCTGGGATAGCAGCCCTGCCAGTCATGGAGAGGTCCACTCCCTATACTCAGAAGAGATGGCCCCACCTCTCACCAAAGGCAGGGGAGAGCTGACCCTGATGGCATAAGCTTAAGGGAGCTGGCTCTGTCCCTGGTCTGATGTGGATGGCCTGGAATGACCAGTTCACTACCACCCAAGTCCAAAGCTATGCCTGGTGTTGGCCCACCCTAATCTATCCCATCTATGACTTGCTGGAGCTCATGAAGGAAATGGTCCTGTGGAACAATACCTGCGGCATCTCCAAGACTCTGGGTGGCTGTGGGATATCCTGGGAAGGAATTTTGGTGAGGATCCAGTGATGGTGGAATGTACTAGAAACTTGAGGCCTTGAACCAGACCAATGACTCATTGCAATGAACATTTACAAGTAAAGTTGATTGGAGAGAGAGAGATATATTGTGTGACACTCTGAGTCTGTCAATGTCACCTGGACGAGTAAAGAGTTGTTGGAGAGGCAGGAAAGGGAGGAGCCAAGCAGTGTTTTTGTTTTGTTTTTATTTGATTTTTTTTTAAAATTATTTGGAGGGCTGCTTCAGAGGGTAGGGGAGGATATGGAGGGACTGGGAAGTGAGCAGAATGGGGGTGCATGATGTGAAGTCCCAAAGATCCAATAAAGACATTACATTCAATTAAAAAAGAACACGTGGACAAAGAGGACGCAGACTTGAAGCTTCTGCTGCCCTCTGGACCTGAGCTACGCCGTGACCGTTTCTTGAGTAGTTGCGGTGTTAGCAGGTAAGACAGAGGAGACAGCGAGAGCATTTTCCTGCCAGATAAGACTAACTCGGAGGGGAGAGAGAGAGGAGGGTTTCTGGTGCTGGCACCTGAGCTGCAGATTCTACACATGAATATATTGGAATGTATTTTTCAGACTGAGAATCAACAATCCATTCTTTCCCCCTTTCTGTCCTCACCCTCTTCTGTTACAATGGGTTTCTGGTCCAGCTAGTTCCACGGTTTGGACCCGCCCACCACCACTTGTGTGGCCCAGCAATCCCAAAGTCCCAAAGACACTTATATTAACTTCATGCTGTTTGGCCTATGGCTTAGGCACATTGCTAGCTAGCTCTTACATCTTAACCGATTCTCATTAATCTGTCTGCCACGTGGCCCGTAGCTCACCTGTGTTCCTTACCTGTGGTTCTTTGGGCACCTGGCTCGATCCTCCTACCTATTCTGATTCCCCGCCTACTTTTTCTCCAGTGTCTGTCATGGGCCCAAACTGTCCTTTATTCACAGCATATAGAAAGACATTCCCACATCACCCTTCTCCCTCTACCCTATCACCACTCCATCCCTCTTTTTGGTGTGTGAGTGGGCATGTGAGCATGCACGTGTGTACAGGTACATGCTTTTATGTGGAGGTCAGGGGACTACATCCTTGGCTGTCATTCCCCAGGTTCCACCTTTTATTCATTTTTTTTTTTTTTTGAGACAGGTCTCTCATTGGCTTGAACTTGACAGGAAGGTTGGGTTGGCCTGTTGGCGAATCTCCCTAGGAATCTGTGTAACTTGATGGCATTGGGATTACTAGTAGATGACGCCACACTCAGCTCTTTTCCATAGGTTTTAGGGGATGAACAAAGGTCTTGAGCTTGCAATGTGGTCATTTTACCCACTCAGCCATTTCCCTAGTTCCTGGCTTTTGGTCTAATTTTCATTAATTTGCTACTAATGGGAGTGCTGTGGAGCACGGTGTCTGCTAAGTTTGTGTTAGTTCCCTACTTCCAGTATGGCGGTATCTGGACGGGGACCTTCAGAGGACAGCTAGATTTAGATGCTTCAGCATTATCTAAAGCCACAGGTTGTATCTCAGGTACTGCAACTTTTTTATTTTTATTTTCTATTAAAACTCAGGAATTAATTAGGGAACGAACCTGAAAGACTATGGAGCAATAGAGAAACGATCACCTGCTCTCTTCTCCATATTCCCGGATCATCTCTTTTGGCCCCTCCTTATTCTTCCTGGGTATCCCTCTAGCTTGCCAAGTGGGCCAAAAACTCTATGTTCCTCTCTGGCCAGTTTAGTGTGGACTCCGCCCTCTGAACCAAAGTCCAACTCCATTGGCCGTTTCGAGAGGCAACTCCCCGCCCCCACACCCTCATTGTCTGAGACTAACTCTCACCTTGCGGGGCAGGAGTGGAATGTAAGAAAAGGGCCTTTGCAGAGAAGAGCCTGAGGGTGCAGCTGCTGCTTCAGCAGAGCTAGCATGGGATCTAAGGTCATGAAGCCAGAAGCACGAGGAAGATGCCATGTCCGTTTGCCAGGATCTAGCTGAACCCCTCAGCAGGTATGGGCTCACGTTTTCATATAGTCTTTCTCTCTCGGGGGAAATGGAATCCAAAGCAGCTCAGTCTTGCCCAGAGAACTCAATAAAACTCTCCTCAGAAAAGTTCAGCTTTATTTCGGTCAAAAAGGCCACACAGAAGACTCTAGGAACAGCTTTCTTTGTAGAATAATGTAGTGATGAATTAGATCCTTACAGCCCAAAAGCTTGGTGAGTAATTTTAGTGAAGGATCCCAAACTTTATCTGTGAGTCTTCCCCAAAAGGAAAAGTCTTTATCCTTCTGAGCATCACCTGAAAGTGAAATAAAAGAGGGCATGGGGTTCCGTGCTTGGGCGACACCAGTTCTTGTTATGTTGGAGCTGGCATTCAGGCCTCAAAGCGCTGGCACAGAATCATGATGGCACCACAGGGCTCTGCATGGCATCCTCCCTGTGTCGCTTTCATTTCTGATGACAGGATGTACTGGCAAGAGGTACACACCACTGGAGCTCAGTAACATGGGTTAGGATCACCCTGTTCTGAAGAACACCCTCTGTGGCCCAAATAAGCAACACTATAAAAATCAGCATAGAAAACCTCTATTTTGTTTTATTTTATCAAGAAACTTTTGCATGGAAGCTGTATTTCCCCTTGTAAAGCATTTAAAGAGAGATACAAATTTGATTCTGGAATTTGCCTGTGGAAGGGTCAGGCATATTCTGAGCTCTCTGTTGTGGGGGGGGGGTATGGCATGCAGGAGGTACCCTGTACAATTGTGATGGTAGGTACTCTAAACCTTTGGCGAGGGGGTCGTTCAACCTTGACCATACAGGCATCATCTGGGAAGCTTTTAAAAATGCCAACACTCAGGTTTGAACCTAATGAATTTGATTTGTTGGCTTCTGGGGTGTGGGCTGATCAACAGGACTGTTTTATGAGCATCCTCAGCAAATTTAACATGCATTCCTGCCTGGGAACCACTGATGAAGCCAAATGGAGAATGTGGCACATTTTCCTTTGCTGTGGTTTGCTTGTGAGAGTTAATTTTCTCCTTCCATGATGGGATCAAACTCTTGTAGCAAGCAGGATTAGCGGTGAACATCTTTGCCCACTGAGCCATTTAAAAAGAGGAAACATTTGCTAATTCATGCAATCAAGTCTATGGAAGCCTCTGGCCTCAGGGACACACGGTGGGCCTCGCGTCTCCAGATAATTCTTTTTTGACTTCTCTCTGTTTCTCCCTCCTCTGCCACCTCCAGGCACTGGGCCTGCTCTCCGCATAGATGAGATGTTGTTTCAGATCGATATGGTCTACATCTCATTATCCAGGAGGGAAAGGGGCTTTTCTCACCAGATTTAGGTGGGAAATGTCATGAAGGACTCAATGTCCTGAGTTAGGCCATGTGCTCATGACAGGACTGATCATTGTGTCTTTGAAGTGGACATACTTCCAGAAAGGTATCGGATAAGGTGCAGAGAAAGAAAAAAAAAAACCAACAAAAACCTCCAGCCTTTTCAATATCATAACTTCAGCCATAGTGAACACAGCCAGCACCTGTATGGCAGACATGGTTCTAGATATTGCTTTGTGAGTTGAGTAATGTACACTGTGCCTTAAAATCCAGAGAAACCTACTCTTTCTGGTGTTACGATTGCACACAGAGAATTCACCCCTTTGAACATCTGTAATACTTCATTGCCTTTGGGTGCTATTGGAAAGGGCAGTTAATTGGCCAGCGCCAAGTGCTGGGCTCCCAACTCCGCTGTCACACACTTATAACACATGTAGTCATTTGCCCACCGCTATAGTCAAGACCTAGAATATTCCAGTCATCCCCGATTGTCTCATGTGACTATACAACCACTGCTCTAGTTTTTACCCTTGGAACCTTTTCATGCCGCTATCTCCTCGAATCATGTAGCAGCAGGTGGCTGGTTTGTTTGTTTAGTTTTGTTTTTTTTTTTGTTTGTTTTTTACCTAGTCTTTGAGATTCATGCAAACTCTTGCATGCACCAGTGACTTTCTCCTCTCATTATCCAGTAATGGTAAAATGCATACACGTGTGTGGATCATTGTGAAAAATACTGGAGAGAAACAATTTTGGAGGGGAGATTTATGTTTACCCCAGGTTTCAGCCCATGGTCTCTCCGTTCCATGGCAAGGCAGAGCATCCTAGTGGAGATGGTATGGTAAGGCAGAGCAGCTCACCTCACTGGAGACTGGACAGATAGTGAGACAGAAAGGGTCCCTTTTCTTTCCTCTTTCTTCTGCTCTTCCTCCTCCTCACCCTCCAGCTCCTTTTCATCATCTTCTATTTTTTTTTTTTTTTGTAGTGCTGTGAATTGAACCCAGGGCTTTGTGCATGCTAAGTAAGATGAGCTACATATCCAGGCTTATAATTATTTTAAGTATTCTTTATACACATGGCTATGGTGAAATGTCAGCTATGTACACTATTGCAGTAATTTTCTCTTATTTAAAGATGCTTTGTAATTTACGTTTAAGTCTGTGGTCCATTTTGAGGTAATTGCTGCAGAGTATATTGAGTTTTGTTATTTTGCATTGGAACATTGAATATTTATTTGAGGGCTGCTGAAGTGTGAGCTGAAACACTGGTGTGGACCTTTCTCTACTCTGCTTTGTTGATCCGTGTGTCTGTCTTGCCTCAGTACTACATGGTCTTGGTCGCCAAAGGTTTGTAACAGACGTTGGACTCTAGAGCTTTGAATTTCCCAGGTTTTACGTCTTTTTGTTCAGCACTGCTTTGGCTATTGTTCCTCTACAAAAGAACACCGAGAGGCCTGAATGGAACTGTGTTGTGTTGAGTTCCTACTTAGAGAGAACTGACAGCCTATCAATTATCAATACCGAGTCTTTCAGTTCACAAACATAGTGTATGTCCCGTGCATTTAGGTCATCGCTGATGCCTTTTCTCAGTAGTCATTGTGAGCATGCTGTAGGGCTTCTAATGAAGTGTGTCCCCTAGAGGCTCAGGTATTTGAACACTCAGTCCCTGGTTGGTGGTGCACTTGAGGAAGCTATGGTACCGTTTAGGGGTGTGGCCTTGCTAGAAGTATGTCGCTATATGGCTTTGAGGATTTGTAGCCTCACCCCTCTTGAGGTTCATTTTCTTTGTGACATCTCAGCTTCCTGCTTCGGCTACTTGCTGCCATGCCTCTTCCACCACCATTACACACTCTCCTTCTAGGACCATAACCCTGAGTTAAACGCAGTAACAGAAATAACTAATATGTGGAACAATACATCTATTTATGTGACCTGAATTTTTTTAATTGGTGTTTATCCATTGTGCTAAGTGATGGGTTTCACAATGACATATTTGCTTGATTATACTATGTCACATTGATTATTTTCATGTGCCATTACCCTCTCCTTCCCCCTCACCCGTCATGTTGGACAAACACATACACACACACACACAACATGCACACTCCCCCTACATACAATCTCAAATGTATTAATAGATTATGTTATATATATATGTTATATGTATATTCTCCATATGAGAGAAAGTGTAGCATACAGATACTACACGATTTGTGCTAATGTTGTACATGTAAGAATTTAAAATCAAGAAATGCAAATTCTCTGATGTTCTTTTTCAGAGTTGTTTTGACTTACAGGTCCTTTGGGGTTTTTTTAAATGTATGTTTTCATATAAACTTTCGAGTATTCTGGTAGGAATAGTGTTTCTATAGACTGACTTGGAGACAAGTTCTACTTTAACAAAGCCATGCCTTTTATCCACGACTATAGAACATCTTTCTATTTATTTAGACTCCTTTGTATGGAATCAGCCATTGCTATGGTTTCCACATATAAATTTTGCATGTTTACTAACATATTACTGAGTCCCAAAGGAGATGACATCAGTGTGTCAGAGACATTTGTACCCCATGTACCGCATATAGCATTATCCACAGTAGCCACAGTGAGAAATAAACCTAAGCATACATCAATGCATTTATGCATAAAGAAAGTATGATCTATGTGCATATGGATGTGAGGCTGTGCCGGAGAATGCCAGTCAGACTTGAAAAGGAAGATCAGTCGGCTGTTGGTGGAGATGTACCACAACCTTGTGGAGCTTATGTGAAGGGCAATAAGACAGGCTTAGAGAGACGAATGACTTCAGGTGTCACTGCTGCATGGAATATGAGCCAGTGGAACATCCAGAGGAAGAGAGTAGAGCAAGGCTCTCAGGGGCTGAACTGAACAACTCTGCAGGAGGGATAGATGAGAGAGAGAGAGAGAGAGAGAGAGAGAGAGAGAGAGAGAGAGAGAGAGAGAGAGAGAGAGAGAGAGCAAATGCTATGGTTCAAGGTAGTATATATGTCATCACCTTCTCTAGTCATTCCATAAGAGACAGATATTTTTAAAACATTGCACATGCACAGCATTTATTTTCTGGATAAGTGTGTGGGGATTCAATAAAAGCTCCAGAAGTTCCAGAGCTCTAACCACAGTCAGTCTAGGAGGATTAGAGAGTGGTGATTCAAACCTTTAATCCCAGCACAGGGAGTATCCTGGGAGTGGTGACCTACACCCTTAATCCCAACTGAGTCGAGGTCATTTTATATTATAGAAGGAATTCCAGGCTCCCAGGCAGTGGTGGGGCCACACCTTAATTTACCAAGAGAGTATTTAAGGCAGGCATAGAGTGGGGAGAAGCCAAGAGAAGCCAGGCTGAGGAAGCTGAAGACAGCTGGGTAAGATCTGACTGTGGCATTTATTCTCTCTAATATCTCCGACTTTCTCAGAGATCTATCCCTGAGTCTCATTTATTCATGCAACGTAAGTGAGCTAAATTAAGCAATAGTCTGGTATTATGACAAGGAGACACAACAGCGCAGAGGACTGTCCATTCCCACTGATGAATGGGCCAAGGAAGCTGTGAATTTGCCCATTTCAGAGGTCATGTGCAGAAGGGCATCTCTGTTGAGTAGGGAGCTCTCCGAATAAAGACAGCAAGGGGAGAACAGAGTGACTGTGAGACCTGCTAAGTGTCTAAGAGCCCCAAGTCCACACTCACTGTCACGCTCCCTCTTTACCCTGTGGATCCCATTGCAAACATGAATTATGGGGAGACACGTCCTTTGCCACTTGCCTAATTCAGAAAAAAAACAAGATTTTTCCTGTTCTCTGCTGTTTCCTGCCATGCATAATATAGCAAATTAATTAGTGGATCTGGAGGCATTTTGCTAATACAATTTCTCTCTTGCTTGAGGTGAATTACGTTCATGCTTCAGTCACTCGGATATTACTCCTCCATGTTTGACGGAATTATGTTATCAGGTGACGATTCTATTGCACACTATCTGATTCTAATTAAACCAGAAAGTAGCAAATTGCTTCACGGTCCGCACTCCCCACCCCTTGCTACTTCATCCCGTTTTTAGAGCTTTTTGAGCTGAGCCTGGCTGTTCTCTGACACCCACCCACCCAGTCTCATTCCTTCCCAGATATGAAGTCTGCTTCACTAGAGATGGAATTTGTGTAAATTAAGTCTTGGAAGTGCTGGTATTAATCTCAGAGGTTATCAAAGGAGAAAATACATTGTTTTGTCAAAATTTTTACATAATTAAAAATACGTTCCTTAGTCTGAGAGAAGAGAAACTACAATTGTAGGAAAAACAGCAGGAGGAGAGGCAGTGTGGGAGTTTTCACCCCAAGTCCTAGGAACCTCAAGGTCTGAGTTTATTCTCTGCCCTGCTTTGATCCCAGATGACTGTGTTGCCCACACAGTGATAAGCACTTCACAGGCCTGAGGTTCAGAGGATTGCACTGCATCATCAAAGGTCGCACAATGCAGGAGTTAAAAAGCGAGAGCCGAGACTCTCCCATCCCTCTTTCTTTTCAGCTTCCTATTAAACACCAAGCCCTCAATCCATGAGGTCAGAGTCCTCAGAGACATCAATTAGAGCAGGTCAGTGGGTATTAAAGACTTTTCTCACCGGGATTAAGGTATCCTTTAGAGTTAGACCGCATGCACCCTCAGTGAACCTCAGAATATTGGTATTGGTTGTAGGATTGGTTTGTAAAGTCAGGGAGGAGTCTCAGATGAAGTAGGTGCCATGCTGTACATGAAAGGCACTTTTCTGTCTGCTGGCTGAAAGGAAAATACGGTGCATCCTTTGTACGGAGTAAGTCAAGTGCAAGGCATAGTCCAGCCTGGTCTATGGGTTTTGCTTCTTTGTCCCTGCTCCAAGATGGGGAACTAATTTAGGCTATGCGTTGCTCCTGGGGAGAGCATGTTTCTCCAACAGTAGGCCTAACTTTTCAGACAACATGAACTCCTGCCTAAAGTCTCTTTTTGTGTAATTCAGGTGGTACCCAGCTCCATTTTCTCCCTGGTTTATGCCTTCCATATGAAGACAGACAGCATGGCTTTTGCCTCCTTGTTAGATCCCCTCTCATTTCTTCCCATGTAAAGTGATGCTTGGTTTGCCTGAAGACAGATGTTCCTATGGGCTGGTAAAAGGGAAGGAAAGGAGAGATGATAGATAGACAGACAGACAGACAGACAGACAGACAGATAGATAATAGATAGATAGAGCGAGCCCAGGAAGAGAAAGATACTGTATTTTTCTTAGAATTTCTTCTGTGGGTTAGGTAAAGACCAAGCAAAAATCAGTGACTTTAACATACGTTTATCACTCAACCACTGTTTCCTAGGTCATAGTCTGGGAAAGAGAGAGAGAGAGAGAGAGAGAGAGAGAGAGAGAGAGAGAGAGAGAGAGAGAGAGAGAGAGAGAGAGAGAGAAACAGCAAAAAAATTCTGTCCTGGGACTTCAATACTACATGCCAGTATTCAGGAGAGGCTGAGACGGGGAGATCATGAGTTCCAGACCAGCCTGGGCTACATAAAGAATTTGAGACCAGACTGGAATCTTGTGTCAAATTAAAGGCCCCTGCCCTGGAGAATCAGGAGTAGGGATTTTCTCCAGTGTGGAAAAATGTCACCAGGCTTGGCTTTTAAATGTTTTACCTCTAATAGGCTGAGACAGATTAAGGAAAACAGGAGAGTGTGTGGAACATTGGAGAATGATGATTCAATGAGTAACACTGAACATGGGAAGAAGAGGAGGGAAGTAAATAAGGAAGAAAGGAAGGAGGGTGGAGAGAGAGAGAAAGAAAGAGGAAAGACAGCTCAGGGGCGAAGGAGGGAGAGGGAGAGATGTCACTGTTCTTGGCAGGGAGGAGGCCTCTGGAGAGGACACTTCTAAGCAAAGGCTCAAGGGGCAATACAGTAAGTCTCTGGAAAGGTCTTTTGAGGATATACCTATCAAGTGTGAAGTCATCCAGGTGGATGTGTTCCTGAAGAACAGATGGCCGAGGGTGACCAGGCTAGGAAGGGGTTAACAGGGGACAAGAGGTCATGTTGAATGCTCTAACTGCTGTAACTATTTTATTAAATATAAAATATATCACCACATATCTCATTGTGTCCAAAATAAAAAAGGCTAGATGATAAGAAAAACTATATACAATAGGTACAATAATTATATACAATATATACAAGCAATACAAGTAATTATATGAGGAATATCCAGACCATTAACAATTGATGAATTCAAAGAAAATATTCTATTATTTATCCTATTTTGGTGAGTCCAAAGGATTATACCTAATTCACTTTCTATCTAACTTATATTACTAACTGAAAACTATCTTTTGATGTCTCTCAAACTTATACATTTTAACCTCTAAGTGAGTTTCTTTCTGAAAGCAATTAGAATTTTTTAATGTATACCAGCATTAAATATGACCTGCCAGCATTCTACAACTTTCATAAAAAGAAATCAGTAAGTTTCTCAACTGTGGCCTGTGTGCACTCAGTATTCCAGCGTTGAAATAGTTTCCACCCTCAGAGAGTTGCATGGGTAAGTACAACGCCAGCCTGAGAGATTAGACAAGTTATCTGTGCGAAGGGCCCATGTTCTCATTGAAGTCCTTTGTGAAAAGTTTTAAGAGCAAAAAGAATTAAAAAGATAAATGGTTATTTTTATACAGCATATATTTTACGAGGTTGTACTAGTACATTCTCATATTGCAAAGGCAATTAAGCAGAAGAATTTTCCTTTTAATATTTGAATCATCCAAACACAAACAGAACTATGCGTTTTAAACGACTTTCGTTTGGATAACAGCCAAAAAAACAAAAAATATTTTCCTTTTGTACAGGTGGACGTTGAAGTGGACTTAATTCACTTTTTTTTTTGAAAGCTTCTGAAGAGGAAGGCAGCTTGAAATCTAAGATGAACAAAAACATTGCTTACTAAACTACTCGTCGCTAGCATCATTCTTTCTTATGCTTTGATGGAGGTTCTTCTCTGTCTCTTCCAACTCTTGCTCTTTCCATTGGTCTTGAACCATGTCAATCATCATCATTTAATCTCTTCCTCCTTCTCTGAAACCATCCTTGTCCTTTGGGCCCCCATCCAAATCACCTGAAAATGTCAGTAAGGGAGGTCTGTTTCCATTTCCTTCTCCCTTAAATCTGCAGCCTCCTCCCTTTGACTTCCATTTATTTAAGGAGCCTTGCTGATCCTCCATGATTTTTTTAAAAAATTATTTCTTTTTCCACGTGTCCTTCTGGTACTTTTCAAGTCACCTTTCCTTCCATACCCTTTAATTGTAGGTTACCATGATTTGCTGTGGGATTATACTCTTGTACATTGTAGATATCTGACCCTCCTACTGGTTGAATGAAATGCTGATTGGTCAGAAGGCAGACAGGAAGGATGGGCTGGGATACCAGACTAAAAAAACTCTGGGAAGAAGAAGAACAGAGCAGAGACTCTAGCAGACTCAGAGAAAAGAGAGCCAGAATGCTGCTCTGAGAAAAGGTACTAAGCCGTGCGGCTAAACAAGATAAGAATAATGGGTTGAGTTAAGATGCAAAAGCTAATTAGCTGTATGCCTGAGCCATAGGCCAATTAATATAAGACTTTGTGTGATTATTTGGGACCAAGCAGCTGTAGGTGGTTTATTTGGGACTGCTGGACTGGATCTTGGGGTTTATCTGGGCCTAAAACAAAATACTACAGTGATCTGCATTTCTGGCTTTCTCAAGTGCTTCCTCAGCTTTTTCTCTAAAGAGAATTATTCCCTCTTTTGCTACTCTGACAAAGTCAATCCATTTTATTCCTTTGTGATTTGAGAAAAGAATGTGTAAGTCCTCTCTACAGGTCTGGATATCATATCACCTGAAAACTTCAGTAAGCACCCCATCTTTCCTTCTGAAGACCTTGTTTCGGTATTTCCTGCCTTGTGTCTTTCTTCGTGTTCTTGTTTAGTTCAGCTTCCACTCTGCTTTCTTTCTTCATTTTATTTTTTTTGCAGAGTAATCTTCCCTAAAGAGTATTAGCAGGCTTGTGTCTTTGTACTTCTGGCCAAGGATCTCTACAAACTTCTTTGCAGACCGAATACTATCAAACACAGCAAATATTGAGCCCTTAACGCTTATTTGCAATGCTCTTCTCATCTGAATATTCAGTGTGTGACCTTTATCATGTAGCCATTCTTTTATGTCATCAAGGATTGCATCAGTCAGGAAGCCTTTGGTATAAACAGATCTGGGTTTTTCTTTTTTCTTTTTTTCTCATCATTCTTACACTCATCTGTAACTTCAGGAAAAAGGAAGGTGTGGCTTGAGTTGAGGCCCACTGCACACATTGTTTCAGACTGCTTAGATACGAGCTTCGGTGTATAAATGAAATGCTTTATTTTACTGTAGTGGAAGAGAATGCCCAGAAAAATGTGCTGTGCATTTTTAAAGATCACACAGTAAGAGGTAGATCTTAGACTTAAGGAAGTTCCTACCAAACTTCCTGTAATTTTCTCTAAACTTTAGAGGGTGTTTGTGGGGCTTGGATGAGAGGGAAGAATTTGGATCTTAGGGCTATCATAGACAAAGACATATCCAGTAGGCAAGAAATAGGGATGGCAATTTCTTTATTATCTGTAGTCACTGATGCTCTTAGGACTAGAGTCTGGGGTGTTTCCTGGACTTGGAAAGAGTATCTGACAGACGGAGTGTCATAGTTAGGGTTTTATTGCTGTGAAAAGACACCATAACCATAATGACTCTTATAAAGGAAAACTTTTAATTAGTTCTGGTTTACAGTGTCAGAAGTTTAGTCTATTGCCATCATGACAGGAAGTATGGTGGCACACAGGTAGACATAGTTCTGGAGAAGGAGCTGAGAATTCCACATCTGGATCCACAGACAGCAGGAAGACACTGAGACACACTTCCTCCAACAAGATCCCAATTCCTCCAACAAGGCACCTCTTAGTAGTGACACTCCCTATGGACCCGTGGGAGTCATTTTTATTCAAACTATGATAGCAGTGATACTTAAAGACAGACCCACCTGACTCTTATTATCTGAGGAGAGTGAGTTTTTAATTTAAGGACAGGAACACTCAGAGGTTCTTCAACTGTAATATGGGAGTTGATGGGTAGCTTGGATGAACAAAGGGACGTCACTCAGGCAGGTAATGGCTGAATATGTGTAGATCAGTGGCAGATGTCATGGACCAGGATCCTCAGATAAGGAGGTGATTTTTTTTTAGCCATTTTATGCATAATTTTATGTATAGAGAATCTCCCATGATGATTTTAAGGTATTAAAAATTTATATCTCTTCTTGGAATAGTGGTCTCTGGAGATAACAAGTTACCAGATGTTTAGCACTCTCTATGTGCTGAAGATGGAGATTAAGCTAGGTTCTCCCAAGAGAACATCAGAGTAGTTGTGCATTTCAGGTACTTGCTATATCTATTGATGATTTTTGTAAGCAATGGGAACAAGGCTTAAATGTTAACAGGTAACTTAGTAGGGTTTTTATAGCTGTGAAGAGACACCATGATCACAGTAACTCTTATAATGGAAAAACATTTAATTGAGGTAGCTTGCTCACAGATTCAGAGGTTCAGTCCATTATCATCATGGTGGGGAGCATGGCAGCTTAGTGTTGGAGAAATACCTGAGAGTCCTACATTTTGCAGGCAACAAGAAGTTGACTAGACATGTCCAGTATCCTGAGAACAGGAAATATCAAAGTCTACCCCCACAGTGGCATACTTTCCCCAACAAGGCCATAGCCCCTCCAACATAACCACCCCTTCTAATTGGGCCGCTCCCTATGAGATTATGGTCCAATTACATTGAAACTATCACAACAAAAATAGTCAAGTCTGCAGTTTACACTGATGGCCAAGGAAGCTGCTTTACCCATGGACCAGCCTTTCCTTGAACAGTCTTGGGACAATATAAAGCATTGGTGGTTGTGGGGATTTAATAAAAGCTCCAGAAGTTTCAGAGATATAAGAGGGATCTAACCACAGTCAGTCTAGGAGGATCAGAGAGAGGTCATTCACACCTTTAATCCCAGCACAGGGAGTATCCTGGGAGTGGTGACCTACACCCTTAATCCCAACTGAGTTTGAGGTCATCTTAGATTACAGAAGGAATTCCAGGCTCCCAAGCAGGCAGTGGTGGGGCCATGCCTTAACTTATCAAAAGAGTACTTAAGGCGGGCATAGAAAGACAGGAGGAAGGAAGCCAAGAGAGGCCAGGCTGAGGAAGCTGGAAAACAGCTGGGTAAGATCTGACCGGTGTTTATTCTCTCTAATATCTCTGACTTTCTCAGAGATCTATCCCTGAGTCTCATTTATTCATGCAACAGGTGGTGAACACATCTCATAAAATATTAGCCTCAAAGAACTTCAAGCTCTTTCTGGAAACAGAAATGTTAAATTCATGCTGAAAATACCTCTCCAAATTGGAATTTGGACTGTCTTGGGCTTACATAGGTCTTATTCATGCAGTCACAACTGCTAGGAGCTTATGTGCAGCTCGTCTTCTGAAGACATTGTTGCCTGGAAGTCATTCACCATCTCTGGCACTTACAGTCTTTCCACCCCTTCTTCTGTAATAATTCCTGTGCCTTGGGTGGTATCTATGTTGATTTAAGGCTGAGCATTCTGTAGTCTCCTGTTCTCTGCACCTTTTTTAGTTGTGAGAAGGAGAAGAAAGAAGTGGATATCTTGATAGAGGGAACTTTCACGGGGTTAGAAAGAAACTTGGTGCTAGAGAAACATCTAAGAACCCACAAGATGAAGCCGGATAGGACTCCAAGCAATAGTGGAGAGGGTGCCTAAACTGATCTTCCCTTGTAATCAGATGAACGACCACCGTAGTTGCCATTATAGAACCTTCATCCAGCAATTGATGGAGGCGGAAGCAGAGCTCTGGTTGACTTCCTGGTCAAGCCGAAGAGAGGAAGGAGTGGTTATATGAGCAAAGATGGCTGACCCGAGCTAGTGGGAGCTCATTGACTCTGAAATGACAGCTGAGGAACCTTCATAGAATGGAACTAATCCCTCCGAGTGTAGATGATAGTCAAAAGGTGTAGGCAGTGTGTGGGGCCTCTTGCAGTAGAACCAGAATTTATGCATGAACTGGCTTTTTGGAGTCCATTCCCTACAGAGGAACACAGTACTCAGCCTTGATATTGGGGGGGGGGGGGAATTGTTCCTACATCAACTGGATATGCCAGACAGAACTGACTCACCTTGGGATTCCTCGCCCTTTCTAGGGGAACGGAGGGGAATGGGGAGGGGAGAGGCTGAGGAAGGGTGAGGATTCATGTTCTTTAACACACATGCATTGGATTACAGATGAGGAGTTCCTAGACCAGACATTCCAGGGGAGATCTTGAGAAGGAGAGACTCAAGGGTGTGACCAAAACCTGACTATGTTATCTTGAATACTTCTTGTTTTTCAATTTCATCATTTGGAAAATGACAGCCAATTTGCTTGTTGTAACAAAATACCATGAAGGACTAAAAATTCCAGTATTAATCTGGAATTATTTTTATTGTTTTCTTTTCAAGAATATATATATGTGTTCAAATGTGTTTACAAGCACATATGTATAGAAGTACATGTGAACATGTGTACACACGTATGTGGAGGCCTGAGGCTGACATTGGGTATCTTCCCCAATGTCTATTCCACCTTATCCATCGAGGCAGAGTCTCTCGATCAAATCCAGATTTGGTGATATGACTGCCATCACTAGCCAGTTTGCTCCGGAGAAACTATCTCTGCCTTCCTGGGCTGGAATTACAGGGTTGCTGCTGCACCCACCCAACATGGGATCTGCATAGCAACTACTTTAAGCACACAGCTATCTCTCCAGCTCTCAATCTGAAATATTTATGATAAGATGCTGTTAATAATGTGGGCTGATTGTGAATGACAAAATTATTTTCTCTGACTGTGCCGTTGCCATCTTGGCTTATCATCTTTGTTGAGTGAAACATGACTTGTGCCATTTTGAACCTCATTTCTCTAATTAAAGGAGAGGCAACAGCTTTTCATATAATTAAATTTGTTTTTATTTTCTCAGAAAACATTGCTTGATTTTTGTGATTGAAGTAAAACACCATGATAGTCACGTCATCCTGGTTTTCTGGATTTCCTGAGGGCAGTGCTGTCAGTATTAATGTTCTTTACAGTGAGGTAAAGTCCACTATGGCAAAAGAGAAAGGCACGCAGTGAAACAGCTTTGAGTTGTCTGAAGAGAAGACAAGGTGTCTCCTCCTAAGCTGCCGAAGCACAGCAGCCATGGCAGTTTAGACAGGAGCCAGGCTTCAGCCCCGTGGTGTGTGGTTCCTGGACCAGATGGCTCATCTGATTGAGCTCAGATCCACAAGCCACATTTCCCCTCTCAAGAACTTCAAGCCAAACTACGTTAGTGCTCTAGAGAATGAATATGCTCACATTGTATATATATTTACAAAGGAAAATATCATCTTTTTAGATAAGTTATTCTTTTAAAGAAAAATGACTAGCTTCATTTGCTATCACATGAGAAAGCTTTGCCGATGTCTGTTGATTACATGTTTTTCTCCATTCTAGCTAGTACACTCTTAGCTACCAAGCTCCCAATGCCAGAATTCACAAGTTCATTGATAGTCTGATTTTTATTGTTGATAACAATAACTTTTTCTTTCCTCTTGGCTAGAAAGACTAAAACTGATGTTTCAAAGAGTATTTTTGGTTCAGCATTGCTGTGAGTTTCATGTTTGAATCCTAATCCTGCCACTTACTGCCGGCATGACCTTCCAGCCAGCTAGTGACTGACGGGAGCCATGTGGACGCACAGGCTGTAGGCTTAGAGCAATGACAGACTCAACCGCGGGATGACTGACTAAATTAGCTTGAAATAATGCATGTGAAAATTGCCCAGCTTTCTGGAAACTTACTGATTTACTTTGGAATAACTGATTGATAGAGTGACCAGACAGAATCACAGCCAGAGGTATTGGGCCATCGGGGTGTTCTTTGTTCAAATGGGTGTGTGTGTGTGTGTGTGTGTGTGTGTGTGTGTGTGTGTGTGTGTTGAAGTCAAAGAACAGCTTGATGGAGACTTTTGCTGTGTGAGACTGGTACTTAAACTCAGGTCATCAGGCTTGGTGGACAGAGCCTTTACCTACTGAGTCATATCACCAGACCTCAAAAGTGTATATTGATGTTTTGCCATTGTTGGTTTTATAGCTGAATGTCTTCTTAGTCTTTTGTTTAATAAGTGGTTTACCAGATAGCCTCTTTCTCTTGTTTAACTTTGTCAACAGTCTGAAGGACCTCTTCCAATAACTTCTTTAGGGATAACTTGGTAGTAATAAATTCTCTTAGTCTACTCTTTTCATGGGGGAGTTAATGACTAAAATTCACTATGTAGGTATGATGGTTCCATATTGCCAAACATAAAATGAAACCAGTGACAGAAAGACTAAGTTGTAAAAGAAAACCAATTGTGTATAAATCTAAACCATACCTGCGAACCTGTGGGTCTTAAATCTTTAGCTTTGGTAGGGGAGCGGGAGCCAGTGGTTTTGTGTTCTATGCTGTGATTGTCGCCACAGGGAGCTATGTGGGGGTAATGGGCTAGCTGGGAAGCCATGACATGTGAGTGAGGGGCTACTGTCTTCAGATGGGGAGGAGAAAATGACCAGAGTAGTCAAGGATATAGATCAAGGACTCACCTTATTATGAAACTAAATTACCATAGTTATACTAGTTCAAGATCTGGGTGAAGTAGTGTGGACCTGACTAATAACAGCATGGTTACTTTCCCGGTTTAGGATATACAGCCTGCCTGATGCCATTTGGCTCAGGTGGGTACAAGCCACCTGCAGGCTGGCTTGGGTCCTCAAGACTTAGGCTGATGGGAAGGCATCCACACCGTCTAATGTCATTTGGCTCAGGTGGCTGGGTCCCATTATGATGAGCATGCATGTGGTAGAGAGACAAAAAAGAGACCAGGTGTGTGTGTGTGTGTGTGTATGTGTGTGTGTGTGTGTGTGTGTGTGTGATATGTAGCAGATGCTCTCACCCACTGAGCCATCTCCTGAAGAGCGCCGTAGGTTAGGACCTGGCCTCATCCTCAAAATTAACAATAAACAGTGATCTGGTTAACAGATCACCCACAAACTTGTGTGACTTCCTTTTCTTTGTGTCTCAGGAAGGTGGCAGAATTGCTGTGTGTATTAGCTGGCTTCCTGTCATTGTGCTAAAAACCAGAACCAAAAGCAATCTGGGGAGAAAGGGGTTTATTTCAGTTCATGGCCTATAATCTGCCGTAAAGAGAAGTTGGGACAGGAATTTGGAGGCAGGAACTGAAGCAGAGACCATGCAAGAACACTGCTTACAGGCTTGATCTTCCTGGTTTGTTCAGCCTGCTTTCTCGTACCATCCAGGACCACCTTCCCGGGAGTGGTACCATCCACCATGGGCTCGGCCCTCCCACATTAGCCATTCATCGAGAATGTGCTCCACAGGCTTATCCAATCGTACAGAGCCATTTTCTCAATTGATGCTCCCTCTTTCCAGATGACTTAACTCGTACCAAGTTGACAAAAACTAACCTTGGCTCTGCAATGGTGTGTCTAGGCAAAACCAGGAGTATTCCCAAGAGTAGTCACTCCCTAAGGATGGGTGGAGGCAGCAACAAGACAGGATCAAGGTAGGTTTCAGAGGGCAGTGGCCTCCTTTTCCTTGACTTGGGTTTGGCTAGTACAGCATTGTGTTTAGGTTATAAATCACCGAGTTACGTGCTGAAAGTCTGAAAATAAGTGAACTCATTGAGTGGGGCTAGCTCACCTCTTTTGCAATTGCAACATTGGTTCTCAACCAAGGATATCTTTGTCCTTTCTCCGAGAGGGCATCTGGCTGTGTTCGGGGACAGTTTCGATTACCACAGGTAGAGGGGGTGCCACCTGCATACAGTGGATAGAGACCAAAGATGCTGCAGAAAGACACACAATGTATAATGTGGTCCTCTAATGAGTGCAGATCCCCAAATGCCCAAATCCTGAAACTGAGAAACACTGCTTCCAAGGAAGCCATCTGAGGGACTTCAGGATCACTTGGACATTAATTTCACCCACTGCAGTCTGCCGACACAGACAGTCTTATTTACTGGATTTGGACGGTGTTTCTATTCCCAGGGGTGCATCTGAGTGCAGGAGTGAATTTCATCTGCTACATCGTAAATCTCTGAAATGGAAAACAGGCTAAATATTCCTCTCTCTCTTAGTCTTTGAAACCCTCCGAAGTGGGCCGTGACAGTTAGCTCAAAACAAAAGTCCCCAGACACAGTTTGAATGTCATTTCAGGGCTGGGGCTAGGGCATGAATATTTAAGTTGTAAATCATTTGGGTCATGTCTGAATCTTTTATAGATTTTGCAAAGGTGAAAGAATGATTCACTCCTTTTTTTTTTTTTTAATAAAGTTCGCCTTCCCTCCATATTATTAATAAACCCAGCCAAGTGAGCCAGGCTGTATCTTCTGTATAGAATAGGTATGCTTGTTTAGGGGACAATATTAGACTCTGTTCCCGGAACGCTGTCTTTATGGTTCACAACCAAAGAGCAGGTAGTAGATGTGTTCTGGCTTAGGGTGCCCTTGCCAGCCGAACAGTGTGCACATACATCCAGGTGAGGGGAGGGGGTAGAGGTGACTAACTCTGGGCTTGAATTGCAGCATAGTGATATAAATCAAAGATAAATGGGGGCATAAGTCAGAGAGGGGGAGAGGGGAGAGGGAGAGCGATATATATAGAGAGAGAGGAAGAGAGAGATATTACAAATGCCATGAAGTCCATGAGGAATATTTTAATCTTTTTAGAAGAAATCATACCTCCTACATCTCATTCCACATCCCTACCCAGGAATTAACTTTGAATGTTAACATGGAAGTAACATTTCTCATCTCTAAATGTTGCCTTTGATTTTGACAGGATATCTAAAAGGCTGCTATTAGACAAATTTTCATTAACTAATAAGCTGGTTCTTGGGGAAAACATGATTTTTTGTCATTTCGTGTTAAAATTGAAAAAGCCATAATTAGGAAGAAAATCACTAATTATAAGGCAGAGAATTTGTTTGCTAAGAATAGGCATTAAGAGACGGAGAAAGCATTAGAAACCTCGATATTAGAAAACAATTATTAAAACACACACAGGACCGAGGCATTAGCTGAGGCGTAATGATGGCCTTAACTTACAGGCCTGTAATTGCGGTCTGATCGGAGGCATTGTTAGCATGCTTTAAGGAACTCGAATGGAAAGCCGTGTAGCTATCGGGTTCCAAATTACAGACCAAAGTTTTAATTTCTAGAGAACATTTCTGTGGACAGAGCACCTCAGCTCAACTTTCAACGTTGTTTTGCTGGAGGATTTGATGAACTGGTCAAAACCAGGACAGAGAGTGATGTTTCTGCAGCCCAGACAGTTTGCTGCACACGTGTTGCATGCAAAGTGTCTGGTGTCTGATGCCCTGAAGCCTGCATGTCTCCTCCCTTCTGAGACATAATGTCACTGTTTTCCTCTCTGACTAACATTTGCTGGGGGAAAAGTGGAAAAAGGTAGTGAGGAAATCAGAAATTATCTTATTTCCACTAAGAAGGAGGTTAACTTTTTGATGCTTTTGTTTCCTGTAACTGCTTTTCTTTTAAGTACCCCTCAAACGATTCATTGTCATATACCAAATATGAGATAAAGTGGACAAGTTTTAACTCCTAAGACCAATTTTTAAATTTATTATTTTATGAGTGTAAGTGTTTTGTCTGTATATATGTCTGTGTCTGTGCCCCATGTGCACACCTGGTACCTAAGGAGGTCAGAAGAGGGCTTCGAACCCCCTCCACAACTGGAGTTACGGACAGTTGCGAGTGTATGTGAGTGCTGAGAATTGAGCCATAGTCCTCTGTAAGAGTAGCAAGAGCTTTTACCCACTGAGACATCTCTCTAGCCCCCGTTCTAATTTATTATGGAGACTGAGCTTTACTTTAGGCCTGGAACTCATGCATAGCCTTGATTGACCACAAAGGTAACCTGGAGGTAACCCTCCTGTTCCAGCTCCTCAAGTGCTAAGATTACACTTGTGAGATATCACACTCAATTCTCCGCTCGCTTTTAAGTGAACTTTTTGCTCATACGTTCATGTACCCACTGGTTAGCTTAAGACGGGGTACCACAATTTTACCATCCAGCACAAGAGCTAGAGGATGAAGGGGATGGAGGGAGAGAGGAAAAGGGGGGAGTAGAGGGGAGAGGGAAGGAGAAGAGAGAGAACATATCATGTTGCCATGAGTGGGTGGCTCGTGACATAGTACTTGTCTAGCATGTGGGAGTCCACGGGTTCAATCCCAGGAAAGAAAAATAAATGAGTCCCCTCTTCTGCTCACATCCCTGCTTCTTTCATTCAGGGAATAATTTCTGGTGCCCCTCACAATATTATCGGTGGCTTTTAAGCTTAATGTAAATAAAGAATATTTCTTAAAACATAAAAACAGAATAGCTAAAATGATCCTGTACAATAAAGTAACTACTGTAGGCATCATCATCCCTGGCTTCAAACTCTCCCACTGTAGAGCTTCAGTAATAAAAATAGCGTTGAACTGGCATAAAAACAGACACGTGGATCAATGGAATCAAACCGAAGACCCTAATAATTAACATACCTAATAAATGACTGATTTTTGACAAATTGACCAAAATTATACAACAGAAAAAAGAAAGCATCTTCAATAAACGGCGCTGCCATAACTGGGTGTCGGCATGGAGGAGAATGCAAATAGAATCCTATCTGTCATCCTGCACAAAATTCAAGTTTAAGTGGATCCAAGACCTCAACATAGTTTTCAGTTACACTGAATCTAAAAGAAGAGAAAGTTGGAACTAAGTATCCTTGAGCAGGATGGCACCGGTGACCTTTTCCTTAATACAACACCAGGAGCACAGACACCGAGAGCAACAATTAATAAACGGGACCTCCTGAAACTGAGAAGCTTCTGTAAGGCAAAGGACACAGCAAATAAGACAGAATGACAGCCTACAGAATGGGAAAAGATCTTCACCAGCCCTACATCTGACAGAGAACTTATCTCCAAATATAAAAAGAATTCAAGAAACTGAGCATCAAAATGCCAAATAATCCAATTTAAAAACAGGGCATAGGTTCAAAACAGAGATTTCTCAACAGAAGAATCTCAAATGGCCGAAATACACATAAAGAATTGTTCAACATCCTTAGTCATCAGGAAAATGCAAGTTAAAATGACTCTGAGATACCAGTTAAAATGGCTAAGATAAAAAACACTAATAGCAGCTTATGTTGGAGAGGATGTGGAGTAAGGGAAACACTCCTCCACCGCTGGTGTGCATGCAAACTGGTACGGCCACTTTGGTAATTAATATGACAGTTTCTCAGAAAATTGGGAATCAATCTACCTCAACACCCATGTATACCAGTCTTGGGCATACACCCCAAAATGTTCAGTAATCATACAAGAATACTTGCTCAATTATGTTATTAGCAGCATATTCATACTAGCTAGAACCTGGAAACAACTTAGATGCCCTTCAACCAAAGAATGGATAAGGGAAATGTACATTTATACATGCGGTATTACTCAGTTGTAAAAAGCAATGACATCATGAATTTTTGGAACAAATGGTTACAATTAGAAAAAAATCATTCTGAGTAAGGTAGCCCAGACCCAGAAAGACAAATATAGTATGTATGCACTCATAAATGGATATTAGAAATAAGGTATAAGATAACCAACCTACAATCCACAACCCCAGAAAGGCTAGTTAACAAGGAGGGCCTAAAGATGGATGCATGGAGTTCCCTGGGTAGGGGAAATAGAAGAGATCTCTTGGGCCAGTTGTAGGTGGTGGTTGGTGTGTATGTGTGGTGTGTGGGTGATGGGGAGGAATGGGACCATGTGGGATCGGGTTGAGCGGGCTGGGTGTGGGAGTCGGGTTGAAGGTAGGATGGGGGGAAGAGTAATGAAAGAAACATCTTGATAAGAGGTGCCATTTTGTGGTTAGGAAGAAATCTGATGCCAGGGAAACTCCCAGGAATCCACAGTGATGACACCAGCTAAGACTCCTAGCAATAGTGGAGAGGGTGCCTAAACTGGCCTTCTCCTGTAATCAGATCGATGACCACCCTCATTGTCATCATAGAATTTTCATCCAGTAACTGATGGAAGCAGATGCAGAGAGCCACGGTCAGGCACTGGGCAGAGCTCTGGAAGTCCTCCTGAAGAAAGGGGGGAGAGATTGTACAAGTCAAGGGGTCAAAGTCATGGGGAACTCACAGAAACAACTGACCTGAGCTTGTGGGAGCTCCCAGACTTTAGAGGAACAGCTAGGGAGCCTGCATGGGACCTACCTGAGCCCTCTGCGTATGTGTGACACTTGTATAGTTTGATCTGCCTATGAGGTTCCTAGCAGTGAGATCATGACCTGTTCCTGTGCACTTAGCTGGCTTTTGGGAATCTGTTCCTCATGCTGGATTACCATGCCCAGCCTTTTTGCAGGGGGAGGAGCTTGGTTCTTCCTCAACTTGATGTGCCCTATTTTGTTGATGCCCATGGGAGGCCTGCCCCTTTCTGAATGGAGATGGAGGAGGAGTGGATGGGGGAGGGATGGGAGGAGAGGAAACTGTGGCCAGTTTGTAATAAATAAAAAAATAATAATTAACTAAAAAAGAATAAAAATATTTTGAGCAAACAAAGAAGAAAAATATTCCTTCTAAGCCTGGTTTTTTAACTCATACTTTATTCATGAGATCAACCTAGCCTATACACAGCCTATATTCTTTTTCAGTTTTATATAACAGTTAACTGTCTTCTATGTCACAATTTTCTTATTTGTTGACGAATATTTGTGTTGTTTCCAGTTTTGATTCTTACAAATAAACAAAAACAGACATTTTTAAAAGCATCTCTTGTGGGATTACACAGATTCTCTTGGATTATTGTGGTGTGTGTGTGTGTATGTGTGTGTAAGCATGTACATGCTCAGCATACATTATATTTTATAGAATATTAAGCCCTATTTCCTCCATCTTTGTATGCTTATCAGCCATGGGACTCCGTGGTCTTGTAGGAAACAGGCCTGTTTTAGTATCTGACATTCTCAGACACTGAACAGTCTAGGGGAAGCAACAGAGCTACACATGTTGAATAACATTTTAGCTACATAAATTTATCCTTTTTCATCAGGACAAACAGGCTGACCTCAGTTACCAGCACAGCATCCGGGAGAGTAAGCCAGGAGGCATGGGACACCCCTCTTCAAGGGAGAGGTTCTGAATCATCTTCCAGCACCGTGAGTTCTAAGTAATGAAACAAAGGCTCCCTTCAAAGCCTCGGAGCCCGGGAGATCACAGAGTCTATAGGTTTGGGGGTTTGTCGTGACTCAGACTCTCAGCTTTTCTCCACCAGTTTCTCACCTTCATACAATGTGGACCTTGACTGACCACTCACCTTCTCTGAAGCTCCATGACTCTGCAGCTCTCCATATGCCACTCCCTTCTCTGCCTTTCTGTGGTAGAACACAAAAGCCTTTGTTGGGGATCAGTGAGGTTCTCTGGTGCTTGGTTGTCTGTCAACAGTCTGTAGTCTCCTGTTGTCTTCACTCTGGGCAGCAAATTATACAAGTAGAATCCACAAGCCTTGAGCTTCGAAAGCATTGCTGTCATGAATCAATAGCCCGGATCACGACCTACGACATTCTCTTTATCTGGGCCATTTTCTTGTGCCACGTCTACTGAAAAGCCTAACAGTTCCAACACCACCTTTGGACAGAGACTATCCATGTACCACCTTTTCTTTTACAGCGAAAATCCCCATGAAATAAAATGATGAGGGAGTCCAGAGAAAGCAAAAGGACCAACCACTCAGACCACAATGCAAGCCAGACCCCAAGTAAAGAGAGAGGCATGAAAAGTTGATAAAGACATTCTACACTGCTGTTTGATGAAGACCGGCTCACAAGACCATCAGAGAAGTTTTGAGCCCCAATTCTTCCAGCAGCAGGTCTGTCCTTAGGCATTGGCTGGAAATGTCTTCTGTGCAAATACAGGGACAAATTTCCAGGTGGCAGTGAGTGTTGGAATCTTGGTCACTTGTGTTCCTTATAGCTGGAGGTTTGGGGATGCATTTTGCCTGGTGACAGTCAATGAAGTAGCATAATACTTGGAATGGGGGCTGTCTTTATTAGTTAGATACTGTTGCTAACAATTTCTTGGGTGTCTCTGATTCTAAGTTTTATCAGCAAGGCTAATCTCAGCACTGAGGCAGTTCAATGTTATGTGCCTGCCTGTGCATGTGTGTGTGTGTGTGTGTGTGTGTGTGTGTGTGTGTGTGTGTGTGTGTGTGTGTGAAATGCACATGAATGCAGGTGTCCAAAGAGGGTGTCAGATACCTGAAGCTGGAGTTCCAGGCAGCTGTGAGGCTTCTGATGTGAATTCTGAGAATTGAGCTCTGATCCTCTATAAAAGCAACAAGCACTCCTAACCACGGAGCCAATATCGCATCCCTACTTTAACAGGGGCACCTGTAGCCTTCCTGAGTGGCAGTATTCACTCACTTTTTTCTGGAGGAGGAGAAGATGTCTGCTTTTTCTTACCCACTTGAAATTGTTGGTTGTTTAGGTTCACACAGGCCATATGTAACAGTGCAGAGGACATGTGGGCTTCGTGACATCAACAGCAGGGGAGGGGACCGCAATGATTAGAGACACATCACACTATGTATGGTTTAGCATGACTGGGCTGAGTTTTCAGGAAGCAGCAGCAGCAGCAGCAGCAGCAGCAGCAGCAGCAGGAATCCCTCGTCACCCCCATGTCATTCTGACACTGGGGGACTCGTTTCTTATATGGTGTCTTTTCATCAATGTCATACCTTTTGCTTTTGAGAGAGCTGCTTATGAACAGCTAGCTCTCTGCTGAACTTCCAGCACTTAGGACAACGCCTACCACTCAGAAGATTGTACTATAATGGCTGATATGTTTACAGTTGTTTGGGATGGGGGAGGGGCGAGATGAGAGCTCTCGGGCTGCCCAGAGGCATACCTCACGAGTGCATGCAACATGGAAGGAGGCTATCTTCACCAGAGATGGAAACCGGGCTTCACAAGCAAGCTGCTAAATACTATCAGTGTCCTTCTATAGCCTGTAAAAATGTAAATGTGCCCAAAAGTGGTCACTCCTCACCTCCCTATTCCCTCGCGCCTCCCCTTCTTCCCAGACACTATCCCATTTTTCCACCTCTGCCTCTATTCCTTCTTTATCTTTCTCCATTTTCTTCTTAACCTTGTCTTCCTTCCTGCGTCTCTCCCGTCTTAACTTTCATCTCCCTCCTTTCTTTCGTGATTTCCTCATTGTCCGTTTCTCTATCCCCTTCCTGCAGAATCTAATGTGACTAGGGAGACTACCGTTCCATCCCGCGTGGTCCTGTGGGTTGGTAATCCGTGTTCTCATCTACCTGTTTCTACAGGTGAGTGGGTCTGGAGACTCTCCCCCCTACAGCCTCCTCCTTGTGATAGAGTAGGCCAGCAGCAGGGCTGTAGCATGGCACATGAATTCTGAGGAGAGGGGCAGGTGCTGGCTTCTGTGGCTGTTCACCCAATGGCTGGTGACACCGTGGTGAAGGCATTGCCTTTCTCTCAGGAGCACCCTTGTGTCTGCGTTGTCAAACTTCCTGTCAGGGAGGCCCTGCTCTTCTCCAGTGTTCATTGTTGCCACCAATGAACATCACTGAGCACACCCAGCCCCTAGGTTCTTGATGTCTTAAAATGAGAGTGCTCGCATGTCGGGTCAGCGTCATCAGACCTGGGGTTGAGGATGTGACGGGCCCGATCCTGACTTCTGGTTGTCTCTTTTCCTTCCATTTTACAGCATGTGCCTTCTTAGTTTTGCTAACGGCTGTCCTGCTCATCCAACTGCAATCTTTTACTTACAAAACGCTTTATAAGCACGGCATAATTACCCATCCCGATATGCGGGCCTATAGAATTCCTTTGTAGCCCAGACAATGAGAATTGCAGGGAGCTGAGAATTAACTTATCATCTGTTTTGAAGAAGTGTGTGGGGTGTGGGGTGGGGCCTTGTGATTGTGCTTTGAAAATCAATTCTAATTGCTGTTTTGATTGCGGCTTCAGCGGAAGCTGCTTTTAGCCATTTACCTTTTTCTAGTCCTCTTTTTAAGCAGCCTCAGCAATGGCATATTTGACTCCACCCCAAATGCATTTACTGAAGTATTTAAAGTTTCTATCCCACTTGTATAGTTGGGCGGATCTGAAAGCACCTTTCACCTCAAAATTCTTGGTTGCCTCAAAATATTGAAAATCAAGGGTCCTACAGCAGGGAGTGAGTCTTGAATATCGATAATTCTCTTAATTATTGAACTGTTTGACTTTCAAATGGAAACATACAAAAAAGGGGTTAAGGATATTGACTTTGGAATTTTAGGAAGGTGCTTATTTATTTATTTAATTTTTTTTAGTGTGCTTGGAGTGTGTGTGTTTGTGTGTGTGCACATGTATGTATTAATGCATATGTGCGTGGGTATGTGTAAGCTTGTTCATATGAGTGCATATGGAGAGCAGAGGTTGGTGTCAGACATCTTCCCTAGTCACTACTCTAATTACCTTTTGAGAAAGGGTCTCTCACTGAGCCTGGAGCTCAGTATTTCAGCTAGACTCACTGCCCAACAGGCCCCCCAGGCTCCTCTTGTTTCTGCCCCACCCCTGAATTCTGGTGTTACAGATAGACACTGCCATGCCTGATTTTATCTTGGGTGTTAGGAATCCAAACTCAAATTCTCATGCTTATATAGAAATCACTTTAACCACTATGTTACCTTCCAGTCTCCTTAAATTCAAGCTCTGCCATTGACAAACTGTCACTCTTATAAAATCTGTTTCCTTGACAGTGAAAGAGAATAATACTGTTATCTGATGCTTATTCATGCTAATTGTTTAGATCTTTGGAGAATTTTTCCATCACATGTCATCTCAAGCTCAGTCTAGTTCAGATGGCCTTCTTTAACTTATCCCTAGACATCTTTCTTTGAGTCCTAGCATTAAATTGAATGGTATACTCTCTTACTAAATTATTTGATTATATCTTTTCTCAAACTTTGTCCCATGCTGGACAGAAGCTCTGTGAGTCTAATAAGAACCCTGGTAGTCATATTTACCATTCTCTTCTCAATGCCTTGTCCCCGACTGACACTCAGTAGTAAATACTGAAACTGTGTTTAGTGGTGGATACCTATAGTCTCCACACTGGGGAACTTTAAGCAGGAGAGTCATGAGTTCAGGGCCATCATGGGCTACATAGTAAGATCGTGTATGAAAATGCCAAAACCCATTCAAAAGACCCAATTGATTAACCAGCCAACTAACCTAAAAAATTAACCAGCCCAACCAGCTAATCAACCAACCAACCAACTAACCAACTACCCAATAGATTAACCAAGAAAACAA
Organism: Phyllotis vaccarum; assembly: GCA_033318265.1. Lineage (NCBI taxonomy): Eukaryota > Metazoa > Chordata > Mammalia > Rodentia > Cricetidae > Phyllotis > Phyllotis vaccarum. Next base: position 2,279,151 of record JARWLC010000019.1, read on the forward strand.
CCAGCCAACAAATCAACGAAGTAACAATCACTTGATTCAACCAACCAACTTGCTAATCAATAAGCCTAGTAACTATCCAATTAACTAGCTAATCCAGGAGCCAACTAACCAACTGCCAGTCAGCCAACCAACCAATCAACCAACCAAGTAGTAACCAACCAACCAACTAAATAACCAACCAATCAGTCAACCAACCAGCCAATCAATCAGCCATGTAATCATCCAGCTAACAAGCCAATCAGCTAACAAACCAGTCAACCAACCAACTAACCAACCACCCCAACCAACCACCCAATCAGACAAATATCAAACTTACCAAGGCAATAAGCAACTCAAAGACTTACTTTCTTGAGTATTGACTGAGATTTTGCATAGGATCCATGCTATCTGATACATAATAAGAATGAGTAAGCATAGCTGCCTCAAAGAAAAACACCCCAAGTATCTCCCAATCAAAATCTACAACACCTCAATAATCTAGCTTCATATCATGAAGAAACACTCATTGAAGTATGTCAACGTCAGAGACTGTTCTCCACCAGAAAAAGCCAATCTTAGCTAATAAAAAGCTATTTTCTTTCTCTTGTGACATTTTCAGTAAAAGTTGTGCCTATGGTTTTTCTACAACTCCGTAACAAGGCAAGAGAGAAAGATGGGGTGGCTGTCCTCAGATTCGTGCTCTAACTCATTGCTAAAGAATTGCTTTGTATAGACAAAGATCTGAGAACCACAGAAGTAAGAGGCATGTGCTAGGGCACACAGCAGGCCGGTGGTGGAGCCTCCCACTGACTCCTAGGACTCTGCAGATAGAACTCATTTCCAGTGCACCTCTCCTGATCAGGAATCAACATCAGAGTAAATGGAAAAAATAGCATCAGATGGCAGTAGGATTCCAGGCTCACGGCCCTGTCTCTTTGGTGCCAACATGCTCTAGGGTGGACAGACCCACTCAAATTGGAGGGCTTGGAGGCCTCTCCAGTTCTATACTGTCTCTGTATGTACAATGATCTCAAAGGCAAGAGCCACAGCTCCGAAAAGAGTAGCATGGGATTGAGCACTCTCATCAGGTAACTCCTAGAGCTGATTTCCCTCACACTGCACCCCAAAGCTCATATGTCTGAGTCATCTAGCACACAGTGTGAATCCCCAGGGCACATGTCTGATCGGAACACGCAGCTGTCCTTGGTTGAGAGGAGTCAGGAGCTGAGGAGGAGGAGGGAGAGAGAGAGAAAAAGAGAAAGGTAAATATAGAGATGCTCTGAGCTATGTAGATTCAAGTCTTGCTTTTATTCTTTGGCATTGAAGAAATAATTAGAAAAACCAGTGTCTTAACTAAAATTCTCTCTTTCTCTCTCTCTCTCTCTCTCTCTCTCTCTCTCTCTGTGTGTGTGTGTGTGTGTTTGCATGTGTACTCAGACTGGGATTATAGCTCCATGCCATCACTACTGACTTTTAAAGTGGTACTGGGGACCAAGTTCAGGTCTTCCTGTTTCCTAACAAGCCATTTACAGATGAATCTATCTCTATAGCCTCTAGTGTCACAGTTAATATCCTTTATTAGGAACACTCAGGGATCCTCTCCTTCTACCCTCATATAATGTCATGAGGTTGTCCATCTTCACAGCTACGGTAAAAGACATCCCATCCTGCACACAGTGCAGCCTCACCTTTTTGTTCATGTATTTTAGTTACTATGCTGTCCTGTCTACCTCAGCCTCACATTACACCCATTGGGTGTGGTCATCTGCCTGGTGGTACATTAATAGGAAGTTACAGAGTAGGTATTTGAGCTCAGGTCTGCCTACTACAGATTCTCAGTTCTTATCCCCAAGTCTTGGATGGGTGAGGGTGTTCAGAACTAAGGTCTCTCTGGGGACCTCTTACATGGATTAGTTATATTTATCACAAGGACATTGGGCTTGTAAGATCTGATTTCCAGAGTTGTCCTCTGAGCTCCAATGAGTTATGACACATGTGCACACAACATCTGCATGTAAGAATAAATAAAATAAAACTTCAAATAACAAACACGGACAGCAAAGGCACTAATTGAACTATGTTCTTAAAACATATTAATATGGAGTCATCAAGGTGGCTCAGCAGGCTAGATAAAGCACTTGCTACAAGACCTGAGTTCAGTCCCTGAAACCGAGACTGGAAGGAGAGAACCAGCTTCTACAAATTTTTCTCTCACCCCTAAACATGCAATATAGCATGCATGCACCCTAATTCACATATATACAAACATTACACACAATGACAATAAATAAAATACTTTTTAAATGGCTAAGCCCCAAAGCCTATCAATAGACAAATGAATAAAGAAAATATAACTCAATTTGTCATCTGAAGTAACATGGGTGAACTAGAAGTTAGAATGGTGAGTGAGAACAAGCTATGGACTCACCTAAGTGTGGAATCTAAAATGAGTGAGCTCATAAGATGAGGGAACAGAGACTGAGAGGAGAATGTGGGAGGCGTGTTGAGAAGGAGGCTGGGGAAAGACAGGTGACAAACGGAAGTTAATGACCAGGTGCAAGGAGTAAGCTCCGCCATGTTATGGAGGTCAATGACAGTCAGCAATGCTGTGTTTTCAATTCAAAGTGGCTAGAATGGTTCCATAACAAAGAAATGATAGGTGTTTGGGATGACAGGTTTCTAAACACCCCACATAGCTGATTACATGATACACATAGCAAGGACATCACAGTATACCCCAGAAAGATGTCAATCAAAAACTAAAATCAAAAAGTGGTTAAAACAATAAATGTTGGGGACAGTGAGATGGCTTGACTCTGGTGAAGGTATTTTCTGCCAAGCCTGATGACCTGAGTTCGGTCTCCAGAACTACAAAATGGGAGGAGGGAACAGACGCCACAAAGCTCTCCTGTGGCCTCTACAAACACACCAAGGCACACACACCTTGTATAAAACAAAAGTGGAATTAAAATATAGTAACCATTACACATATTGACCACAATTAAAACGTTAAAAGACAAGAGCTCTAGAGATTTCCGTTAGGGAGTAAAGCAATGCACCCTAATTGTTTCTGTGATGCAGAGTCTCCTGCCTCCCTTGGCAGCTATTTCCATTAAATTTGTGGCTTTGGCATATGCACAGCTTCCAGAACCTTCTGTCTTCGGTTGCTTTCTGTTCCTTGTGCTTCTACCTCCACCCTTTCCTCTTTTCTCTAGTCAAGTCAACTGTCCTTAGAGGACAGACCAGATAGGATTGCCTTTAGTTCCCTGGGATTGGTTCCTCATATGGATTTGCCTGTGGGGAATTGTGTGGAGACCCAGCAAAATCTGTACTATGAAGATAGATGTGTACATAAGAGGACTGAGCAGGGACATTTTTTGAAATCTCGTAAAGACAATAACTGATGCCACAGGATGCTCTGGTTCTCAGGGTTCACACAAGTGGATCAGGTCTTTATGGCCTGCCGTTGAACACTGGGTACCAATTGCTGAGCTTAGGTGAAGCACGTGTCATTCACTAAGGATGGTTCCCAGAGATTCAATGGAGAACTATTGGCCACTTACGCACACTGCAGCAGAGGCCATCCCAACTTCCATTCTGAGAGGAGTGTCTCCCAAAGCATCACCAACTGATGGACAGGCACTCTCTCTACAGCAGTCCACAGGCTATCTCAGCTGCTCCTTTTCTTCCTGTCCAAGGAGACTGCATTCATGGTCCCATCAGACACAGCTAAGGCTTCAGGCTCTATGATCCAGAGTGTAGTGACTATGTATAAAAGCAGCTCAAGGCTTTTCTGGGCGTTAGATAGAGGCACAGGGGAACCTTAAAGCACCTGAATTCTTTATTATAGCCATGGTGCCTCTAGCTTCTCTATGTAATCCTCCCTGTTCAAGACTGGTTGACCCAGATAAGACCCCTCTTCAGGTGAGGTGATCATTTCCTCTCATCGTGTGTCATCTGGTTTCAAAGGATCAGCAGCCAGACACTGGAATAGAGTCCCCAGAGATGAGATAGGTCCACTGAGAGTCACAGTCTCTTTTGAACAAAAACAGTCTTTCAGTGTCAACCAGTATGCCATGCATGCTCCCCCATCCTGAAATACTTCTATAAACAATCATTTCTTATTGCTAAGTCTAGGTCTCTCTTTCCCCTACCAATTACCAATGAATGAAAGCAGAGATGAAGATACCCATATGCTGTACAGTACCAATATAACTACATTAGCCAAGCTCTCCCATCTCCCTGGTGCAGTAAAGACCTGGTTGGCAGAGCTCCATGGTGGAGTGCCCATCCTTCCCTTCCCCTTAATTGATTTCCAAATACAGCCTCCCACAATGGTACCTTGGCTAGCTTTCCAAGGTTCAGCCTCCCAACCTTAATTTAATACTTCCAGGGGGCTGAGAACTTATGTTTTTACCCACTAGTTGGCACCTGGCTGATTTTCTCATCCTGTTAATATCAATCCTTTGTATATTACATTGGCATTGTCAAAAGTAAAGCATGTTCAGACTGTGCCAAATCTGTCTGCTGGAGAGTCCTCACCTACTCCAGGGCAGAGTGAGAATTTATGTGGTTAAGATACTGTCTAGATGAAGATTATCAGCCACAGGGCTTTCTCCATTGTACCCAGGATGCAAAGAGCCTTGGCTAGGAATAGCTCATGGATGCTAAAAGCAGGCTAGATGATTCAGAATCTGTTTCGTTTTGCCCAGACAGCCTTGTGATGAGTCTTAGAAGATAATAGTTTCAGCTCCTCCTTCTGAGGCTGGGCTGAGGCTCTATTCTTGGAGCACATAACTTTCCCATACTGCATTGGCAAATGCATGTGATTGATTTCACACTATCCCTTCTGGACATGAGAAAAATTTTGTTGTAACCAACACTGAAACAGAAGGTTATGAAAACTCAAAACACCTCAGTAGGGTTAGCTTTTGGTAGTGGAGTGACATGTGAAGGTTTTTATTTTTTTTTTTTTTTTGGTTTTTTTTGTTTGGTTTTTTTTTTTTGTTTGTTTTTTTTTTTTTTTTTTTGGTCCACATCTTATTTCCCAGTCAACTCCTTTGAACTGACATCAATAATCCAAGAGTTAGTTAAATCACTTCATGTGAGTCTAGCCTCCCATGCCTTTGGCACAGCCTGCTGGTGGTACAAATGAAGTTGCTTGAAGATAAATGTGCAGATAATTCAGGCTCATGACTTGGGTCTCTTCCCACTGATACCTATGTATTCTAGGAGTCATTCATGTATGCTACACAAATCTCTCTCAGGTTTATGTCACTCAAGCCTTTTATTTTGAAATAGGCCTTCTGTAATTACTGTGAGGGTCCTCTGTACTTCTGCTGAAGTCTTTCAGGACACCTTTGAGTCCCTGACTCTTCAGTGGGCACACAGACATCTTGTTTTGCAGGGAGCTGCTGCTGTGCCCCTTTTCTGCAGTAAATAGCATTCCACTGCCCAGCCTTGCATTCATATTAACATCCAGGCTCTCAAGTAAGCTTTCTTTATGCCCAGAACCTCTCAGTCAAGCACTGGATGCCTTTCTTCGCATCAACGCTCAAGCCATTGAACACATGGACCAGTCTAGCATCACTTGCTTCAAAGCTCATGAGCATTTTTATTGAAAGACCACAGGGGCTCTAGATGTTTCCCCATACTTCTCAATGCTCAGAAGACCCTGTGTAACCCTGAGAAAGGGCCAAGGGTAGTCACTGGAACCGGTGCTGAAGAGGGGTCTGGTGACTCACACTCACCCTGTCCATCAATCAAGTTCTTCAAGCTGCTTCCAGGGATGTTGTATAAGTGGCACATAACGGAAGGGATGGAGCTAGGTTATGCCAAACCAACAGCAACAACAATAATACATTATGGACAATAACAAAATAATCAACTAGCAACAGATGGGAGGGAAGAGCTCCAGTAACACTTGGGAACTGTCAGCAGCATGAACTGTCGAGGTCTTAGCCGGTCAAACCAAACCCAATCTCACTAGCCAAAACCTAACAAGGGTGGCATCATTGAGCCAGAAACACGAGCCAATCAGTTCTACTGTCCAACAACACAATCCTTTTGGAAAATAATGGCAGGGGCGTCGATTTTCAAACATCACCCTTACTCACCATCAAAGCCTCTTTTGCTCATTGACACCGAGTGGACCAGGAGCTGGGAAGCGGATGAAATTTCCCTTCGTTTGTTGCTTTCCCTTATTAATGGACCATTCTGGGGTCTGTTTATACTTTTTGCTTGAACAAAATCACAATGCTTTACACAAAGGGAGCAGATGGTACTGAAGGCTCGAGATCCGGCCGAATTGCATCTCATGTAAATGGTGCTAGCAGAGCCTTGTCTTGGATGTAAAGGAACTTGAATCTAATTGCGGGGTTGGTTGTTCCAATTCCGTGTAACTATGTGTTTCTTTGTCTGTGTTTTTCCTCCTCAAATTGAATGCTTCTCTTTGAGTGCCTGTCAAATTCCGCCTTTGGGAATCTAAGCAGAGTAATGAAGACCGAGTTTTAAAGATCCAGTTTTGTGGGAGTGATGATTATAAGACCTGACATCCCCTAGGGGGCCTCCGATCAATGCACCATAGTTGTTATATGATCTGGCTGCATGTGGCTGGGCAAGGATTGGTATTTGAGATTCATAAGGTGGCCTGAATGGTAGGTAACCCTGCCTACATGGTGAATCGTGGTTACTTATCCCAGGAGGGTTCACTTTCCCAGAATCCTGATGTTGAGACACATCGAGAGCAGGTGAGATGTAAGTTCATACATGCAGGAGACTTGGCCCTTCCCTTCGTCAGTGCTGTGTCACAGGATCAGCACAAATGTAAAACTAATGCTTGAGAATAAATCAAGACAAGGGCCTCATGTTTCCACATGGATCTGCTTCTGTCTCCTGCTGACAGGTCTCCCGCTCCTACTTTTTTGTTAGCACCACTATTATCATCTGGTGGCTTTTTAGACAAGGCCGTTATTACAGCTAAGGCTGACCAAGGTAATCAAGGTTGATCTTGGGTTTGCAATCCTCCTGTCTCAGCTTCCTGAGTGCTGGGGTTACAGATATAAGTCACTGGGCACAGCTGTCATCATTTCAGATGAACTTAGTTTTTGTAGACATTTTAGACTCATAGCAAAAGTGAGTGGAAGGAACAGATTTCCCACATACCCTTGCCCCAAACATACACAGCTTCCCACATCTCAGAGAACCTACAGAACCTGTATCAGCTTTCTCTCTTGCTGTGTGCCTCTGGGTTCTGATGAATGTGGGGTGACTTATGCCCATTGTTATAATATCATGGAGGGAGTTTTTATCACCTCTGTAATCCTCTGTGCCCTGTGTGTTCACCCCTTGTCATTTCAGGCAACACCTGATCCCTTTTCTGTCCCCGAAGTTTGGATTTTTCCTGAATGTCACATAATGAGACTCACTATGGTCTTTCCTGATGGGCTTCTTTCTCTTATCTGCAAGCATGACTTGAAAGCTTGTATCTTTTTAGTGTTGACTAATATTCCACTCTACGGATGTACTATGGATTTTATTTATTTACCTATAGTAGGGTATTCTAGTTGCTTCTAAACATGGGCGATTATAGAGACAGTGACTATAAGTATCCCTATGAAGGTTTTTTTGTGTGAATGCAAGTCTCTATCTTTTGTGGGTTGACACCATGATGTATGAATGCTGGACCACATGGGAGGAGTATGTTCACATTCGTAAGTGGCCTCCAATTGTCTTTCACAGAGACTGTGTGATTTGCACCATTAGTTAATCAGAGCCCCAGGGGAAGCACATCCTCTTCTTTAGTGTTGTCAGTAGTTCAACTGTTCTCACAGGTGTGACATCCCAACAGGTGCGCTACGTGACAGGTGTGCCATCATGACAGGTGTGCCAACACGACAGGTGTCCTATAATGACAGGTGTGCCATTACGACAGGTGTGCCAACATGACAGGTGTGCCATCATGACAGGTGTACCATGATGACAGGTGTGCCATCATGACAGGTGTACCAACATGACAGGTGTGCCATCATGACAAGTGTCCTATCACGACAGTGGCCATCATGACAGGTGTGCCAACATGACAGGTGTGCCATCATGACAGGTGTGCCATCATGACAGGTGTGCCATCATGACAGGTGCGCCATCAAGACAGGTGTGCCATCATGACAGGTGTGCCATCAAGACAGGTGTGCCATCATGACAGGTGTGCCATCACGACAGGTGTGCCATCACGACAGGTGTGCCATCATGACAGGTGTGCTATCCTAACACCTGCTGACATGTGAAACTGAATGCCTCTTCACATGCTTGTGTGCTGTGTGTCTTTGGTGAGGTGTTTGTTTATATTTTTAATTGGAATGTCCATTTTCTATGTGTGTGTACACATGTGAGTGTGGTGCATCACGTATATATATGTGAGTGAACAGATCTCTATGCACATGCTAGCAGAGCCAGAGGAGAATGCTGGCTTGTGTCCTGTTATATGGTTCTCTGCCACAGTCCCTTGAGACAGAGTCTCTTTTAAAGACTCTAAGCTGGCAGCCAGCAGACTCAGAGATTGTCCTGTCTCAGCTCCACAGCACGGTGGTTACAGGCACGTGCAGCCACACCTGGCTTTTCATGTGTGAGCGCAGTGTGTCCAACTCAGGTCAGCGCGTTTTCACAGCAGCTGCTCTTAACCACAGAGCCAACTTCCCTGCCCTTAGTGTTTTGATGCCAAACCCCTTCTCAGTTTGTTTCTTAAAGGTATTTTCTCTGCTCTTCGTCTCCTCTTCTCATTTGGTCGCATCTCCTACGTGTTCTGACTTCATGTCTTACAGGCAGCATAGTGTGGTGCTCACATGCTCAGATTTGGGAGAGGATTTGAGCTCTGGTCTTTGAACTCGCTCAGGCACTTGATCAGACTATTTCCTCAGTTTCCTCACCCGTGAAATGGAGACAACCACGACATCCTGTTGTCCTAGGATGTAGTGGATAATTCTTAGTTGTCATCGTTGGTATTATGCCTTTTTGCATAATTTAGATCCAACCACAAGCTCACCCTCATCTTCTACTCATTTCCTCTACTCCATCTGGATTCACTGCCTTCATCCTACCTCAGGGTCCTGTCGTTCTCTGTTGCTCTCCTAAGGTGTTTTTCTCCAAGGTTTCTCCCTCAGTCGCCTCTATTTTATAAGAGACGGAGATCATTGATGCTCCTCCCAGAGAGACGTGGGCAATGGACAAATTACAAGGTGGGGTGGACAGATTCCATGAGTCAAGTCAGGAGAGGAGACTTCGGGCTCTGAGAATATGTCTGTAGTGTTCCTGGGGGGGCTGGCAAGTCTCAGGGAACCCCAGGAAGTCTATTGCCTTCCTACTGTCAGGGATACTCAGGCCCAAGCACGCTGTTGAAATGGAAGATGTGCAAGAATGGAAGACATCATGAAGACAGAAGTGGAGGGTGTCCTGTGGTACCCAAGTGTCTAAGGCGGAGTTTATACTGCTTTAAGAAAACACCATGGCTAAGTGTGTTTCAGCTTGCTTTTCTGCAGCACAGTCTATCAATGAGGGAAGTCATGGCAGGAACCTGGGGGCAGGAACTAAAGCAGAGACCGTGGAGGGCTGCTGGTTACCGGTTTGCTTTCTTTGGTTTGCTTTGCCTGTTTTCTTATAGTGCCCAGAATCACCAGTTCGTGGTTATAGATGTCACTACCCACCATGAGCTGGGCCCTTCCACATCAGTCACCAATTCAGAAAATGCCATACAGGCTCACCAATTATATGAAGGTATTTTCTCCATTAAGATCCACTCTTTCCAGGTGACCCAAGTTGTGTTAAGCTTACATAAAAACTAGTAGCACACCAGTAACCTAGAGACTAGTGTTTGGGAAGAAACTCTTTGATGCTTGCTGCAATCTGGGCCTCGTTTTCTTGTGTAGTCATCAAAGCAGAAGAGGTGAAACCTTACGTTAGCTCCTAGTGTTGGGGCCTTAGCCAGGAAATTGAGTACACATGTCAGCTTATAACCATAAAATATAAAAAATGATGCTTCTCTCACCTCTGACTTTGGACTCAGAATGATACAGGAAACACATAAATTTCTGAGCATGTCCTTGTTTGTGGTGATACGGGAGAATCCAGTTTCTACAGGATCCTTCTTTCCAACCTGCTCTTCCCTGTATGTGTTCTCTTTGACTTTGCTTCTCCACTAACCTTTGGGAACTGGAAGTAAGATCCTTTTCAGACCCTCGTACACTTTAACGTTCTCTGTTGTCCGCAAGACCTGGTCACCCATGACCATGGGAAGAATCATCATCAGGGCAGTCATCTCTGATTCTATTTTGGGTTTGTGGCTGGCATTCTTCTTCTGGTCCCTTACAGCTGCATATCTGTGACCATTGCATTGGAGTGAAAGTGACATCTGTCCCTTTCAGCACAGAGCTTTTAATCTCTGGCACCATGGCAATCTGTCCCAGGCTAATTAAGATTCATCCAGCTTCCTTTACTTCCTCTGCCAAGGCTGGGGCAGACTCCCAGCAAGAAGCAAACTTCTGATGTTTCAGATGAAGGAGATTTAGGTCTGTTTCACAGCCCCAATAATTCCTGTCTTGATTGCCATCCACATCCAGCCCCGTATAGAGACTGCTACCAAGCTGTTGAAGCCAAAACAAGCCTCCAAAACAGAGGCATTGGTGCATCTTTACAGACAAAATATTTTGTCTTAGAAAACATGTCGAAAGGGAAAGTGGAGACTGTTATATTTAGAGCATGAAGCAAATGTACTGTTTTGGTGTTTGGGCAGATAAACACTCTCAAAAACACGTTCAAACTACTCTAACTATTGCCTGGTTGGAAGTGTTATCACATCCCAAACATTGACTGTTTTCTTTTGACTGTTGTGTGTACATGTGTGTGTTCAGTTGTTTGGTTATAGAGGACGGAATTCAATCAAATTCATAGGATTAACAAGTCAGACAAAGGTGGAGGTGAGCCAGAGACCCAGGTTGTTATCCCCCAGAGTGCTAGGTGGTTCTGCAGCATTATAGAATGCTCCGGAGTCTCTCATTGTCACAGCTGGCAGAGGTTTTGCGGACTTTGCACATCTATCTCTTTGTTACAATCATCTGCTTTGTTCCCTCACTCCTCCTGTGATATATTTTCTGTCCTGGGATGTGTTTTTTTTTTTTTTTCTGTGACTATATGATGCCTTTTAACTTGTATTTGCTACTTCATATCAGACCTGTAAAGCAAGGTCTTAGAGGCTGAAGGCAAAGTTCATTGGTGGAACACTGCATGTGTGATGATTAACCTTGACTGATGGTGAGATTTAGAATCACCTTGAACACAAATCTCTTGGCATGCCCATGAGGGGTTATCTAGATTAAGATTAGCTGAGGTAGGACAGCTGCCCTGGAACGAGGGTAGTGCCATTCTGTGGGCAAGTCCTAGCCCCAGCAGGAAGGAGAAGGAGAGAGCTCTCTGTTTCTTGACTAGGGACCTGATGTGAGCGGCTCCCTCATGCTCTTGCTCAATGGTGGACTGACTGTGTTGTTGCTCTGTGAGCCCAAACAGACTGTTTTTCTTTACGTTGTTTTTGTCAGATATTTCCCCCCAGCAACAGGTAAAGTAACTAGCACACTTAGTGTGACTGACGCCCTGGAAAACAAAGGAGGGAAGAAGGGATGGAAGGAGAGGAAGGGGGGGGGCTTTAAAGTTTCATTGGCCTAGAGAATTGGAAAGGAATCTATAGTACTTCACTTAGGAAATTACGGAGTGTTCATTATCCATACCGGGGAGGGTTAGTGATAGAGATGATAGGGAACAGGATATTTCCTACTCCAAAACCTTCATTGACACCTTGACTGTTAAACATCCAACTATTGCACAAATTTTATTTAGTATTATAATAAAACCCAAATCCAGATATTGGGAGAAAGCTGAAATACTGGAGGGATAGGGACCAAACCACAGCCAATTCTCACCCAGCCAACTCCTCGGTGAACGGTGTAGGTTCTGTCTCCAGGAGTCTCAGACTGACCATGTCATGGGCAACAGAAAGCACTTCTGCCGTCTCCTCCCTTCTCTTTCCCTGCCCAGCTATTTCAATTCCTGTATCAACTTTCCTACAGCTGGGATTAAAGGTGCGGGTCACCACTCCCCGACCTTCATGGCTTGGCTCTGTGGGTGGTTCTGTCCTTTGATATTCCAGGTTATTTTTATTAAATAAAAGGCACATCCAAGAGAATCTTCCTCCCAAAGTCAGTAATGCTTTTCTAAAAAATATTTTTTCTCTTTCTTCCATTGAACGAGAGAGTCGAGAGTCTCATAACTTTTGACGGATATTTTCACAATTGGAGAGAGTAATGGATTTGACATCACAGCAGCCAAATGTGAGACTTTGTCAAACCACTTAGATGGGAAAGAGCCATGAGCCTTCATATAAACCACGGTTTGGGGATTCAGAATACTGTGCAAATGAGAAGCAAGTGTGGTGATAAGCCTCTACTCACCGTCCTTCACCCAGGCCTCAGGGCCATTTCATTTCTGCAGTGGCATATATGAAGGTGCACATCTGTGGAAGGATGTCTAAGCAGCTTCACATCAGCCTGAGTCAGATTTTACTGCCAAACAAGATTTTGCCAAACTTGATGAAAAAATGAAATGGCTCAGAATCCGGAGCCATCACCTCCATTTCTGTTTGGGAATTGCTTCTACAAGTGCTTTAAGACACATCCCGTGGCTGTTCCGTTTCATATTCAGGGTGTCCTCTGGAGTCTGGGTGTTCCTCCCCCAACTCCCTCTCAGCTCCGCCTCCATTGATCGCCTCCTCTGGGCTCCCCTGCTTTCTTTGGGGTTCACACACAACTGGAATAAGCCTTTTGGCATTCTTTTGTGTTTTTTTCCCCCTTTATACCACTTTCTGCTCTTTCTCCCTGCACCTCGGGCCACGTTGCTTTGCAGTGAGAGCTCCTGACTTCCATCTTGTGCCAGACTCGTTCTTTCTTCCTGTCCTTCGCTTACTTCTGGTGAACCAGGGCTCCTGTGCACAATGACACCATCTTTATCTTTTCATTCCTTATTTTCTCCAGAGCTCTCCTTGTCTGTGACTTCTTTTAACAGAACCAATAACACTATCTGATAAAGCACTTCCTATGTATCAACCACCTTACGCAATTGTTTATCTTTCAGCATACCACAAGGCCAAGTACGGATTCTCTTAATCCTTGGGGAGAAAGTGACTCATTCACGTTTGCATAGTCAGTCAGAGCAGAAATGGAATAAAAATCCTGTCACGTGCAGTCTTTGCACTGAGCTCTTGTTGCTTTAAACTAATGTCAGAACTTAGGACTTCAAGTCTTCTGCTTTTATTTCCTCCATTGTAATGGGTACCAGCAGCTGCCTTATTACTGCTCTATTATTCTGATCAACTATCATGACCAAGGCAATTGATAAAGAAATCATTTAACTAGGAGCTTGCTTACAGTTTCAGAGGGTGAGCCCAAGACTATCATGGTGAGGAACACGGCAGCAGGCAGGCATAGTGCTGGAGCAGCATCTGAGAGCTTACATCTGATCTTTTCTTTTCCTTAGAGATGTTCTATTTCTGCAAATGGTTCTAGTCTTTATTCATTCAGCCCTGGAAAGTTACTGGGAATTTCCTTTCTTTTCCCAGGGAATTTCAGCAAAAGTTCCAGGAAAGATTCATGTGCGGTGGAATAATCCTTCTGAACACTGTGAAAATGTATTGCTCTCATTGTTAATAAAAAGCTGATTGACAAATAGCTAGACAGGATTTGGGGGCAGAGAGAATTCAGGGAAGAAGAAGGGCAGAGTCTGAGAAGTCTTGAGCCAGACACAAAAGCAACATGAGAAGTTCACAGATGAGGCAAACAGGCCTTGAGGAAGCACATAGATTAATAGAAATGAGTTAACTTAAGTTGTAAGGGCTGACTAGAGACAAGCCTAAGCTATTGGATGAGATTTATAATTAAGAATAAGTTTCTGTGTGGTTATTTGGGAACTGGTTGTCCCAATGAAAAAAACACCTACCTTCATGTACTGGGATGGAACCACATGTCCATCAAACTACTCCCCAAATCTAGCATAATGAAGTGTTCTGAGTAGCCAGATCTAGGTAACATGTCTAATTCACTTCTTGAGTTTTAAGGCACATTTGCCTATGGTACATGTAGTATAAACAGTTGTAGATTGACTTAATCAGGGTCTCCATTACTGCAACAAAACACCGTGACCAAAAATCAAATTGGGGAGGAAAAGGTTTATTTGGCTTATACTTCTACATTACTGTTCATCATTGAAAAACGTCAGGACAGGAATTCAAACGGTAGGAATCTGGAGACAGGAGCTAATGCAGAGGCCATGGAGAGGGGCTGCTCACTGACTGGCTTCCCATGACTTGCTTAGACTACTTTTTTATAGAACTCAGGACCACCAGCCAAGGGATGGTACCATCTCCATGGACTCGACCCTCACTCGTTGATCACTAATTAAGAGAAAGCTGTACAGGCTTACCTACCCCCAATCCTACGGAGGCATTTTCTTAATTGAGGTTACCTCCTCTCCAATGGCTTTAGCTTTCGTGAAGTTGACATAAAACTCTCCAAAACAAGACCTGCCTTCCCAGAAAAAGCCAGGGTGCTCTTTCCAAAAGAAGAATATGTCAGGCAAGGTACGGTTTGCTGAGTGGAGCCAGTGAATGGGAAGGGAAATGCACCACAGTTAGTGCCTGATGAATGCATTACCAATGAACACATTGGGAACATCTTTGTTCCAGCTGAGGGAATCCCCGTAAACAAAGAAAACAAATTCCAGACAGGTTGAGTGTGCACTGAGAGCATGCTTTGCCTATTGTAAAGTTTTGTTGTGGGACTCTACTTACTTAAGATGAATCTCGAAGGATCCAGGAACTTTCTGGTGCAGGAACATGCTTTCCTTATGGTCCTTTTCTAGCTCTTAATCCCTTTGAAGCTGAGGCAGCACTCAACTTGCTCATGTTTGCCAAAGGGTCCCCACCCTACAAGGCTTATTCTCTCCTCTGTCCTAGGCTTGCTGCCCACCTCAGAGAGAGACTTTCCATCTGTGAAGCTGAAAAACAGCCAGGAGGCCCATCAGTACTCACTTCTGTGGGCAAAGTGACTTCTGCCCAATGAGGTCTAGAGTTCATCTATCTCTCCCTGAGTCAACGAGATTTTGTCTGTAGACCTTTTGGCTATGTCCCTCCAGAGAGAAGTAACTGCCTTTAAGTAATTGCTGAAGGAAGCATAAACCAGGGAAATTTGATTTGAGCATGCAATTTGAATCAGGAAATGCTCATATAAATAACCAAAGCAGCTGAATGCGGCAGATTTGTAGTTTAAAGATTATTATTTTTTTTAATGTTAGGGTCTTTAGAATTGAATTCTGCTGCAGCAGCTCAGATCACCCTAGGCCCTGTACTTTGTTTGTGTCCAAGTTTAGTGGGTCACTGGGGGCTGGCCTGTTAACTGACAGACTGGTGTTTGATAAGTTGAAGTTATGTACTTAACCTGTATATTCAGAAAGAACAAAAATATGCTTGATCCCCCAAACAGCATTCTGGCATAGCCTTTTAGAGAACAATTTCAAACCACAGGGGAGTTCAGAGTCATTTAGTTCAGCTTTACCATCAATAGACTTGGAAGTTGGAGAGGGTGTGTTACTTTCCTTTCCGGTTGTTGTGGGTGGCTCCAGGGGGATCATTCCATCATGGTGAAGATTATGGTGGCAGGATCTGGAGGCCTGCTGGTCACATTACATCTGCACTCAGGGAACAGGAAGTGGGGCTAGGCTAAACAGACTCAGGACACACTCCCATGATCCGTGTCCTCCAGGGAGGTTTCTTGACCCCTTGAGGTTTCTACAACCCTCTGAAATCACAACATCAGTTGGGCACCAAGGGCTCAAACACATAGGCCTGTGGGGAAGATTTCACATTCAAACTACAGGAGACTTTGGGAGAGTCACGTATTTTTGTTGCGGTAACAACCTGCTCCAAGGGCAGGGGCTTGCTCCCAACAATCTTTTAAAGGAGACACTGCCCCCTGGAATGTGAAGGTCTTCTGACTGATGACAGAAACATAAAAGTGAGCAGCCAATCTACATCTTCAGCTCCTGTTTGGACACAGACTAAGTGGTCCCATGGCTGTCAATCTCAATCATAATAGGTATTATACATTACCTACTGGGGAGCCCCTCAGGGATAGGCAGAATCATCTTTGTGAACTAATAACTTTGTGTTGTCAAAATTACAAGTGTGGAAACTGAGGGAATATTTGAAGTTTCCTTAATCCACTTATTCTTTCTAGGGTGCTGCCTGTGATGATTGAGGGAAATGTATGCTGTAGTAAAAGTTCATGTTGGGGTGTTCCCTAATGTCGCATCTAACAATCAACTGCCTCTTCTTCAGCATGCCTTTGGAATCCTACTTTTCCGATCGTGTTTCATTTCCTATATCTCCTGCCTCAAGCCTCTTTTCTTCCAACCTCTTCAGTGTCAAGACAAACTTCCTACCAGACCTAGCCTACAGGGATGCTAATCAGCTAAACTAAATGGAGAGCTACCCAGGAGATCAGCAAGACACATCTCTGCGTGCATCTGCCATGGCATTGTTTTTCATGATTAGCACACGGAGGCTCTGAGTTAATGAAAGTCTAATCCATCACTGGCCTCAAGATCTAAGTAGACAGTTGG
Source organism: Phyllotis vaccarum (assembly GCA_033318265.1). Taxonomy (NCBI): domain Eukaryota; kingdom Metazoa; phylum Chordata; class Mammalia; order Rodentia; family Cricetidae; genus Phyllotis; species Phyllotis vaccarum. The sequence continues at coordinate 2,295,840 of JARWLC010000019.1, forward strand.
TAGGTGGTAGAACTCTGGGAGGTGGAGCCTGGTTAGAGCAAGTGTCCTCTGTAAATTATAACTTGCCTATTCTCTTTCTGTTACTACGCTCCTTGGTTGTGATGTGAGCTGTTCGCTTCTCACACTCTCCTACTGCGATTGGTTGAAACTTTCAAAACTATGAGCCAGAATCAGTTTTTCTTCTTTTGTTTTTTTTTTTTTTTTTTTTTTTGGTTTTATCCATAGCTACACAGAAGTGTGATATAGCACTTGGTTGCCTAAACTTCTACAAATATAAGGCTAGGTCATTTTTTCCATCTTCACTGAGGCAGGGGCTTCATATCTAGTCATTAAAGGCCAGTGCCATTCTTCAGATCATCCTGGTTATTATGGAAGCAGGGTGTGGGCCATGCTTACATCTCCACTGGGACTCAGAAGCAGGCAATAGCTAAGTAGGGACTAATTTCAGGTCCTGGTAGGAAGAGAAGAAAGGAACTGAGCACCAGATGTGGTCACTTCATGTGTGGAAGGATGAAGCAGGACATTCATCTCCCATGAATACTCAGTTCCTTGGTGGGTTCCTCTTCCTCAGCGTGAGGATGGACTCAGAACCACCATTTCCCCTTTCCTTCTACTTCAGTTCTGCCAAGTGGTCCTAGGACTTCATTATGACTTTAAAATGGAGTCCTTCATGCTTGGATACTCGGGAGCTGACTCTTGTTTTCTTTGAGAGCTGAGATTCTTCTGGTTATCTGTTTTCTGTTATCCTACTAATGAGGAAACACACGGGGATTTTCTAGAAAGTTCTTCCTCTCAGCAACTCTGTGGAGGAGACAGAGACATAAGGAGTTTTGAGACCTCAAAGCTCCAGTCTGAAACTGGCAGGATGATGTCAAAGGGTTCCAAGAAGAGAAATAGCAGGACCTGGTTTGATATTTTTAAAGATTCCCCTCTGGAGCTAGAGAAATGGCTCAGTAATTAAGAGCACTGGCTCCTCTTCCAGAAGAGCCAGGCTTGATTCCCAGCATACATGTGGTGGCTCACAGCCCTCTGTAACTCTGCTCCCAGAGAACCCAGTGCTGTCTTCTGGCCTCCGAGGATACCAGGCACATGGAACAAAGACCTACAAAAGCTAAGTGTGGTGGCTCATCCAACACTTGGGAGGTTTGAAACAAGTGAACTTCCATAAAATTGAGGTCAACTCAGGCCACATAATAGGCCATCCTGGGCTACAGAGTGAGACTTCGTACAACAGGATTACCCTGAATATTGTACCAGTTGCCACTAGAAGAGGGTACAGATGTATAAAGCCCTGACTTACTTTCCCTGGTAATAATCCAGACAAAAGCTGGATGGCACAATAATGGTACCATGTGTCTGCAGAGGGGTAGAGAGAGTCAAGAGATATTTTTACTAGAAAACCAGAGGGCCTTATATACTGGAGGTGGCATCTAAGGAGACATCAAGGTGGCTTCTAGATGCAGGATGTCTTTATATGAAAGCAGATGAGGGGACGTAAAGGCCACAGTGGGATGGGAGGAATGTGGGTAGCCCTGCAGCTCTGTAGAGATGCAGGTTTGAAATGCCTTTTAGACCACGCCAATTTCGTGAATCAGCTTCACAGGCTGAGTGGTGCCCAGGTAACTGATACAGCATTCTTTCTGATGTGTCCATGACGGTGATTTCGGAAGGGGTTAGCATTTGGATGAATGACCGAAAAGAACGTCTTTACTGATATCAGTGAGTTTTATTCAGTTCATAAGGAACAAAAAGAATAAGCTTGGGTTGAGTGAAGACATCTGACTTTCCTTGCTCTCAGAAGCTAACACTGAAGTTTTGCGGGCCCTTAGAATTATAATGTGATGATACATTGACACCAGCTATCTCTGGTCCTCAGATATGTAAGCTTCTGTTGAAATGATGCTAGCAGCTTTCCTGGGCCTTTAGCTTAGAAATGGTAGATGGTGAGACTTCTCAACCTCTATGGCCAGGTAATCTGTGTCATAATTCTCTCTCTCTCTCCTTCTCCCTGTCTCTCACTGTCTCCCTTTGTCTCTCTCTCTCATCATCTATGTTTATATCATATGAATCAGTCATCTATCAATTATCTATCCACCTTTATCTATCATCTACCTATGTATGATAGTATCATGTATATATCACATATCTATGAATCTATCATCTATGTAACTGTCATATGTAAGCTATCTATTAGTGTCTATCATCTATCAGTAGATCATCTATATATGTGTATAGGCTACACACATGGATTTATTATCTACCAATTGTTATCTATGTGTATGTATGTATGTGTCTGTATGTCTGTCTATCCCTCTTCTTTGTTCTACTTTTCTGGAAAACCTTGCTAATATAGAGGGCAAAGCAACTGTCTTCCACTAGACTGTGCTATATCACTAATGTTGAACATGTATTCAACATATATCAGGTGCCCAGAAGTATTTATTGAATGGGAGAATTGAAACTGTGCTTAAAAGCTAAGGATGACTAATGGCTTCCAGAATATCAGACAACCCAGAGTACCCCGCAGTGGCTAATTAAACCATTCCAATCTGATGTCCAAAATATTATATGCTAGAGACCCTCCTTCCTTTTCCATTAATTGAACAGGCCCTGTCTTTTTGCCTCTTGTAGCCCATTGTTCCTTGCGTGTAATTAGCCCTTGCATTTTGACAGTAAACGAGGCTCCGGTGCTTTGATAAATGACTTGTTTCTGAGAAGGGAGTACTTGTGAATACAAACCCAGTTGGCTCCTCTTCCCTCCCGTCTCCTTGTCTCCTTTGCACCATTCTTGGCTATGCACTCACCTTCAGGAACTCCATGCTTCTTAGTAAAGGATAACACCACAGAAAGAGTGGTTATCATCTGCTGAACATCTGGGCCAGTAGGTCTTTCGTATCGAGGAGAGAAATCCTGGAAAGCTGTTTTTAAGAAATTCTGTGTTCCGGCTGAGTAAAGTGAATTATGTTCCTAGAGATGAAAGGGGTTGTGAAACTCCACAGTTGCTGGGATGCTGGGTTGAGACTTAAATGCACCCAGTGCTCTGTCTTCACCTCCAGTCTGTCTCTTGCTATGACAGTAAGTAGCTGGTCCTTATTGTGGAGCATGGCATGCTTCACTTACTCGTGGGGCAATAGTACTGACTCTCTCCCTCTTTTAGCAAGGAGCACAACACCTTCTGGTTGTTCTAGGCTTGTCAGCTCATCTGATTTGCTTCCTTCATCAACTAACAGGGTAGGCTTTGGTATCTATCTTCTGTCTCTAACAGGTAATGCTTGTGTTTGCATATCTGTGAACCCAAATCTGGCATCTGACCTCCTGTATGCTCCCTGATACTTCCTACATATTCCTCTTGGGTATGTAGACAGTGCTTGCCCACTAACAGACTCACTTTTATAGCTTGGGTCTCATTTTACCTTTGTACCAGGGTGACTTGCTAAGCCCTTTTAGAGCTTGTGTTGAAGGACAGATGTTCTAAACTGATTGGGCTTGCTTCTGCTGTCCCTTCACAGAGAGGGGAGCTATCTGTGTGATCTTAAGCCCATTAGGATGTCTGCTAACAAAAAAACAGAGAATCATAAGAGAGGTTGCAACCCTTGTGCATAGTTGATGGGAATAGGAAATGGAGTAAGTGCCATGTTAAACATCCAGGAGTTTCCACAAGAAATTAACGTGATCCAGAAATTTACTTCTGAATTTCAAAGCTAGACCTCAAGGGATTGTTGTGATTCTTCTCTGCTGTAAAGGGAAGGTATTTGGAAGGGACTGGAGGAAGGTGATGTAATTCTATTTCAATTAAAAACATTTAGAAAGGTAAACAAAAGAAGAAGTTGTTGTGCATAATGGAGGACTATTCAGCCATAAAAATGCCCACTGCAGAACTCATCATGACAGTTAAATATGAAGCCAACAGGTAAATGAGCTAAGGATTGCAGCATTCTCCCTCAGCTGTAAAGAGAGCTTTATATCACGGAAAACCACAGCTGGGTACAATATAGAGATCGACAGTGAGGAACTCGGCCCCAGTGGATACATCTGCATCATAACTCCTGCATCTGTGACTCGGGGGACATTGAAGAAGAGGCGGCAGAAAGGTGACAAGAGCCAGAATACCAGGAAGTCGGCTGTGACAGTCTCTCCTAGAAATGACTCCATTAACCAGACCAGAGCAATGGCCGTGTCAATGGATAATTTAACTTGGAAGGGGAAAAATTTTGCAGAGTCCTAGTCCTAGACAAGAACTACAGGCAGCAATGACTTCTGAGAGAAGAAGAGTTAGCCTATCCCAGGGTTGTCTAATGTAGAATGGTAAACCTTGTAACCGTATACACATTACACAACAAAAATTAACCCACCACACATATATGCACATTACATATGTAATTTGTGCCCACACTCATGCATAAAAATGTATGCATGTGACAATAATAAAAAAGAGAGTGTCAGCTTGAGAGTTGGTGGGACATGGAAGGAAGGGGCTTAAGGAAGGGCGACTGGAAGAGGATGGGAAAAGGAAGAAAGAGGAAAATGTTGTACTTCTATTTCAATTGAACATTTGAATAGGTAAACAAAAGAAGCAGTTGTGCTGTATAATGGAGTATTATTCAGCCACAAAAGTAAGATCGTGCCATTCGTGAGAAAATGGACATAACTGGAGGTCCTTGTTAAGTGAGGTCCCTAATCCTGTCAGAGAAAGAAAGGGCCACGTGTGTTTTTTTCCTATGTGGAAATCAGAATAGTAAGAGTTAGAAAGACAACCTCAAAATATTAGAGAGACCTCTGGGGAAGGATAAGGAGGCTTGAGGTGGGGTAGGGCAGAGGGAGGGAGGAGAACAGAGGTTAGTTCCAAAAGTGGATACCATTCAAATATATATTCTGTCTGGCAACACCATACTGCATCCAATTAATACGTATTGGTAATTATAATAAAAATGAAAAGAGGAAATCATGGTCAGTACAGACAAAGAAATACTCTTTAGTCTCAAAAAAAATATTCTATCACATGACACAACATAAGCCAACTTCAAGAACAAAATGTTAAGAAAAAATAAGTCAGTCACCAGAGGACAGAAGTAGTCAAACTCTTCAATACAACAACTAGAAATATGCTTACCAGGGGCACTGGAGAAGAAAATTACTGTGTGGGCTGGTGAGTTTGTTTGCTGACATAATACAACCTAGAATCAGCTAGTGAGGAATTTTCTACGTTGGGTTAGCCTGTGGATTGTCTGTAGGGGATTATCTTGATTACATCATCTGATATGGGAAGACCCGGTCCGCTATGGAATGTGATGTGGCCAGCTATCTCAAGTGCCGCCTGCCACCGCAACTCAGCCACAATGATTGGGTAGGAATTTTAAGGTGAAATAAACCCCCCTCTCCCCATGTTGCTTTTTGCCAGACAAAATTAGAGCTGGAACAGTATTTGATGGATAAAAGTTCAATTTTGTGAAATGAAAATTTTCTTGTGATGTTGTACGGTAATGGGGCATATTTAACACTGCTGAATCATGCGCTTATAGGTGGCAAAGAAGATTTCATAGTTACTTTCCTGTTGTTATGACAGAATACACCATGAGAAGCCAACTTGAGGGAGGTAGGGTATGTTTTGGCTCAAACTTAGAGCACAGTCCCTCCCATTGGGAAGGCGTGGTGACAACAGCTGAAGGCAACTGGTCACCTTGCACCTGCAGTCAGGAAGTAGAGAGTGGTTAAATTCTGCTTACTTCCTCCTTTTTATGCTGCCTGAGATCCCAGCCCAGGAAAGGGTCCCACTTCTAGTAGGCAAGCATTTCCATCTCAATTAACCAAATTAGGATACAAAATCACACATACTGTTGGATGTTTATCTCCTAGGTGACTCCAGAATTTATTAGGTTACCAACGGATTAACCATCAAAGGTCCAAAACGTAAATGTTATGTGGAGTTTATAATCACCACACCACACCACACCACAAAAGGCAAACAAAACACGAAACCTATCTGTGGCAGACTTACCATTTCAATCTGTGTCTTCAGGATCCAATTAGGTTTGAGCTTCCTGAGAGACAACATTTTCTACATTTTCTTGATCAGAATGTGTCTTTCTGCCTCAGACTGGATTGTTTCCTTCCATGAAAAGACTCCAGGGATTACCTCTTCCAAATTGCCTCATCCCTTTCAGGGTGGAGACTTCACGGGGTCTATGAGATACTCTGTGGGGAATTTTCGGTTCCTCATGGAGAACTCAGGACTCAGCATGAATCCTAGAGTGTTCAAAGTCACCCGAGGCGTCATTGATGTACAAAACTCCTTTGCTTTGCCCTCTTAGTGATGTTGGTGGCAGAGGACATTTTAAAGGCTTGGAATCACAGAAAGAGTTGGAAAACTTAGACATCTTCCTGATTTTTATTATCTTTCCTGAAGACTTTCCTAGAACACCCAAGTGAAATTCCATCAAGTTGTCCAGTCCTGACCCCTGATTTTAGTGTCCATCTGCGGCCTCAAACTCAAACTCTTTTGCGACCTGACTGATGTGTGGTACATGTATACTCTCCAAACCATGGGGCCTCTGAGCCCTAGCCTTCCCCAGCAGTTGAATTTCCTTTTTCATGCTTGAACTCCAGAGGCCTCCAAGGGCTTCTGCCTTAATTAAAATTTAAATTCACAAATCATTTCTTAAGCTGTCTCCTAGGTAGTCAAATAATCACAGTCATTAGTGGGTGGTCGGGGTTACTTTAGCATTAATGCTTTTGGAGAGCAATAGATGCATCAGTGGGTACTGCTGCCTTCTAACCAATCCTTCTGCACAGACTTTCCCAGAGGACACCACTTAAACACATCTGCCTTCTGTTGTAATGAAGAGCGCTACATTCTCAGTTCAGAACACATAGTCTATGCTGTGCCATCTCTCTTCATGTTATTCCCTCTCGATACTTACTCATGACCCCAGAGGCATGCTGGTTTGAGGATTGGCAGTAAGGACTTGAGCAGAACAGAGACACGCCACTAGAAGACAGTAGGGCTCACCCCTGGGCTTTGATATTTGATGGGCTTTAGTAGTCTACCTACTGCTCCTTGGAATTTGTGGACTGCCCCCACAGCCGTCTCTCCCCAGCCCAAGGTTTCATGACCATGCTACTATTGATGTTTAAGTAGGGGTAACTCTTTGAAGGCATGATGCTTAGCTTAATACAACGAAGAACTACCAGAGAAGAAGAGTATTTCAATGGAAGGGTTGTCTAGACTGGTTTGATCCGTGAGTATGTTTGTGAGGGGCTGTGTTGATTATGTTAATTGATGTGAAAGACTCATGTGAGTAGCACCATTCCCTAGGCTATTCCTGAACTATTTAGTAGGGGACAGGGCAGCTCTCCTGCTCTTATGACCTCTAGACCTGCTCTCCCATTTTCCACAGGGAGGCCTCTCTCCCCCACCTATGTCAGTCACTATGTGGCAGGTGAGGGGTGATACCAGATGTACCTCTGTCATCTGCGCTGCCCAGATGAGGTGCTGGGCCCGCTTTCTGGAATGCAGCAGCTAGTAAAGGGGAGGGTTAGCTCCCTTCCCAGCTGGAGATGGTAGAGGTGAGAAGGGAGGGCATCTTTCCCTTGCCTCTACCACCACACCACAGAAGGGGGAGGTAGGACTAGCTATCCTAGTCCTTCCCGGCCTTTAGGGCTGGCTCACCCATGCCCCTATCTACAGGGTCAACTCTACTAAGATGCCTAAGTGAGGTGCCGGGCCCATTCTCCTGACTGCTGCAGCTGGTGAGGTATTGGGTCAGCTCCCTGCTTGCCACATGTGGTGACACGGCAAACGAGAGGAGTACTACCTCTTCTTCCATTCCCATCCCCCAGGGCCAGCTTGCCCATACCTTACAAATAGGGTCAGGACTGTTGTGCTGCCCGGATAAAGTAGTGAGTTATTCAGCTGGTGAGGGACAGAGCTAGTTCTCCCAGTGAGGGGTGGGGCCAACTCTCTACAGCCCTATCCTCTCATCCAGTCAGAGGTAGCTTATGCCACTAGTCCCAGCACTTGGGAGGCAGAGGCAGGAGGATCTCTGTGAGTTTGAGGCCAGCCTGGTTTACAAAGTGAGTTCCAGGACAGTCAGTACTGTTACACAGAAAAGCCTGTCTTAAAAACAAAACAAAACAAAAAGGCTGGAGAGGTGGCTCTGTCCTCTGATATTCCAGGCTCATTGTATTACATATAAAATATATCACCATATCAGGAGGTATCCGGAGCCACAGGCTTCAACAAAGACCATGACTGCAGCAGGGCCATGAACCCAGACAGGGGCTCTGCCAACAGCCCAGGCCCAGATATCACCACAGCCCATTTCTCACTGCTTTCACCTCTTTCGATATGCCCCGTCCACAGGAGATGAACCATTTTCTCTCTCCCATACCCCTACATACATTTGTTCACCATACTAGTGCCCAGCTACCTGGTGCACAAGGTGCCAGCAGGCCCATGCTTGCTCCTTGAAGCCTGGGGCAGGTCACGCCAGGCCTGTGCATAGGTCTCCTTGCCCTGTTTAGTACATAGTGGTGCTTAGTGGGATCATGCTTTCTAGTCAGAGCCCGGGTTAGACCCTACTTTCCTCTTTTAACATTTATGTGTTTGCTTGTGTGTGTGTGTGTGTGTGTGTGTGTGTGTGTGTGTGTGTGTGTGTGTATTCTCTTGTTCTAATTTTATGCAGATTCTCAGGATCAAACTAAGGTCATGAGGTTTCAGTGTCAGACGTTTACCTCCTCAGCATCCTCAGAAGTAGCTTCACTGACCTGTCTCCCCACCCCTTTATTCAGTCTGGGATCCCAGCCACACATTGAGGCCAAGTGTCCTTCCTCAGTTAATAGAAACATACTCATAGACTTGTCCAGAGACATGCTTCACAGACACCTGGGCATTTCTTCATCTAATCAAGCTCATACTTAAAATTAGCATTAGAGAGAGGCAGGCAGGTCATCAGGAGTAACAAAGGGAAGGGTCTGAGTGAAGACAAAGCAGTGAGGAGCTTAGCTGGGGAATCAAGGTGGGGGTCAGAATAAACTGTAGCTGTCCTCTTTTGAGGGCCACAGGAACCGGGCAGCGCAAATATCCCAAGATGCCTTCTGTTTTGGTCACCTTCTGCTACAATTACACCTAAAACAAACCACCTCAAACTTAATGACTTAAAGACAATAAAACTTCATTGTATTTGCAGATTCTATTGAGCAAGAATAGATTAGTTGCCTGATGTGGGGCCTTGGCTGGGAAGGTTGGCAATCATTCAAATGGTGGCTCCTTCAGTCACAGGACTGTCACCGGGGGTGGGGTGGGGTGGAGTGGGAGTGGGGGGTGGGGGTGGGGGTGGGGGTGGGGGGTGGGGAGATAAGGCAAAAGCTGTGCTTGGTGGGACTGGAGGTTCTATAGTTGTCTGACCCAGAGACTCTGGCTTCTTCTCAGCATGGTGGCCTATGGGTGCTTAGACCTCTTCAGGCTGACTGTCAAGTCTTGACACTGTCTCTCAGGATGAGTAAAAGGTGCCCAGGTAGGAGCTACATGTTTTGATGATCCACTCTTAGAAGTTACATAGAGCCCTTTCTTCTAACCTTTATAAACGGAAGGAGGAAGGGATATATTTAACCTTTTTTGATGGCAGGGGCACAAAACCTTTATGTTCATATTCGAATATCACACCACTATTGTTTTTATTTCTTTTTATAATATTTTTTTATTTGGAAATTTTATATTATGAACGTCAATCACACTTACTTCCCAGTCCTTCCTCCTCTCTTTTGTCTACCCCCCTGGAGGAGGAGGAGGAGGAGGAGGAGGAGGAGGAGGAGGAGGAGGAGGAGGAGGAGAAACAAGTCCCCGTGGCCAGACCCTTAAAGAAAACTAAGTCCTTTATTACCCATATCGCCACTAGAATCCATCAACTTTGGGGAGACACATTTCAACTTCCTCGCCATAATTTTTAGGAGTTCTCTTCAATGGCTTTCTGTCTAGACTGTTAAACTCTGAAGGGAGGTGGAAAGGGTAGGGGTAGGGATTGCCAAATAAGCCGCCTATCTCTCTCCCAACTGTGAGTTTGGAGTCACCAATATCATGGCAAAAGTAGCTTCCTTGCCCTTTTCAGTCAGTGGGAGCATGGATCATGGACTTCCACATGGTCTCCAGCATCAGCACATGCCTAGACTTCAGCATGGTCTCCAGTGGCAGTACAGATCATGGACATCAATATGGCCATCTGCTGCAGCACAGGCCACAGATATCATCATAGTCCTCAGTGGGCGCACAGGCCAAAAATGACCTCAGGTGGCATCGCAGGCCACTCACATCAGCATGGCTTCAGGAAGCAACACGGCCCGTGAACATCAGCATGGTTTTAGGCAGCAGCACACATGGACATCTGCATGGACTTTGATGGTAGCACAGATATCAACACTGCCCCGGGCCTCAATAGGACCACAGTCCCAGACATGGCCCCCAGTGGCAGCATAGACCATGGGCATCAACATCGCCTCAGGTATGGGCACAGAACACAGACATCAGCATGGCCTCCAGTTCGCTCCCCTATTGTTATTGCATATGGAAAGGTCTCCAAGCTTTTAGCAGAGACTCCAATCCCACCTTGAGAAAGCTCTCCAGGTGTATTTACACCAAAAGCCTACTTCAATTAATCAATTCTAATGCTCCAATTACTCAGCTTATATTTTCAGACACGCTAATAAGCACCACAAATGAATGGGAATTAAGCGGATGGTGCAGCGCTCTTCACTGTTAGGGAGACCTCACTTGGCTTCTCAAGCAGCCTCTGTCTTTGTGAGATGAACTTTCTCTTCTTACTTCTACTTTAACACTGGAAAGGGTTTCTTTGGGGGCCAGGGAGGGGTTAGAGGTGGGGAAGCTGCCAGGGTATGCAATCAAGGCAGTCTGAAAATGTAAACAGAGTAGTCTAGGCTTCCCTCTCAAAGATCTGGATTCCCACGTAGGCTCTGGTAACTAAATAATCTGTACCTCAGTTTACTCATTTGTAGAGTAAGAAGACTATCTTGGTGTTTTCAAAGCTCTACACGGTGTTTGTGACGATAGGAGTGTTTGCCAAAGGAACTTTTCTAGCCTCAGTACCCAGAGTGAACAGCACAACAGTCATGCTAATTTGAAAAACTCTGACCTTCAAGAAAGACTCTGGGCTGGACTGGTCATCTCAACTACATGGACCTCAAGAAGAATCCAAGTTTATGAGCTAGGGGTGCAAGGGAACCCGTACAATAGATGAGAACACTCACTATACAGGCACAAGTATATGAGTTTGAACCCTCAGAGCCTAGATAAAAGCAGCATATATATCTGTAATCCTGGGGTCTCTGTAGAGATAGATGGGAGGCAGAGAACAACAAATCCTCAGAAGATTGTGGGCCACCTACCCTGACAGTCACAGAGAGAAAAAAAATGTTAAAAGAATGACTGCCTCAAACCAATGGAAGACGAGAAGGTGGACCTTTGACCTCCACATGCACAGTATACATGGCACACAGCTGTTGACACTCTACACAGAGAGAGAGAGAGAGAGAGAGAGAGAGAGAGAGAGAGAGAGAGAGAGAGAGAAGATAAATAAGAAGGCTGGGACTTTGTAGCTTGGTGGTAGAGTACTTACCTTGTTTGCTTCTTTCTGGGCCTGGGATCAGTCCTCAGCACCACAAAAAAAAAGCAAAGGCACTCCCCCAAACAACAACAACTCCCCCAAAATGAAACACAAAACAAAACTAAAAATATTTAAGCATACCTTATGTTCTATGTTTGTATACACATTCTTACCTAAGTAGCCTTACACACTTGCCCTTCCTGCCATGGTTCCTTCCTGCTCCACTGTGATATATGCTGAAAAGTTTCCATATCAGCGCATACAGCTGGCCTTAATACTTTTTGTGGCTCACCTAACGTGTATGTTGAGGTTAAAGGAGTCTCCTGTGTCAGCATCCACCTTCCACTTTCTTTGAGGCAGGGTGTCTATTTTGTTGATTCCCCACTGCATTCTCCAGGCTAGCAGGTCTGCAAACTTGTAGGGATCCCATCTACGCAGTATGAACTATGAAAGTAGATCCCTTCAGTAAACACTTAGGAGCTGAGGACTCAAAACACAGGGCAAAGCCAGGGCAGAACCTCTGTCTCTAGAGCTGGGACACAGAATCCTGGTTCTTTCTCCTCCAGAGTCGGATTGCTGTGACAGCTGTCCCTCTGGTTCTTCTCCCTCCTTCGGCTTCCCCACATCCATGTTCTGCAGGACTTCTCACTCACCATAATCATGAAAGCCAATTCCCATCATCCATTTGTTACCAGTCCCTATTTCTCCTTGACTAGTACCAGGCTTCTGCTCTAGGCAGGTACAGCTGTAGAATACATTTCTATAAAACAAGTTTGCTAGGTCAAAAGCCATGGGTTTTTTGTAATTCTAATAGATATTGACAAATTTCTCATCATAGAGACTATACTAACTTATTTCTTGATGAATAATGCATGAAAGAGCTGTTCCCCCTTACAGGATATCATCAAACTTTATAATTCTCACCACTCTGATAAGGTGAAAACGGCATTTCATTGTAGTTTTAAGTGGTATTTTTCTTTTGTGCAAAAATTGAAATCCTTTTTTTTAGAAATGTGTAGTTCTTAGTATCTCTTTTCCTGAGAGAAGTCTCTTTAGAGACTTCGAAAGGCACAATGTAAAACATTTAAATTAATATTTTAAAGTGTGTCTGGTAGACCTCCCCAATGTTATTATTCTGGCCTCTTCTTTCAAAGTTTTCAAAGTCACGTAGATGTCCTTAGCCAGACAGCGGCTTGTAGTCTATGATTCCATTCCTTTATACACTCCTTGAGAAAACACAGAAACAATTTCCAATTATTCTTGAGAACGTCACACACGCATAGAGCAAAGTGCCGTAGTCTTCCCCATGTCCTCTACAACTCTCCCATTTGCCCCTGCCCACCCCTCCTAACTTCATTTCTTCTCTTTGCTTTGATAACCTACTAATTTCAATTAGTGCTGCCTGCATGCCCATGGTCATGGGAATCATACCAGACCACCCTCAAGGAATGATTCTCCTCCAGCAGCTACCCACTGCTGGTAACTCCCGAGGAATGTGTGGGTGAAAGCATCACCCATCTGTGCTGGTATTTTGGCTGGCTTGATAGTGTGATGGTCTTATGCAAGTGGCCACAGCTGCTGTGAGTTTTTGAGTGTGAGAACCATGCCATATCTGGAAGACAACATCGCACTGCATCCATTCTCTGCTCTTACATCTCAGAGTGAAGAGAGACAGCCGTTGAACTGATGCTTTCTGACCACTAAGCCGGGTCGTATTTTTTATAAATATGGTTGGTAGACAGAGTGAATCTTTTGACTCCCTTGTGCCATTTTGTCCAGAGCCTCAGGCAAGAACTTCTCTTTATTTCTGCTGAAGCCTTTACTTTGTAACACATTCTGTTATTATTTATTAGTTTTTGTCAAAAGAACAACTCATGGTATTTCTAGAAAAGGTCTACTACTGTCCGGTTCTATTTATTGGCTTCAGCTCTTTCTGCCCATAATGGTGGTAAGAAGACCTCTTGGCATCTGCATCTGGCATCTGCTTTAGAGCTGAGGTGGAGACAGATGGTAGAAGCCACTTTGACTCCGAGGCCAAACTACGGGTCCTGCTTACATCTGAGACTCCCTACACAGGCTTGTTTCTTCAGTTCCCATTCCCTAGCTAGTAGTGCTGTTAGGGAAGGTATGGATACCATCAGGAGGGGTGCTTAGCTAGAGGAACCATGTCACTAGGGGTAGGTCACTAGAAGGTGGCCCAACACTCTTTCTGGTTGTCATGGTGTCAACAGCCTTGGTATCTCATGCCCACTGCCATATTCAATGTCTCCATTGTGCCCTTCCTGCCATGATACAATACAGTTACTTGAAATCAAGAGCAAAATGCACCTTTGCTTCTCAAATTGTTTCTTGAGGTATATTCGTCATGGTGAAAGTAAAGTTACTGATACCTATGCCTTTGGCAATAAAGCTAAGCAGAAGCCATGGCCTTTTCTTTTTGTGTGGTCTATATGTGTGCATAGAACATGCTGTCATGTATGTGTGTGAGGAACCAGAGGCCAACATTGAGGTTTTGTACCTCCATTGCTCCCCACTTTGATCATTTATTTTTTGAGACAGAGTCTGAGCTCCCAGATTACCCATTGGCTAGACTGATAAGAGTGCTAGCTTTGGGGCCTGCTGTCTCTCCCCACCTGTGCTGGGGTTACAGACATGCCATCATACTTGATTTTTATGTGGGTGCTAGAGATCTGTGCTAGAGTCCTTCTGTTTGTACAGGAGGTATTTCACCAACTGAGTCCTATCTCTAGCTTGAGCCATGCTCTTTGAGGTCTTTGTCCCTGCCCAATTAGGGACAGACAAGCTGTGCTGACACCCCAGGTGGCCTTCATGTCTGGTACTAAGTGACTAAAATTACAAGGGGAGAAAGATTGGTAGTTTGCTAGATATCAGAACTCTGCATGCACCAGGTTCTCTGTTAGGACTATCAGTGACTTCCTCAAATGCAACCCTTGGGCTCTCTCTCTCTCTCTCTCTCTCTCTCTCTCTCTCTCTCTCTCTCTCTCTCTCTCTCTCTCTCTCTCTCTCTCTCTCTCTCTCACACACACACACACACACACACACACATGCACCAGTACAAGTCAATCCAGAAGCAGGTGTTTGCAATACAATAAGGCAGTTACCTCCAAGGAAGGAAGCTCCCTAGTCCTACCCAGTGAGAAAGTGTCCTTGGAGGAGAGACGTCTTGCCAAAAAGACACTGGATGTGATTCTACTATATGAAGACACTTGTTCTTCATCCATCCTGGGCACTAAACATGAGACAGATTTCACCAAGGAGGTGGTAGGTGTTGTGCATGTTGGTTGGTCACACACAAACCCAGATGTTGTTTTTATAGCTACCTGGGGGAGGCAGAGTTATTTTAATGATCTACCCTCCTCATCTTTGAGTATCATATCCAAATGCCAAGCAAAAATCAGTTGCTCACATTTCTCCAAAACAGTGAAGGACACCCCAAACCCTAGGCCCCAGTGACCCAAGCGATCTGTCCTGTCTCACCTCATCATCATCCCTGTGACATAGAAGCTCACCTGTCACCTTCGTTTTGGCTTAGTAATGCCAGTTCTCTTGCCACAGACCACTGAGGGCTGTTTTCTCTGATTGCTTTGGTTCTGTTCTCATGAAAGCCAAAGAGAACCTTCCTCCATCAAAGGACAGTCTCCCTATTCCCGAGGACTATGGAACCACCAGGAAGAAACTGTACTTTAAATGACCAGATATTTGTGTATTATGGAATAAATTGTGCCTCAAAGCCACACATTCCTTTCTTGAAGTCCTAACCACATTTAGAAACAGTTAAAAGTTGGCACTATCCCAGGATGGCGCTATCCCTGTATTAAGAGGGAATGTGACACACACACGCGCGCGTAAGGTAACTTGAAGGAACATTGAGAAGACAGGCATGTGGCAGACAGAAAACGAGGCCCCAGAAAGCCAGCACCACCTTGCACGTATCCTTCCAGATTTTCAGCTTCTGCAGCTTTGAGGAGATTAACTTTGGTTGTTCAAGCCATTAGGTCTGTGACATTGGTTAAAAGAGCCATAGGAGACTAAGAAGCTTGGGGAATGAGGAGGCGGCTGTGAACACTCACAGTGCCAGCTTCATCCTGCTCCACCCTCTTCACATTCACACACACTCAAAGGCGATCACTTGCTGAAGGGCTCTGGTTGCTGTGGGTCACAAGTCTCTTGGTGCCCTTTGTAGCTTGTTGAAAGAGCCTGGGCACGCTGCTGTGGGCGAGATGGAGCCACGAGAGAATTGAAAGAATGGAAAGGCACGATGGATTTGAACTCCGCATGGGTCCCACCAGCATCCACATGGAAGACTGGCTAAAGAAAGGCAGAGTAGAAATGGAGGGTCATTGAAAAGCTTTTCCACCCAGCAATAACAGGACCAGGGTGGAGAGTGAAGCCAGATTGACAAATATCTAAATTGAGGAGAATAGTATTGGTTGATAGAATAGGGGTGGAGAGGAGAGATGGATGGTGATCATCTTTCTAGCTTGATGCCTGCATATTTGGTGCCACCATTAACAGAAAGCAGCAGCGTTGGAGGACTTATTTATTTCCATGCTATTTATTTATTTGTTTGTTTGTTTGTTTGTTTATTTATTTATTTATTTATTTATTCGTTCGTTCGTTCATTCATTCATTCATTCATTCATTCATTCATTCATTCATTCATTTAATTTGAAGTAGGCCAAGCTGGCTGTCCAGGGTCCTGGAAATGGAATTCAGATCTTCGTGTTTGTGTGTGGTAAGCACGTTAGCAACCGAGCTGCTTTCTTAGCCAGATCTTGACACTGAATGGAAATTCTGACCATGACATACTAGGTAGAGGAGTGGGGACAGAAGCCTAGACAAGGCAAGAGTGAGGCCTCATGTGAGTCTCGGCACTGGACCACACTGTCTTTAGACCAACAAATGACTTGCATGGCTGTCAGTTCGGCCAAGTTTGTCCCCCTTTCAGAGGACCTGGGATCTGAGAATTCTAATCTGAATGTAGTGAAAATGTGGCTTTTGCTTTCTGGAAGCCAGAGGTTCCAGAGATCTAGAAAGGTGAGAACTAATCTTTGAAAAGTTCCTGAGGATGATGAGGTGTCAGGGTTTGAAATTGTCTCTTCTCTGACTCATGGTAGGGTACAGTAGACTCTGGTTACTAAGGGCAGAGACTGTCTGTGGAGATGGAGGGCATGCATTTTCACACAATAGTGCAAAACCCACTTATTTGGGAAAATTATGGAGTTGTCATATGCCATTTTGTGATACCATTTGTCTGATTTACATAATATCACCATTTCTACTATGTGAGCATACGTGTTATAGAAGCAACGTCCTGAAACTGCACTTCCAAGCAAAAGCTGGTAGTTCACAATGTCCAGAGTGAACATGTGCTACCTGGGCATGTTTCTGTGACTCTTCATATTCACACATTTGGAAGATACTCGGAATGCCAGCATGCTGCCTTGGAGGATAAAGAAGAGTAGCTATTTCCAAGCTCTGTTTCCTGGAGAGTCTTTCCTTTGCTGGGAGATAAGGGGACATGAGGTGTTTAACACTAAGGAACTTTTGAAAGTGCCTCTTGGCAACCCTGTCATTGAGTCTTGCTGAACACAGACCTGGCTTGGAACTGGCTTGCTGATCTTTGCAGCCTAACAGACCCCCTCTCCCTCTCCCTCTCCCCTCCCCCCTTTCTCTCTCTGTGTGTGTTAGTGGATGTGCGTGCACTCTCATTTGTGTACCATTTTGGGCATGCTTTGCTCTGCACTCTTGCAGTGACATTCCCACATCTGTGTGTGCCCTCATCAGCCAGTAAAATTCAGCCTCATCTCTCCTGGGACAGTCACCAACTCCTGCTCTCAGCCAGGAGTGAAGACCAGACATGGGTCAGTCATCCTCACTGCTCTGAGTTCCTTTTGTGATTAGGAATGGGCATCTGACTTCATTTGGACCAAAGCAAACAACCATTTGTGTGTGTGTGTGTGTGTGTGTGTGTGTGTGTGTGTGTGTGTATGTAGCGCACACCTGCATGTGTGTATGGAGGTCAGAGGAAACCTTAGGTGTCATTCCTCATGGACCATCCACCTTGCTATTTGAGACAGAGTCTCTCACTGGCTAGGAGTTAACCAAAGACTATTTGGACTGGTCAGTGTTCTTGGGGTAAAACTCAGATCTTTGTGCTTCTGTAGTAAGCACTTTACTAATGGAGCTGTATTCCCAATCCTTTTTAGTACATTTGATGGAACTGGGGAGTGTTCTTAATTTTTTGGGAACCATCAGCCTAGACACTATCTACCTGGAGTTGCTGGATACCATTATGTCATCATGTGGAGACACGTCTCAAAAAGCTTGGCATTTGGAAGAAGGTGCCCAGATGCAGCCTTAAGTAAAGCCAGATGCACTATGGACTTAGGGTAGGGAACCAGTGCATTGGCTATGGTGCTACTATTTCCCTCAGTGCCTTGGTGTTACTGCTGTCACTTGGAATGGGAGGTGTGGTCTAAGTATCTGCACTGTGTGCTTGCTGCCCTCTCACTGAGCTCTGCTGTGGTCTGGATGTGGTGTAAGCTTGTCACTCAGGCTTTCTCTTTCCTTTATGCATGCTGGGTAAGTGCTGTGCCACTCAGGCACATCCCCAGTCTAAAGTTCATGTGCTGCAAGCTTGGTCCCAGAGGGGTGGCAACAAAGCAGTGGTAATTCTGAGCAAGGTCTAATTGAGGGAAATCATTAGTTCACTGGGGCTCTGCCCTGAAAGAAATTAATAGTGACTCTGTGCAGTGAGTTCTTCTGAGAGTGGTTAGTTTGTGTTGGTTCCTTCAACAATCCACGGTTGGCACCCATGGCTTTGTCATGCTAGGTGAGTTGAGTCCTGTACATTGGACTTCCTCTGATCTCAATCAAGCTTTTGTAAAGTAAAATTCTGCTTCAACATCTTTTTTCATTCTTTACTGTCTTGCCAGCTAAGTCTCTTTGCTGTGCACGTGGGCTGTTGTATATTTTCTTACTGGAAGGCCATTCAGTAGCTCGGGAGATGCTCACGCTGAACTCCTGATACTCCAGAATGGGACTCTCTTTTCTCTATAAATGACCAGGCCTAAGATATCCCTGCCCCCTACTGCTGCTGATGTTGCTAGCTGACCCACAGGCTCCCTGGGGTTCTCTGGTCTTCACCTCTCATTTCCCTATAGTAGCATTGTGATTATAGATGTGCATGTTACGACCAGCTTTACATAGGTTCTAGGGATTAGAACTGAGATCTTCATACTTGCCATCTGCCCAGCCCAGCATTTCTCAATAATAACAGAAAACAAACTGGAGAGCATCTGACTGGCCCTGGGTGGTGCTGTGGATAAGGTGGGAAGACGTTCCTCTCTTTAAATTTTCTTCTTTTTCCTTTGCACCCACCAGACTAAGAGGATTGACTTCAGAATCAGAGAGAATGGGGTATGAATCTTGGTCTGGCCAAACCATTTGGTTCTGCATAAACGATCCAGCTCTCAGGATCTCAGCTTCTTCCTCTGTACTGTGAGGAAAATAACCACCACCTTGGAGGACCTCCACTGTGACAGTAATGTAAATGAGTGGCTGGGACTTTGCTCTGCAGCATTCCTATGACACAGGAATGCCAGAATAATTTACTTGTTTTAAATCAAATTAAATCTGGCTCTAGGCTCCCATTAACTAGGATGTTGAGAAATTCAATCACAGACATGTTTAGGGGCGTCCCTGCCAATCCCCAGAGATATGCACAGTCTAGGGAACATATGCTATGATCCAGAAACGAAGGGGGGGGGTGAGATCCCAAGGGCTAGAGTCACCATTGTTCTTTCTGTCCGTGCTGTGTCTGCAAGTTTTCTGCTCTGCTTCTGAGCTTTGACCTCTCAACAGATGCAGGGAAGCTCAGGCTTATCTGAGGGCTGGCCACTGACCTCTCCACCTGTGCTTCCTTGGCATCACTGCCATGTGTTCAGAGAGAACACCATTTCTACCCTTGGGAGCCCCAACCCTTCCTTTCTCTGTCTGTGTCAGGCAAGTGAAGCTCTACCCTCTCTCCCTGACTCTTCCTCCCTAGCAAATTCTCTCTCCCTAGGAATGAGCCTCTGCCTCCTAAGCAGATGATCTGGAGTTTCTGTTATCTATCTAGTTGACCCTCTGGAGAAGACTTCAGTCTGGGTTTCCCTTGCTGTTTATTTTTGTGTGCCAGTGGAATTTTTAGCTGCACGGGAAATGCCAAGAGTAAAGCTGACATTTAGCAGCCTGCTTTGCAGTAGGAACAGCCATGCCCTTAGATTCTAGCCAAAGGGATCCAGGTAGAGTGTAGGTCGATTCTTAGCATAGAACCCAGGCTCCTTTCTCATCCCTTTTTCTTTTATCCAACTGTCCAGAATGCAGATGTTGCTGCCTTGGGCCAAGAGCATGATGGGCATATATTGAAAAATGTAGAAAAAAAAATGAGTTTGGTGGGGACAGAATCATTAATCATAAGAAAGAAAATTTTGGTACATGTCACGGTGGTTGACCATGTAGAAGTCAACTTTAGAAATGAAGGGGAAAATCCTGACTCCTTGAGACACCCCATTCTAGAGCTTCCTACCTCAAACTTCTTGTGATACTAGATAAGACATTCCTCCCCTGGACTAATCAGCCTTATTGGGCATTTTATTACATAAAAGCATCCTTCAGAGATGGGAGGCGAAGGACCACAAGTCACGTAGCATCCAGGCTGGGATTCTAGTTTTTTAAACAAGGAGGGGAAATCTCTCCTGATCTTTCCAGCCTCCTTGAGCATGAGAAGAAGCATGCAGCTATCTCGGTAAATTATCCCCCCATATGTAAAGAGCCCAGCATGGAACCTGACACATTTAAGCAGTCAGTAAAAGGTAGCTATTTTTCTTTTTCTTATTAGCATAATGCCTCAATAAATGTTAGTTTCCAATCCTATCTCCCAAGTATCTTCCCCCTTGCTGCTGAGTTCCCGAGGACCCTCACATTTATCTCCCTTCTCCCCTATTAAACGTGGTTCTCTAGAAGACTGTCAACTCGATTTCAATGAGGTGTCAGTGATAGATAAGGCTTAATGTATGACCTCATTCCCCAAACACTATCAGCTTGCCAGGGAGATTTACATTTAATAGGGGATTAAAGCCTTAAGCCAAAGGGATGAATCTTTAATGGTAAAATTTGAGGCACCGGAAGAAAGCTTATGAAAATCTAATATGGGGAGGACAGTTGACATGTTGGGGGTTTCTCCTTAGTGATCTTGATTTTTCTCAGGGATTTAAGACACCAAAAATTCTCTCAGATTTCTTTTTTTTTTTTTTTTTTTTTTTTTTTTTAATGTGTTGTACAGTGATTCACAATCAGCAGTTGGCAAGCAGCAGATTCTTGGTGGGGTGAGAGAGGGAACCACTTGGGGGATTGTCTTGGCTTTATGTGGAACTGCCTGCCCAGCCAAGTTGGGAAGCCAAGTTGTCTTAGCAAATGGATGGGTTCTGTGTGTGTGTGTGGGGGGGGGGGGGTTGGGGGGGGCTTATAGAGCAAAATTATTTTGATATAGCCATACTTGGCCACTTCTTTCATTGTTGGCTTTGGTTTTGAGGTGGGAGACAGCCTGAATAGGCTCATGTTCCTCCTTCCTTCCATCATCCCCAGTCTGCTCTGCTTCTGTGCTTGAGTCTTCTACCTCATCTTATCCTCACCCTCCCAAGTACCTCTTTGGTCAGGCTTCCCAGATTCTGGGAGGTGGACACGATGTGGGTTTGGATCTACAGGCTCAAATGACTCTTGATGACCTGAGGAGGTTGTGTTCTTGCTCATTTTGGGGGGAGGGGGTGTCTGAGCTTCTGCTAAACGCTGCTTCCAGTTATCGCCTCCTCTTGGATATCCACTGGTATCATCAAATATGTGAGCCACCTCCCAGCTGACCATTGGCTTAGATCTGCTCCCATCTGCCGTCATCTTGCTCTTTCCCTAGAAACTGAGACACCAGGTGCTCTTTTGGAGTGTGACCATGAGGAGAGAAGGTGCAGGCCCAGGAAGTGGGCAGCAATGCTTCAGTCCTGACCCCCTTTCACAAAAGTGACCTCAGCTTCGTTGGGTTCCCACAGAGCCTCTTCTGCTTCTGAGGATCCCTGGTAGGAGCTGTTCGGTCCCTGGGAGAGGAGACCCCGCTCTGCCTTTCAAACTGGACATTAGTTTTAATCCAATCTCTGCTTCCAGTGATTTTAAAATGTGTTGCAGTTTAAGGGTGAGCACACTTTACTTTCCTAGTTTTGTAGTTATAGACCCCAAATTATGCCAAGCTAGTGTCTCCTTTCTTTCTCTTTGAGACCGTCTTCTGACAGAACAATAACACTGACAACGTAGTCTCATGTAGAGTCTCCATCCCAACCTGCAAAGCACTTCAGGATTTGGCTTTATGCAGTGATCTCGATGTATCCAAAGTGAAAGACCTCAACACTCCCTCTTGCTGTCAGGGATCACATATAAAACCAACCTCTATGTAGCCAATGACGTTTTCTGTGTGTACATACTTGTGAATTGGATCCAGCTAAGACCAACAGCAATAATGTACCACAGATCTTAGAAACTTTGGCAAACTGCTTGTTTCTCCTCTAATCTTATGGAGTATATATTTTTTCACTCAAAAGAAATACTTTATAGCATGTGTCTGGAATATCTGAAGAGTATGGCAACAGCCATACTCTAACACTTTGAGGCAATTTAAAGTAAATAGAGATGATCTGGGTGACTTAAACACAAGCTCTGTGATAGTACGATAGTTGATTTCATAATACAGATGGCCATTGTGTCAAATAGGCAGGTAGCATATACAGTGTGGCTACCCTGGACAATGGAGGAGTCGCATCCTGGATGAGATAGAGTGGAAAGGCTTGAGACTTTATTATACTAGACAGAATGGTTCACAAAAACATGGTTGTTGTTGTTTCTGAAATTTCCACTTAAAATGTTCAAAACAAGATTTACCCCGAGGAAACTAAATTACAGAGAGAAAAGCCCTCGAGGGGCAGAAGGAAGAGGCTGCTGAGCAGATTTTGCTCTCAGCTTCCTCCAGTCTTTCTAAGATGCTCTAGCTGATGAACGACAGTGCCTTTCAATGGGAGAGTTTTCCCACAGTTTCATGAGTGAAAGGGCACAGCGTCAACTCTCTAAGCAGTAATGTCTGTTTGATTTGGATCGTAGTAACGGGCACACCATGGGGTCACTGTGACAATGAAATGGGTAGAACACCCAGACTCCTTGGCACAGTCACCGTATCATAACAATATTCAATCAACTTTGGTATTTTAATTATCACAGTAAATAGCTTATAGTACAGCTCTGGTAGGGAGTAAGTGGGGATGATATGATAGCACTGGGGCTTCATTCCACGCCCAGAGACAAGCTTTTCTCAAGGGAGTCAACCGTACAGGGCTCGTAAGTTGAAGTTGCCTAAGTAGACGCTTAATGTTTAATGGTCCAGCTGTTGTTCTTGGGCCCATTGTAACATTTCTCCTTGTTTTTCCTCTCTCCTGTGTTACTCTTGACCTCCACTTTGACCTGCTTTCAATCTCATTAAAATGTTAGCACAAAGGAGTAGTGATTTATTTTTGGGTCAAGACACCTTCTGTATCATTTGTGTCGTGTCCCCCCCCAAGGTGTTTTGTTGGTTAAAAGTATCTTCTTCTTCCTACTCCTTCTCTCCCTCCCCTTCCTCCTCCTCCCCCTCTCCTTCCCTCCCTCCCTCCTCTTCCTCCTCTTCCTCCTTCTTATTCTTAATCAAATGAGAAAAGTACAAAAACCAAAATGCCTATCAGGTGAAGGAAATCACATGAGATACCATTTGTAGCACTTTGGAGACCATTTCTAAGCTGAAGCTTTGCTTAGTGTTTTAGCATTAAGTAAACGGGTTTAAATATACAACTAATCTATCTGCAGAAGCACGGAGAGAAACTGTTCCGTAGACACTCGCTGGGTCTGTTGTGTGACCACCAGGTGGTGCTGTTTCTGAATTTATCAACTTTTCCTGTTCTTGGTGCATCCCAGAAGAAATAATAGGGTTCATACTGCACCCCCTACCTCAAAGCTCGAATCCCCCATTCCCATTCCAGGACAGGGGCCTTTCCTGTCCCTCTGGATTAGGGATAAAGATGGATTGATTTTGTCTACAATTATATCCTCAGAGGGCAATAAAAATATGCCTGTTTTTAACCTGGAAGACTGCTTCTGCTCTTGGACTAGAGGTTCGCTGGCTGCTCTCTCATCTTCTTACACTAGAACCAGATGTGAGGGTCTTTACTGAAGGTGAAAGAGTTCTCCACACCAGAGTTTTGTGTGTTATCAGATACAGAATACCTGGCACATCTCAGTGAAGAATATGGTGGTTTGAAAAGAAATTAGGAGGGGGAAAATATGTGTTTTAAGAGAGATAAAAATTGCAAATTTTAGCATTAGATTTGGTAATAGCTGACTGACTTTGGATTAACTGGCTGACTCTTCTAGGTCCACTGATCTATATATTAAGGAGTCAGCTGCTGGCTATTTCAGAAGCAAGCCGATGCCTTTCTTTATCCCTAGCTGTGTGGGTGGGGCCAGCTGTACGGTCAAATTGCTCCTGGAAATGAGTTGCAGTGAGCACTGTGGAGACCTTGGAGATCGTGGGTTCAGCATGTTCTGCGTAGGACACAGTCTGAGCCTGGGTCCTATTGAACAACCTGCTTGCTTCCCAGGGCCATCTGCAGGCTGTTCCCACCCAGCCCATACATCATGATTAGAGTCCCTTCTTTGTGCTAATTGACACAGGATGAAAAATATCTAGGAAAGGAAACATCAAATGTGTTTGCATGCAGCCAGGGCAAGCTGGCAAATGGAAGAAACTCCTGTAAATGTCAGCAGAGATTGAAAACAGACCCTGAGATATCTTGTAGGGTAAATGTTTCCTGATATTAAGAGCCTGATTGGATTGGCAGAGTGAGTAGTGGGGACGGAGAAGGAGAACAGCTTTGTAGAGTCCTGTCTGAAGGGGCAGATCTTTGAAGAAACAGGCCAGGACAAATGAAGATCGAGAGGCCAGAGAAGAGAGGCTGCGGGGAAGAGTGTACCTACCCGCCCCTTGCAGTCAGATGAGTATTTTCTCACAGATTTCAGCACTGACAGAAGGTGGGAGAACACTTGGAAATTGTCATCCTTAGCCACAGCTCTTGGTAATTGGTGGGCATTGGGCATTATATGGAGACACTTTTGGTTGTCATAACTGGGCTGTTCACTAGTAATATTGGTGGCATTGTTCCTCAATGGGGCATCAGGCAGTGGGCAGAGTAACTGACCCTCTCCAGGTTATTATTTAGCTAAACCGTAGTATTAACTTGAATTGATAGATTGTTGGCAAAATGGTTGTTTCCTTCCCCATGAATTTGACTATTGCAATGCCATTTTGCAGCCCCTGGCATCAAGCTGTGGGTTCACTTCTATATTTGCTGCATTTGCTGTGTTGTGGGCACAATGTCTCGCAGAAGCACCTTAAGGGAGAAAAGACTTTGGCTCATTTTATTTCAGAAGGTTTGGTCCACCATGGTGGAGAAGGGATGAAGAGTCCTTATGTCACATCATGGCAGTGGGGGCACGCCGTGGAGGCTGTACACATCACCCATAACTGTGAACAAGAAGGTGCACAGAATTGGGCCAGGTTTTTTTTTTTTTTTTTTTTGTACAAATGATATCTTGAAGTGATATCTCTGAGCCTAGACCTTAAGGATTTTTCACAGTTCTGTTTCCTTTGGAGTCTTGTTTTGTGGTGTGGATAGGCTAGGGAATAATCTGCTGGAGGAAGAGATGGTACATGAAAAGCGCCAGAGGCTCTAACTCAATGGATACTCAAATCCCTAGAAATACAAATAATAGCTCAGACCCACAGCTGATCATAGACCATGAATCCCCTTGAGATATGAAGCACCCAGTTCACTCACAGCCTCCTAGCCAACAGGCAATTGTCAATAATTTAGTCCAATGAATTTAAGAGTGTTTGTTATGCAGCAATGGTAAGCTACTCCATATATACTGGAAATGAAGACTCAGTGATGAATTATGCAGGGAATGTTGCAATCTTGGGTACCCAGGTAATAGAGATGGGCAGATGCATTTGGCGAAAAGCTTATTTAAGGTCAATTTTATCCATTTGTATCATGACAAAGCCACAGAGAGGACGTCTGACTTAAACAATAACCATGGGTCATTTATCAGAAGGACAGTTGGAAGCAGATGAAAGAATTGATTCTCAGAGGTATCCAGATCAGGGCCCTTCCAGGGACCTCCATAGCAAGGATTTGTGGTTCTTCTTCCAGAATGCTGCCCAGTGCAACTGTTATCCCTACGCACTTGGCTAAAGATTCCAGTACCAGGATGGGAGAATCTGATTGGCTTTCCTGTGCCATCTGCTCTGGCCACCGAGTGGGTGTCATTTGATTGGCAGCTCTGCTAACTGCACATAGAGTGGGACAGACCAGGGAGAAGAAAGGAAAAATGCCTCTGTCACCTCTTCAACCTTCTTGGATCCACGAGACTGGGGACTGGGAAGGACAAGGTTCGCGTTTAAGGATTTTGATGCGTGATCTGGACACCACGCATCATGTTCTGGTTTCCTTGTAAGATGTACAACTTCAGACAGGAACTGAAAGTCAAATAGCAGATCTGTTGAAGGCTGCGTAATCTTTCCTCACCTACCTCCTTGCTTCCTTGCTTCCTCCTTCCTTCTGTCCCTTCCTGTCCTTGTCAGATGGACATTGGCACAGCTATTGTGGAGGCAAGGTCAGAGAAGGAAGTATATTCTACTTCCAAGCACCCTGTAAGGAAATTGCTATAGCTTGGACCTTAGATGGTCTCCTAAAGCCTGTGTTGTAAAGACCGGCACCCCACAGTGCTGTTGTAGGGGACAGAGCCTCTTAGGAGGTTGTTACGTCTTTGGGGTGTGTCCTGGAAAGAACTGTGGGAACTTTTACTTCCCAACTGTAAGTTTGCCAGCTGTGGTGTGTTGCTGTATCCAAAATAAAAGCTCACCAGACTGGGGACTAGAACTTACCTCCCAAACTGTGAGCCAAGGTAACACTTTTCTCCTTTAAACAGATGATTCCGGGGATGCATTACAGCAACAAGAAGCAGACAGAGCATGTACCCTTCTTTGACTCATATTTGGACCAAGATAGTTCCGGCCACTGATGCCTCAGCAGGTGCCAGGCATCATCAGTAGGACTTCCCAACTCAACATTGTCCCAGAGATGAGAGCATTTTGGGTAGGGAGCTGAGGAAAGCCTTAGTGCCTGATACAATCAGATAAACCACCTCAAGCTTAAATCCCCTTGGTTTTGCCATGTGGCACCTGGAGAGTTTCTTCAAGGTTCTGAGCCTTGACTTCTTCATCTGTAAAATGGATAAATAACAGCACCCACTTCTTAAGGGCCACCAAGAGAATCTGAATTTAATCATGAATTCAAGATGCTTGAGCATGTGAAATGCCTGGCAGAGTGCCCAGGATGCCTGGAGTGTTAAAGAAGTGTTAACTTGCAGCCTTATTAATATTCTCATTGTCACTTGGACGCCGATAGCTGGGATCAGAACTGTGAAGGCTTTGCTCTTTTCTCACCAAGGATGAATAAAAAGAAGGTGCTCCTCCCACCCTAGTATGTTACTCCCTGTTTTCCCTTCTGCAAGGCCAGGGATGGCCTTTCCCTATCTCTTCATTCCAAAGGACAATTTGCTTTCTCTTGTCGTCTCTCTGCAAAAACACCAGGAGAGGAATTAAAGCAATAAGAGCTAAATGTGTACAACTGGAGGACGGAGCGTGTGATAATGATATATAAAGCCGAAAGCACTAAGTGGGCAGAACTAGTGCTGGCGAAGTGAGTAAAACCAGGATAAATCCATCCCTGGAGAGCAATAACACATAACTCACATAGTGGGAGCAGCAGGGGGCTTCAGGGCCTTGAAGGAAGAGTAGTTTGCACTCCTGCAGAGCACAGCCTTTGCCCAGCATTGGTAATTCCTGAGGCCCAGGGGCCTCACTATTACCAGTTTTTAGGGTGGCTGCAGCTTGGAATAGAGGTCTTCTGGAACTTGGCCATCATGCAAAGGTAGCAGGAGAGGTTCCAGGTCAAAGGTCGGAGGCACTATGGGACGGGACAACTGAATGACCTCGGACCTTATTCTTCAACCCCACTTGAGGTTATATGATCTCAGATTCCTTCACCTCTCTAAGCCACCATATTCTCATGTGGGAACTGAAGATAGATATGAACATGCCTGCTGTCCCCAGAGATGTTAGAAGTAGATTGAAGGATTATGTTATTCTGTTTCATAGTAGAATGACTGTAGTTGACAATAGTGTGATGTGTATATTACAAAATGACTACAAGACAGGATTTTAAAATGGCCTCAACACAGAGAAATTAGAGATTTGGGGAAGGTAGATGCAGGAGGACCACCTTGGCTACAGGAAAAGTTCAAGACCAGTGTGGTGGTCAATCTAATAGTAAACTTAATAAGCTCTAGAATTATCTGGGACATGGGCATGCTTGCAGAATCTTAATTAGGCTAATTGAGGTTGGAAGACCTGCCCACTGTGGGTGGTACCATCCCCTGAGCTGGGACCCTAGATTATATAAAAGGGCCAAAGTAAGCTTAGTACAAGTGTTCATTACTCTCTGTCTCTTGACTCTGGATGCAATGTGATCAGTTGCCCAAGCTGCTGCTGTGACGTCCTTCCAGTGAAGGACTGTTTCCTTGAATTGTGAGCCGAAGTAAAGCATTCTTTCCGAAGTTGGTTTTGTTAGGGTCTTTTTACCACAACAATATAAAATTAAAGACTAAGTTGCCAACCTGGGCAACTTAGTGAGATCCTGTCTCAGGAAGTAAAAATCCAGGGATGGGGATGTATCTCAGCAATAGAACATGTGCTTAGCATGCAGGAGGCTGTAGGCTCAATCTTCAGCACAGAAAGAAAAAAAGATCTCATAGATGTTAGAAGTGATAGATATGCTAATTACCCTGATTTAGTCATAGCATAAAATATACATGATCAAAGTAGCACATTATACTTAATAAATATATAGAATCATGTATCAATTAAAATATGTATAGGGAGGGGATGGAGAAATGACTCAATGGTTAACAGAACTTTTACATATCCACACCTGCTTCCTACCACCCACATTGAGCTGCTTACAACCACCTGTATGTAACTTCAGCTCCAGGGAATCTGATGCACTCTTCTGGCCTCTGCAGGCACCTGCACAAAGGCCTACATATACACATGCATAACACAAATGCTCAAGTAAATAAATAATGTACATGAAGAAAGGATTGATTGTCCATGGGAAAAGCAGAAGCGAACTTAAAAAGGCAGATGCAAATATTCCTTACCTTTTTTTTTGAAATATTAATTCAAATTGTAGTTCTCTAGGTGGAATTCTAGGCACCACCAGAAATTTATTAGAAATGCCAACTTTTGGGCCCACTCTACACCTACTGAGTCAGGAACTCTTAGGGAGATGGAGACTAACTTCCGTTATCAGCTTGTCAGGCTCTAGAATGATCTAGAAGACAAGCCTCTGGGCATGGCCAAGAGAGAATTTTAAAAGATTGAGTAGTTGAAGTAGAAAGACCCACGCTAAATGTGGCAGCTCCATTCTACCGGCTGGGATCTTGGACAGAATAAAAAGGAGAAAGTGAGGTGAGCACCAGCGTACATCTCTCTGTTTTGTGTCAGCAATGTGATGAGCTGCCTTAATTTTCTGCCATTAGGCTTCCCATACCCTGATGTCCTATGCCCTCAGACATGAGCCCAAACAAACCCTTCCTCCTTCATGTGGCTTTCATCAGAGCAATGAGAAAAGTATTAATACAGGGTGACTGAGGCACCTGCATCCCAACAGCTCATATGAGCTATTTTCTTCTAGTTGTACTGGTTACTTAGCCTCATATCGTCATAGCCTGAAAGAGGAAGCTTGAGAGAGTGTTGCTTTCTGTTACTGTAGTGAAATACCTGACACGAGCAACTTAAGTTATAAGAAGCCTATTTCATCTCATAATTCCAGGTTCTGGTCCGTCATTGCAGAGAACTGAGGCACTGGGCACCCGAAACAGCTGTTCATATCACACCAAGTCATGAACAGAGAGCAATGGCCTGATGACGCTAATGTTCAGCTCACTCTTACCATTTTATGGGACCCTGGATCTCCTGCACCATGCATATTCCCCCAACGTTCAAGATGGGTTTCCCCAAACCGATTCACTTAATCAAGATGGTCCTTCAGAGACATTCTGAGGCTAACTTTGATCTAGACAATTCCTTATATCTGTTCCTGGAGATGTGCCTGTTGATAATAGTAACCATCACAGGAAAGAAAGGCTTGTTTCAAAGGATCTCACTCCATCATGGTAAGGAAAGTGTGGACGGTCTGCAGAGCTGACTGTGTGTGTGACAGAGGCTCCTCAACACCACTGACAGGAAGCAGCTGGAACAAGTTGGAACCAGAAAAAAGTATAACCTTGAAGGCTTTTCTCTAGGTACCCACCTCTACCAGCTTTTACTACCCATGTCACAAAGGGGCTGCACCTTCTGAAACAGCATGATCTACATGATCCACTAGGGACCAAGCATTTAAACTCATGAGCCTCTGAAAGGCAGTTTCCATTTAAACCAACACACAAACCTTCTGATGAATACCATGGCTTAACAAAGATACCTAGGTGCCGACTCACACATTAATAAAGATGGCAGGAATCCAGGTTCCATGGTGGGTGGTCAGCCTCCCAAACAGGCATCCCTGGGCTTGATTCCAAGAGTCCTGGCTCCAGGAGAAGCTGAGGGATGCTGGGAGTCTTCTTATCTCTCCAAGGCCTCCCTACCAGTGTGCATGGTACCTTCATCTCAGGTCCAGCTGACTTTCTTCCCTTCCATAATTCTCTGCTCTTTATCTTCCATTTTTCAATAGACACTAGAAATATAGTATATTACAAGCTCAGAAAAGTGGGGATTTTCCTTTGCCCAAAAGCAAGTTTTCTCTATTCTGAGAATCCATGGCTCCTTCCCTTTAGTCATGGATTTCTGATGTTCAAAAGCCTATGTTTTAAAATCTATAACATAGACCTTTGTTACATGAATTCCAGTTGTTTTAAAGGAAACTCAGAGCCAGATCTCAGGGAAAGACTGAGATATCAGAGAGAGGAAACACCACAGTCAGATCTCACCCAGCTGTCTTCCAGCTTCCTCAGCCTCGCTCCTCGTGGCTTCTACTGCTTCATCTGTCTTCCTACACCGGCCTTAAATATCTTCACCCAGTTGTTTCACATCCAGGTTAAGATTAAAGGTGTGGGCTACTACTATTTGGTAGTTAGCCTTGAACTCACAGAAACACAGAAAGATCTCTGTCTCTGGCTTTATGGGATTAAAAGCATGGCAGCACCACTGCCTGCCTGGGAGCCTGGAACTCCCTCTGTAGACCAAGCTGGCCTCAAACTCAGATCTGCTGGGATTAAAGGCCTAGGTCACCACTCCCGGTCTTTCCCTGTGCTGGGATTAAAGGTGTAAATTACCACTCTTTGATCCTCCTGGATTGGCTGTGGGTAGAGCTCTCTGATATTTCAGATTGGCTTTTATTAAATATGAAACATATCCCCTTTTTCTTCCTTCCTTTTCTGAAACCCCTTCCTTAAATACATAAACACCTTAAAATATGCTTGCTGCTGAGGTGGGGGGTGGAAGAAAAAGAGTAAAGCAGGGGAAGTTTACTGAGGTCAGAGAAGAGGCTGGGATTTCAAAGGTTGAGTCTGATCAGGCGAACTTGTAGGAAAAATGAAGAACAGCCATGCTGCCAAACATCCTTGGCTAACTTACTTGGCTTTTATTTCAGAAATTCTTTGCGCATCATTTTGCTGGGAATCCTGGAACATGAGCTAAGAATGCTACTTGTGTCTGGCTTCCTGGGACAGCTCTTACCTCACGCATTATCATAAAACCTCTTTACACTGTGACCAGCCTGGGGACACTTAGCATTGTACATTTTGTTGCTCATGATGCCCATTTGGTAGTAATTTATGAGAACTAGAACAGACTGCTGTGTGAAAACCCTCACTCTGTTGCTCTCTCTATGGGCTCTGCAGCTCGGTGTTTTCCTGTGTGATCGTACGGTTGTGTATTTGGGTAGGAGAAGACCTAAGGGCATCCCAAGGAGATCAGCTTCTCTCCAATTAGGAATGCAAAAGTTCAAAAAAGTCACACCAAGAAGAATGCAAAGCCACCTTCAACAGGACAGGGAGGAGGATTGGGTAGGTATTTAAATCTTACATTTGCATGATGCATTTATAAGGTGTATTATTATACACTAATCACCAAGATTGAATTTTAACAACTAACTATTATGAGCAGGGTTGGAATAAAAGGGATTCAGACACTTACACACACACACGAATTATGTGCATACATCTCTGTATACGTGTGCCCATGTGTGCATGTGTGTGTGTGTGAAGGCCAGAGCTCAATATCAGGTGTGTACTTCCATCACTCTCCACTTTATTTTTTGAGACAGGGTCTCTCCCTGAACCCAGAGCTCACTGATTCCTTCAGACTGGGAATCCACTAGTCTACTCTGTGCTCCCCTAGCACTGGGGTTACAGATGCTTGTCACCACACCCAGCTTTTACATGGTGCTGAGGATCCAAATGCAGGTTCTCATGTGTATGCATCAGGCACTTTACCCACCAGGCACCTGCATGGTCCCTGGAGATTGATACTATTTTGGACTAGTCAGAAAGTTTCCAATCAGTAATTGAGTATGCTTCTTTGAGCCATGCTTTCCATTGCCGGTTATCCTACTTAGGAATGTTTATCGGGAATTATGCTCACCTTACCTATGAAAGAAAATATTCTGCCATGGTTTGTATAGAAAAACCATGTTAAGCAGAACAGCTTAAACAGTGGCGATCTAAGTTAATCCTGCCGGATTCTCCATCTATTTATTCTGCACAGCACAGAAGGTGATCCAGCAGATCCTTACAAAGACACAGCCATGCATAATGTCAAAGCCACAGTGACCACATGAAGCACTGATATGGCAGTATGGTTTTGCCAGTAATGCTGGTCTAGCTTGACCCAGGGGCAGACAGCACAGCTCCATCTGTAGCCCCTCTACCAACTTGCCTACCTAGGAGACTGTGCTCTTACCTAGCAGAAAAAGATGACAGCCTGGGGCCGACGTGGCTTTTCCTGAAGGTCAGAAATGCCAAGTCAGTCCTCAGATGAAGATCACATCTTCAAAGACTGTCCCGGTCGAGGCATTATTCCCGATTTACATGGGCACACCCCACACTTTATCATGGAGGGAAATGAGACTTCAGTGGTCATTCCTGAGAGTAACTGAAGGCTTTGCCCATCACTCTTCATGTCCTCTGCTGGAGCTGAAATGACCATGAAGCACTGTGCAGCTGAACTCAGACATCACACAGTTGCATTTCTTTAGATGAGTGGCTCAGAAGCTGAGGAGGCAGTTGGGATTCATCTTCTATAGGAGTTTCACCTTAGTTGCTGTGTAATGTGACAGCTAGGAGGTCTAAATAGCGACTGTGTCCTGTCCATCCTTGCCTTCTCAGAGGCATGGGGGGTGCTGGGATTTGTCTGTCTATCTCCTGGGATTTCTCTTGGAGTGAAGGGTAATAGAGACGGACAAGAAGGAAATTCTATCGGCTGGGTGAGAAATGACAGTGAGTCACATGTCTGTGGATGTCTGCGGAGTCAACTAACCACAGGTAAAAGTTTTCTTCTCACAAATTGCACCAGTGGAGACAGGAAGATCTCCAAGTCCAATCAGTCTAGTCAGTTAGCAAGCTCCAGGTCCAGAACCTGTCTCAAAGAACAAAATGAGGAGCAATTGAGGAAGATACCTGATATCCCGTTCTGTTTTCAACATGCATGCACATACATATGAATACATATACCAGCATATAAAGGAAATGCACACAATTGCACCAGTGATGAACATCTTATTTTCCAATAATTTACGTAAACAACTATATTTTCATAGCACCTACATTATATTTAACATAGAGAGTGTAGAGATGATGTAAGTGTATACTGCTCCATATACATATTCTATATAGGGCACTTGAGCATCCTCAGAAATGACATAATATGTATACATATGTAGGATTTATTAGAGTGACTTACAGGCTGTGGTTCAGCTAGTTCCATAATAGCTGTCGCCTGATGGAAAGTCCAAGAATTTAGTAGTTGTTCAGTCTACTAGGCCAAATGTCTAAGCTGGTCTTCAATCTCAACTGGAATCCAGAAGTCAGCCGTAATGCCAATGAAGAAATGATGTCCCAGTAAGAGTGATGGAAAGCAGGCAAGGGATAGAAAACTGCCATGAGACAGTATAGCTCTGATTAAAGTGGATCTCTCCACCTCAAAGGATCCAATCAAGTAAAAATTCCCCACAGGTGTGCCCATCAGCTTGGGTTTTTAGTGTACTCCATGTGCAATCAAGATGATAACCAACCATAGCCATCACATCAGATTTTGGCAATTTTTACAGAGGGATGGTAGGTATGAAAATGATCCCCATGAGGACTGAGGGGCAATAGCAGCGTTGAAGAGCTGTTCAGGTTGGAAACTTCTCTTTAAGAGATGATTTCTCCCAAAGACTTGCAATGGTGTCTTTCTACAATGGGCTATGGGAATGTGGGAGAGCTTGCAAAGGCTAGACACTGGACTAGACTATCTCTGTGTTGCCAGTAATATTTGCCTAGTTCTTAGACCATAGATCTGTGTAGTAGGATTGTGTTCTGTTCCATTGTAAATAACTGTCCTGACTACTGGTTTAATAAAAATGCTGATTGGCTGAAGGAAGACATGAAGTGTGGGTGGGGCTGCCAGATTAAGAAAACTCTGGGAACAGGGAGAACATGACAGAGATGCCATGGAGATGCCAGAGATGTCAGCAGACATAGAGGACAACTATGATGCTCTGAGAAAAGGTGCCGAGCCGCCTGGCTGAATCATGGGTTAATTTAAGGGTAAAGAGTTAGCAAGTAATAAACCTGAGTCAGACTCTTCCCATGTTCACATATGAAAACATATGTTTATGTGAACATGGGAAGGAGTCTGGAAAGATACACTATAAATCTGGGGAGAGAAAAAGGTGAAAAATCAATAAAATTAAAGTATATATACTAAAATATAAATAGTATATAATTGAGATAATTTCATGGATGCAATGGGAAGTATATAGGTGAATATATACTATATAACATGTCACATCTGTGCATATTACGCCAAAATGTTATCTTCAACTCAAATAACACAGACGTGCACAAGAAAACTCAAGAAACGGAATAGTAGCATCTACATTTTTCAGTTTCCTGCACTATATAAATTGTTCAAATTACATTTCTCAAAGGGTATGCCCCCACTTTGAAGCAGTCAGTGATAGAATTCATCTTAGTAACACATGGAAATTTGTTGACACATACTAGACACCTAAGTTTCTTTAAGAGAAACACCTTGTTTCTTTAAGAGAAACAAGAGAATCCTCAAAATCAATAAAGTGCATGGCATTGTGTAGAGGACTATGCTCTGGGTTTAGGTACATCTCAACAATCCATCACTTGGCTGGCACCTGCGAGGCTCTCGGCACTGTCACTCAGTAACAAGGTAAAGAATAAACTCATACCGTCCTCTGGGAAGGAAGCAAAGTAAACTCAATCTTCATTTAGAAGTCTAGAAATTATAGCGAAGAAGAGAGAGAGGCCCCACCATTAACTTTACAGCCAGGGATGTACCCTTCATGTATTAAACATGCTGAGAACATAAGACAGGGCATGAGCAAAGTCAGACACAACAGACCTTCCCACTGCTGCTTGATATATGCAGGACAGTAGGCTGCAGAAGCTGGTGCTGCTGCTGTCCCAAGGGCGTGACTGACGGGTGTCACCTTTCTGATTTTCCTTTGTCCACCCATCCACATCAGCAGAGATGCATATGTGAAAGCCACATAAGCCTCAGGATCGAGTGGGGCATGAAGCATGAGTTAGGGGCTGAATGACTAAAAGGTTATAAATGAGTGAACGAATGTGTGAGACACAAGTTTATGAACAGACTCCCCAGGCCATGATCCATCCAAAGGCAGTGTCCTTTTGAATCTGAGCCAGAG
The DNA here is from genome assembly GCA_033318265.1 of Phyllotis vaccarum. NCBI lineage: Eukaryota > Metazoa > Chordata > Mammalia > Rodentia > Cricetidae > Phyllotis > Phyllotis vaccarum. Next base: position 2,331,646 of record JARWLC010000019.1, read on the forward strand.
AATGGAGAAAAATTACCTAGGCTTCATCAATGGACCCCTCAGGCTTCTTTGCCTGGTCATGTGGTCAAGGGAGTTAGTACATAGATTGTCAAATCTCTGTCATGTGTCCACTAGTGGAGCTGGAGGGAAAAACAAAACACCCATATAAGTATGGAACTGATTCTTGCCCAAAGAGCATTCAGGGACCCCGATTAGAAGATGAGCCATGGCAGATGGGAGGATAGAGCCCTCATCTTTCAAGGACTTGGAAGAATTACTGAAAGACCGCTAGAGAGATGTAGAAATAGGCCCCCTTAAAAGAGGGCATTCAGGGCAGACAAGGTGGCTAAGAGAGTCAAGGCTTGCCACACAAGCCTGACAGCCCGTGCACGTGCACCCACAGTGGAAAGAGAATCCATTCTTGAAGCTGTCCTCTGACCTCCTCACATGTTTCCTCTCTCTCTCTCTCTCTCTCTCTCTCTCTCTCTCACACACACACACACACACACACACACACACACACACACATTATGCATCCAATAATGATAAAGGATGTATGTTTTCAAGACCACAGCTGCAGAGAGAGATGCTATCAAGAGTCAGCCCCACAGGAACACTAGAGAAAATAGGTGGAGAGTCTCCACTCAAGGTTTCCAGTGACCTTCTCAAAGAAAGGGATTGGAAGAGGACAGTAGTCAGGGGTTGATCTCTAAAGTCAGACAGGCCTCAGCATTGTACGTCAGCTCCTACCAGATTCCTGATCTCACACAAATTCTTACCTCTTAGCTGGAAAAAGGGATAATGACATAATAGTTATGATTTTCCAATACTGTTGTGCAGATTAAATAAGCGAATAAACAGCTGATAGCAGAACTTGACACATGATTGAAGGCAGAATTTTTTTTAAATATATTAAGATTAATATTTATTAAAATATAAGCCAACACTTACGATATAGGTAACAGTTTTTATAGGCGCCTGATAGACTGGATTATCCATGCGATGGATGATGGATGCCGAACCCGTCTCTCCAACAGTCAGGAACCAGGAAATGGGGCTTCTCAAGATCCTAGCAGCCCCTTATGAATGGGGTTGGCCACTCCCCCTTCCAGAGCCTGGGACCCTGGATAAGCGTCTTCGGACCTTATCAGCTGTCACCTGAATCCCACCACATGTGATTATTTAAGTGTGTGCTCATGTCTGTGTGTGTATAAAGGTGCATGTATGAAGATGCATGTGTATGTGTGGGTGTATGCACTTGGAGATTAGAGGCCAACCTTGATACTGTTCCTCAGGCATTTGTCCATTACTTTTGAGACAGGGCTGTTGGGATCATGTGTTTGATCTGTCACGATAACTTTACCCGTTTAGCTGGAGGCAGTTATCTATGAATAGAGAGGCCTCATGGACATGGGACATGGATGTGGGATGGTGGATGAGAGGCGACAGGCAGCAGACACTTAGGCTGTTTTTACGTAGAAGACATTATTACAATAACAGAAAGAGGGGGAGGGAGGGAGAAGCAGGGAGAGAGGCAGAGAGAAGTAGAGAGTGATCCTAAGAGGTGGAAGGGGGAGGGAGGGAGAAGCAGGGAGAGAGGCAGAGAGAAGTAGAGAGTGATCCTAAGAGGTGGAAGCATTGGAAGAAGTCAGCGGGGATTTTTCTTAAATGGGGCTTGAGGTCAGAACTCAGGGAAGGGCGTGGCTTCAGAGACTAGAACAGAATTTTAATATTTTTAATTATTTGATTATAGATATAAAAGGTGGGTTATTGATGGGTGTAGTATGAGGTTTCTGTTCCGGACTTTTGGGCCTGGCCTCAAGGTTTAGACCTGCAGACCCACAGACCCACAGAGACACACAGATTCTTAACAATAGTTTTAGGCTGATCAGCCTAAGGCCCAGGCATATAACTTGTTAACTCTTTACCCTTCATCTAACCCATGATTCTTATCCTGTTCAGCCATGCGGCTCGGTACCTTTTCTCAGAGCAGCACAGTTGTCCTCTGCATCTTTTGGCTTCTCTCTGGCATTCTGCTCTGTTTTTCCAGTTCCCAGAGTTCTACTAGTTGGGTAGCCCCACCCACACTTCCTGTCTGCCTTTGGCCAATCAGCGCTTTTTATTAAACCAGTGGGTGGGACAATTATTTACAATGAAATAACACAATCCCCTACAGATGGGGATGAAATGAGGACACAGTATTTGTGGATTTGGGGTGAAGTATGGTGGAAGGTGTGGGTGAAGTAGCGAGCTGTCATCTTGGAGATCTCCAAGCATCTCTCTCTTGGAGGAGCTGTGAAGACAGGTTGCACCAGAATCATATGGAATCTGTAAAGATCTGAAAAACAGCTGGAACAGTTTACATTTTGGTGTGTCAAAACAAGCTATGGCTGCTATGACTCTGGGCTTTTATTTTATTTTATTTATTTATTTATTTATTTATTTATTAGCTTGTCTCAGCGGTAAGGGATGACTTTATTTATTATTATTATTATTATTATTATTATTATTATTATTATTATTATTATTATTATTATTGTCCAGAGATAGTGCATGTTGTAGAAGTGTCCACTGAATGAATTTTTCTTGAGGCAGGCCCAGAGAACAAAGATGGTGGTTGTCTTAATTTTGCCAAAGTCAAAGATGGCCATCAATTGGCTTTTGTCGAAATGAAAGGTTGGCCTCCACCTAAATCAAAGATGGTGATCACCTGACTTGTGACCAGATGACCTGCCCTTTTTATTTTTATTTTTTTAAAATGGATATCAAGGTCTCCTCACCAAGTCGTCTGTGCTGGCCGCCAGTGAGCCCTGCTGGTCTCCCCATCACCTCCTCCCCAGCACTCGAATTGTAAGTATAAACCACCTTGCTCAACTTTTTATGTGCACTGGCTCAAACCCTTGCATGGTAATCGCTGACCAACTGAGCTGTCGCCGTGGAGAATTTAAGGAATGCTTCATACAAGCTGGTTTCTTTATCCTCACCCTGCTCTAAGAAATGAGGAAGGGAAGGAGGAGCAGAATACCTGGGCCGAGGTCTTGAGCTTATGCTACCAAGGTATGACCTTGATCTCAGCTCTTTACAGTGTGGACCCTTCACTTAGAGAACTCAACAGCAGTTTCGTGGAAAACACGCATTAACCACGCCGTGATAAATAGTTATCACTAAAGGGAACCACAATAAGGTAGATCCCAGAGGGAGGTGAATAAATTAAGCATGACATTTCTTCCCCTGTCTCTTCTTCTCTTCTCCCAGATTTGCTGAGGCCTCATCATTATCATCTTGTGTTTCTATTTTAATCATGTTATAGGTTTACAGTACTTCCCCCTGCATCTTTATATGCTATAATTTGGGCACTATTTTTACACAATGAGACCATTTTAACCGAGAACAGATTCAATTGTCTTTCGGCATATATCATTGTTTATCTTAATTAATGCTAAAATATTCTTAGGGGGAAAAACACATCCCACAGAGTATTATGCAAGGAAACTTAGCATTCACTTTTGCCTCCCTCATGTCTGGCAAATCAACTTATAAAGGTCTCAGCATCCTGTTATTTCAATGAAGATATTGCTTTTAAATGCAGACATTCTTGTGGGGGAATTAAGTCACAAGGTGTCAACAGCAGGTGGGGATTAGCAGCAGTGATATGCCTGTCAGAGCTGCTTGATTGACAGGGGAAGAAGAGAGCTCTGCAGGTTGGAGTGATGGGGAGTGAAGTCCCTGGCTTCATCTTTGTGTGATTCCCGTGGTCAGGCTGGACTGGGGGCTCAGGAAGGCCAAGTCTGAGGCTGTGGACACTTGTCAATTGCATCAGTTACTTTTCTGTTGCTACGACAAACTATCTGAGAAAATCAACTTAACGGAAGGAGGACTTTTTGGCTTACAGTTTGATGACAGGAAAAGTGAAGCAGCTGGAGGGTGAGGCAGCTGATCACATTGCATTTGCAATCAGGAAGGAGAGAGTAAGAAACAATGGTGCTCAGCTCATTTTCTATTTTTAGAATTCAGTTCCAGGCCCCAGCTCAGAGAAGGGGGTTGCTTACCTTTAGGGTGGGTTGTAGTGATATATTGTACATTTAACAAAATTAGTCTGGGATGTCAGAGGACAGAGTCACCCACAGAGCCACGCCATGAACGTTAGGCTCGGCTGATCCACACCTTTAATCCCATCACCAGGTAGGCAGAGATCTGTCTAGATCTCAGTGAGTTCAAGTCCTAACAGAGACAGGCAGTGGTGGAATGCACCTTTAATCCTAGCTCTAGGAAAGTTGAACCAGGAAGTGAGATAGCTGGATGGAGACAGAGAAGGGAGTTTAGCTTTGCCTGGCACTTCCGTGGTCGGTGAGGACGGAGAAGCTTGGAGTTGGAGGAGACAGGCCTGAGGAGTTGGCATGTAAGAAGTCTCTCTGATATTTCAGCTTTCCCCCGATCTCTGGCTCTGGGTTTAATTATATACTAAATAGAATTTGTGCTGTAGTGGGTCTTCCCACCTCAGTTAACACAATCTATAAAACCTCTTGCAGATTTGCTAGCTGTGATAGTTGATACCAATTTTCAACAGGATGGGATCTGGAACAATAGGGTAGATACTCAACACTGCAAAGAAGAAATGAAGAACAGTATGCCTCCCAGATAGTGGTGAGCATGGCCTCTGCCCAGCATCCCATCTACTCGCTTCTAATAGGTTCCACATGCCCTTTGGGGAAAGACTGGTCCTACTGCCAGTCCAGGAAGTTTGCTCACCTCCCCCCAGCCCCCATACACTCCACTCCTGCGACAGGGTGAACAAATGATGCCCGATCAGTACAGACTACTTTTCTGTCTGCAATGATTGGGCAAAGTGTTACATGTGACCCCGTGAAAGCCAATGAAAGTCTGTTTGGACACTTAAGAAAGAACCATGGGAAGGTAGTGGGTCCCTTCCCACTGGGATGGTAAGCTGGTAAGTGCATGAGGAGGTGGATTTTTCACCCTCACTGTGAGAAGGAAGTGCTTGCTTAAGGACAATGCTCACTAAGGAGCAGAACTGACCTCTCTCGGACCCTGCACCACTGATCACTAGACACAGCTGGCCAACACTCCGGAGCCTTAAAGAGGAGCCAATCATTTATCTTCCCTGTCTTTTAAAAGCTGGACTGAGTTGTGTTTCTGATCCTGTAACTAGAGTCCTGGGAAGGGCAGGGCCTCCTCAGAAAACCAAGGTGAGGGGAGTGGCCAGGGAGAGAGGAGAATCTGTTTACTCTGCAGAAACTCTCCCCGGGTGTCTTCATGTCTTCATGCAAGGCCCACCTGCCTTCTTAACACTATTTGTTTGGTATCTAAAGTTCCAAATAGCTTTTAAATCACACCATCAGGCCTCCAATGGCTGAGTAACACTATAATGCGAAATGTAGAGCTTTAGAGAGGAGAGGTGAGATCTGGGCATGACAAGTGTGTGCATTAGAGGTGTGAAAGGGAGGTCTGGGAGGAACAACCAGCTGTGAAGGGAACAGGGTGAGTCTGAGTTCCACCTGACTGCAGGTGGTGTGCTCAAGGAGCCTAACCTGAGCAGAGACCTGTAAAAAATCTCCACGGGAGTCACTGTCCTTTACTGAAACCGTATTGTGAACCACACAGTAGACCAAATGCTTTACCACTGTATGGAACTTCTCAGCAGCTTTGTCAGTTATGAGGTTTATTGTTTCTACTCTTTCATAAGGATTTATTTATTTTTATTTATATGCCAATGTGTGTGTGTGTGTGTGTGTGTGTCCAGAATCTATAGTTACAGGGTGTTGTGAGCTACAGGACATGGATACTGGGAACCTAACTCAGGCCCTCTGGAAGAACAGCGAACACTCTTAACTGCTAAGGTATCTGTCCGGTCACGTATCGCCTCTATCTAGCAAGAAAAAGAGTAGATATATGGCGGAGGAACCTGGTCAGCCATCATGTCTGCCTGGCTCGTTCTGACATCTTTACCTATGACCCTGCCTTAGGCCTTAGTTTCTTCTCTCTCTACCTCGTACATCAAACTGACATCCATGTGGCTTAGAAAAGCAGAAAACATGGCTCAATGTACGTTCATCATGGCCGTCTCCCTTTCCCATCACCCTGGTCAGAAGGTCACCTTTCCTTTTCTCATGGATCATCTGGCCTGCTCAGGGATGCTGGGGAAATTGGGTGGAGATTTGAAGACTGTAGGGGTCTCTTGGGTCACCCCAGGGCAAGAGATAAAAGAAATTTGTTTAAAGACTGGAGTAATTAAGAGCACTGGCTGTCTTTCAGAGGTCCAGACTTCTGCTTTCAGCACCCATATGAAGCTCATGGTCATCAGTAACTCAAGTTTCAGGAGATCCCATGCCCCCTGCTGGCCTCTGTGGACACCTGCACTTACATGTGCACACACACACATGCACACACACACACATGCATGCATGCACGCACACACACACGCACACACATACATGCATGTATGCATGCATGCACACACACATGCACACACGCATGCATGCACACACACATGCATGCACACACACATGCGCGCACGCGTGCACATGCACACACACACGTGCAAACACACTTAAAAAATAAAAGAAATCTTTTAGAAAAAGAAACTTGCTTGTTATCAGTTAATGAACTCATGATTGTCATGAACGTGTTTCCCTCAGTGTGACCATGACCCCTCCATACACCTAATGTGGACATAGGCATCTGTACATCACTGTGATGAAACACTGCTCTCTTTGTCTGTCTATCAACCCCAGGCCCGTCTGTCTTTTCCATCCTCTGCTACTCAACATTATTCGGTAGAATGTTCCTTATTTCCTCACCAGTCATAATTCAAGTCTGAGAGTCCAAATAATGATACGGAGTAAAATAGAAGAGATTTAAGCAAATTCAACTGGAAATAATGTGAAAAAATATTATTCACCCAGGACAGGAGCCTGTCTTTTTGATCTTCCTTGGCCAGGATACATTTGTTCAAGACGGTCCTTTGATAGCAAGAAGCGAGCAGGTGCTGAAAGGAAACCTGTGTCTTTGTTGGGAAATAATGAGTCTGATCGAGTCCCTTGCTTTCGGATGCACAAAGGACTCTATAAAGAAAACCATTTGTGTTTTCCGAGCCCTGTTACCGAGCGCAGCTTTCTTTGGTTTGGCCTTTTAGATGAGGGTTTGGGGAATGGAAAATTTCCCTGAATAAGAAATCAGAAAGTTTGACCTCCATGACTACCTCTTTCTTAACATGATAACAATTGGCAATTACTTTCTGATCTGAAGTGTGAGTATGAATATGGAAAGGGCGGCTCACCTGCTGCTCTCCTCTCCTAGTCTGTCCTCCTGCCTGTTCCAAGGTGATTTTCCTTTTTCTTCCGGACCTAGAGACTCAGTATAATACAGAGCTGCAGATGCCTATGGTAGCTGCAGTTGGGGGTGGGATATCACTTGGCAAGTTCATGAACCAGGTTTCTTTTTCTCTTAGGGAAGTAACTGTTCCCATGGCTTATGGACGTCTTAGAATTAGGTGTGACCTGGCTGCTAGTGTTAGCATGTTGAAAATCTTGAAATCTGCTTGAAAATCTGGCTGTACAGAAGTGTGCCCTCAGAGTCAGGTTCTTGCGGGCCTAAAACAGACAAAATGCCATGTTTGAGCACGTTCATAATTATGCGGTAAAAAATAAATGAGGCTCTGAAATCCATTCCACTTGGCCCCAAACTCTGCTTACCTTCGTTCACTGTTCAGTCTCTCTAATGCTCAGTGTTCCTGCCTGTAAAACAGACACATTAAAAGCAGCATATTTGGACATGGTTTCTCCTTCTTGGTGTTATTGGCATCTTGAGTTAGATAGCTGTTTGCTTTGAGAAAACCTCCCAGTCATTTTCCCTGTTTAGCAACAAGCATGACTTCTTACTATTAGATGTCAGTCACATATCCCTCACCTTAGTTGTGACAATCATAAATGGCTCCAGATAGCACCAGATGTTCCACAGAATGTTTAGTCTGTGGACACTGGATAAAATAATCTGAGAAACTTCCAGACATTGCTCATTAGATACTGCCTAGTAGGCTTCCATCAATATCGTTGGGCCCATAAAACAGTAAGTAGAAACTTAAAGCTTTTTAAACATTATTTTTCTTTTTTCTTAAATTGTCTCTGTTGAGGGGTGGAGGTGGACTATGTGTTTGTGAGGTCTGAGGTACCAGACCCCTGGAGCTGGAGTCTTGGGACTCAAAATCTAAACTTCCAAACTCAAAGTCCTTGGCAAGAACAGCGAGTGCTTTAACCACTGAGCCATCTGTCTAGTCCTATCTGGGCTCCAATTCCCAAGTTATTACATAAGAATCCTAAGTATCTACTCTACACCCCCTGCTGCTGATAAATCATTTTGCCTATGTCAAATTTCCCAGCTGCTACAGGACACAGTATCTCAAGCTTTGATCCAAGTACTCAGGGGTAGGGTCAGGCAGATTTCTGAGAGCTCCACGACAGCCAGGGCTACATAGTGACACACTGTCCCACAGACAATGGGGGGGGGAACCCCAAACAAAACAAAACACCACCCCCCCAGGCAACTTGTCCTTCTGTAATTAGGTGGTGTCACCTTGGTCCAGTGGAAATGGGAAGGTTGTTTAGAAAAGGGTCCATTGAAGAGCAAACAGATACCATGTCAGCAGTATAGAAACTATTGTCTCCTCACTAACAAAATGTCTAGCAGAAACAAAGAAAGAAAGACAATATGTTGATTGCTTTTGTCATCGGGACACTTTTCTTCCTTTCTTTTTTGAGATGGGGGGGAGGGGGTGTTTCCTAGCCCAGGATGGCCTCGGTCTTACTGTGTAGCTAAGGGTGACCTTGATTACTTGCCCTTTCTGCCTCCATGGGGCTGGTAAATCAGGTGTGTAGGACTCTCGCTGGCTTAATATTTGGTCTTTAGACACCACAGAAGCAGTCTTTGGGTTTTACTGTGGGGATAGCCAGTGCAGTCAGTGGCTCCTCCTTTGCTTTCTGTGGAGACTTTGCATACAAATGTGAGGGAGAGGTCTCAGTCTGCAGAATGGGGTACCCTTCCTCCTCTAGGCAAAGATGTGTCTTTCTGCTGCTGGGGGATTAGCAACAAAGTATGTCTCCTTCTGCTTGTCCTTCCCAAGGATGACATACACTAACCATCACAGCAGAGGGAAGTACCCTCACTTTCATGGTGCAAATCTCTAATGTGATTTGAAACTGCTTAATTTTGCCTTCAAATCCCTGGAGGCTGCAGGTGCTGTGCATCTGTCTAAACTGAGGTAAAGTCAAGACAGGACCCCTGGCCTCAAACTGACGGTACATTCACAGGGGGTACCATTGGAGGGTGGTAGTGCTGAGGCTACTTGTCTCCTTGATGTTGGCTACGGTGGGATGCCTTGGAACCTCTGGAGAGAGGTTCAACTAATGAAGGTGGAGATGGCAACATCTGGGATCTACTGTGTGTGAAAAGCACGGGACTTAACGTGATTTATCCCGGTACTTGCTTTTGTCTGTCTCAGTGGGAGAGAGCTTTCTAGAATGTATATCATCAATACTTAAGGCCTGTATCTGATGACTCTGGTCGATCTGCATGTGTGGAGACCTTGGAAGGACATTGGCTGGGACTTGCATTCCTCATCTAGGGTGGAATTTAGGTGTTTCGAAGTGTTCGTGGTCATCCTGGTCTTGAGAATTTGAATGGCCAAAAGTCAACAAGAGACCTTGAAGTTAGACTCAAGACCCATTTGACACCATGCAGACACAGACAGGAACTTCATGGGGCTATTGCGAGGATCTAAGTGGACAAGGCAAAGCAGCATGCTTAGTATGCCTGGCACACTGTGAGCTGAAGGACCAGCTCAGTGTCCTTCAGCATTTCCTCCCTGTGCACAGGCAGGGAGTAGCTCCTGTAATGCCAGCACTTGGGGTTGTGAGGAAGGAGACTAGTGAGCTTGAGACTAGCCTGGGTTATGTAGAAGGTCCTGTGTCAAAATAGTAATCTTCTCTTACTGGAAAGAAAATATCCACCTAGAAGTAAGTCATGCTCCTCGGCACCCACAACCCTGATGGAGCAGCAGGTTTAGGATTATATTTTGTTGGGGGATGTTGCTGAGTCACGCAGTGATGGCTGAGTGTACCATCTCCTCAGGTGATAAAACCAACTGAGAAGATAATGTCAAGAAACACTGGGTTCCTGGCCAAATTTTGCCTGTCACTATGCATAATTTGGGGGATGATGTTCCTTCTGCCCAGATCCTTAACTTTAGTTATTCTAGAGGGACTAAAAGACAAAGTGACATCTAAAATACATCTCCTTTGAATATATCATGATTTGTTTATAGAAAGTGTTGAGAATTTCAAACATAAATGGAACTCATTTAACCTGTGTCTTAACATTCCTCATAGAGGGCCTGGTGCTGAACGTCTCTGTTGGGGGTGGGTGGTAAAGTGAGCTGTGTGTGTGTGAAGTCTGAGGCACCGGAACCCTGGAGCTTGTCTGTTGTATGAGGTTTCTGGCCTGGACTTTCCGGTCTAGTATCATGGACCAGACTTCCCGGCCTAGCCTGGTGGGCCAGACTTTCAGACACACAGTCCCATAGTCCCACTGAAACATACAGATGCTTGTATTAATTGTACGCTGATTGACCTAGGGCCCAGGCAAATAACTTTCTAGCTCTTGCTTTAACCCATGACTCTCTTGTTTAGCCATGAGGCTCAGTACCTTTTCTCAGAGCAGTATAGTTGTCCTCTGCTTCTTCTGGCTTCTCTGTGGCATTCCTGTTCCCAGAGTTTTCTTAGTCTGGTAGCCCCGCCCACACTTCCTGTCTGCCTTTGTCTAATCAGCATTTTTATTAAATCAGTGGGCGGGACAATTATTTACAATGGAACAACATAATCCCACCACACTTGTCTCTGTTGGGGACGGGAGTGGGTTGGGGATATAGGGGTTGAGGTGGGCTATGTATCTATGAGGTTCGAAGTTCAAATCCCATTCCTGACACTTCCTAGTTATGGCCAAAATACATTCGTTTATTTGTTCATTGACACAAACAAGTACTTTGGTGATCATAGGGTGGACACTAGGCCTGCCTTCTAAGAGTCCAGTCCTGTGGGGACAATAGTACTTTGAGCAAGGAAGAGCTAGTGTTATGAGCTCTTAAAACAGGATGCCTTAGTGTGGTCTGGGAAGGCAAAGGTCCGGGAAGACTTTCTAGGGGAAGCTATGCATAAACTGAAATCCCCTCCCTTCTCCGGTGCTAAGCATTGAGTAGATCAAGCAATGTTCTATCTGTAAGCCACATCTCTATGCTCAAGCAGGAAGAAAATCCTGCAGGAAATATAAGAAGAAAGACACGGGCTGAGAGAAATAACTCTCCCGTATAGAAGCTAAGAGGTTGGAAGTAAACAAAGAAGCTCAGAGAAGTTCAGATGGAGGAGACCAGGAAGGGAATGGTGAGGGGGAGGAAGGGGGTAGTGGGAACCTCATTTGAAAAAGAATTTGTTTTCTTAATTATAGAGAATAGACTCATTCCTCAAAGTAGCAGGAGCCTCAAATTGTACAATCGAGTTTCACAAAATTGTCTATAGGTGTCTATAGAATAATGTGTGACATCGCTCAGGAAACAAGAAGAGAGGATATTGGATGTTTTCATCTTAAGTAAGTGATAAATGTTTGAGGATATAGATGCTTTTACCCTGTTTGGACTTATGCAATATATACATAATAAATCTGTGTGGTATCTCATTACTGCACATGATGCTTATATTTTAATGTATTAGTCAAAATGGGTTTTTAGAAATTGGACCATATTGTGGAGAATGGCTGAGTGAGAGGAGAAAGGCAGGAGAATGTGAGAATGATCCAGACATTGCTCGGGTAACTCTCTCTCTCATGGCTGGGTCTTTGTTAGGGTATGTCTTTGTGTCCCAAGTCCTTAGAATGTACGGAGATGGCACACACCAGAAAATCAGTCATTGCTCCCTGAATACAGTGTAACTCCACTCACAATGGCTGTTGAGTGGAGGGATTTTTGGAGACTTCAAATATATTTTTTTGACTCAATCTAAAGAATTAATAATTAATCAAATGGGAATTTAGAATAATCTCCCTTAGGTTCTGGGTTGAACCTTTTAACATCAGATGAAGCAAAGGTAACTATTATGGTTTGAATGTGAAGTATCTCCCACAGGTTCATACATATGTGTGTGTGTAAAATGTCGATAGTAAAATTTATATGTATATATGTAAAATTTATTTTTGGTTTTCATGACATCTTGACTGCAGTTTTTCCACGCCCCTTCTCTCATTCCTCCTCACCTCCCCTATTGCAAGATCTATTCCTCTTCCATTTCCTTTCAGAAAAGAGCAGGCCTCCCATGGATGTCCGTTTAATACAGCATAACAAAATACAATAAGACCAGACACAAACCTTCGTATTCAGGTTTGGCAAAGCTGGCAAGGCATCCCAATAAAAGAAAAAGGGTCCCAAGAGCAGATGGAAGAGTCAGAGACACCCCCACTCCCACTGTTAGGGGTCCCATAGAAACACCAAGCTAACAACCGTAACATATGCAGAGGACCTAGCACAGACCCATACAGGTTTCACGCTTGCTGCTTCTGTCTCTGAGTCCACGTGAGCTCTGCTTAGTTGATGTCTGTGTGTCCTGTTCTCCTGGTGTCCTCGACCCCTCCGGCTCCTACAATTCTTCCTTCTCCACTTCTGCGGGGTTTCCTGAGCTCCAAGGGCAGGGACCTGCTGGAGATCTCCGATTTGGACTTTCTCTCCACCTTATGTTTGGCTGTGGGTCTCTGTATCTACTCCCATCAGATGCTGGCAGAAGACTCTCTCGTGATCGGGCTGGGCACTGATGTATGAGTACGTAAGAATATCATTAGAAATCATTTTGTTATTATTTTTTCTATCCTATGTCTCTGAGATATCCAACCTCTCATTTCTGATCATACAAGAAGTATCAGGCAAGGACTCCCTCCCACGGCTTGGACCTCAATATACAAGTTGGCTGCAATCACAAGTTTTATACCAGCAACACCCTGGCACATGTTGCAGGTGGGATAGAGTATTGGTCGAAGGTCTTGTGACTTGGTTGGTGTCCCAGTTTTGAAGCATGTTGTAGTATTTTGGAGGCTTCAGAGCCCTTAGGTAGCAGTGTCTGGCTGACAGAAAATCACCATTAGATTTGGGCCTTTGAAGGTTCTGTCTACCCTGACTCTGGCTGTGGTGTTGGCCTGATATGGTCTGCTTCTGCCACATGTGTCCACATATTTCCATCTGTGTCTTGATGTAAATGGACCAACACCTCTCTGAAACTGTGAGCTCACGTACCCCCTTCCTTCCTTGATCATTCTTTGGGAGGCTATTTTTGTTACTAAGAGTAACAAAGTAACAAAGTGCTTGGAGACATAATCAATATAGCGATGTTCTCTGCTGTGAAACCCTCTTAACTCAAGCGTCTGCTTCCTCACCTCTCAAACAGGACTGACTTTTCACATCTGCTAAGAATGTAAAGGTTTGCCTGGTGCTGGACTCAGGGACGATCAGTGTGTCTGACATAAAGGATCTCTTGTCTACAGGGTGCCAAGACAGTTGTAGGACATGTGGGAAGAGTCTCTTCTATTTCCCCAAAGTCTCTAGGGACGGAGACCATCCCCAGAGATGACTGTGGCATCAGAAGAGACAGCAACACAAAGGGATATATTCAGCCCGGAAATGAGACAAGCGACCGCGATTGCTAATTTGAGCTTATTTTCTAAAAACGCGCTGTGATTCTCAGTGTAGTGCACTCACCTGCAAACCTGGTCCTTAACGAGCCACTCTGTTCATTGTTGGTGTGAGGGCTTTATTGGTTGGAGGGGCAGGGGGCAACGAGGCTTTCTGCAGCCAAGGAGTATGGGGGGGGGGGGTAAATATAGCAGAAAGTTAGTTTGCTCTTCGAGCTCCTGATCAGCACAGCTTTTCAGGGTGGTTACTTCAGCCCCATTTTCTAGGAATCATGCCTGCTAATAGACTGGAGTGATATCATTGAGGCTTCTTTTTTTTTTCTGTAGAAAAAAAATGGAACAATTTATTGGGCATGGTGGGCATATGTCTGACATCCAGGACATGGGAGACTGAGGCAGGGGGATTACCAGTTGTGCTCAACCTGGATTACATAGCAAGTTCAAGGCTAACCTGAGAGAGATCCTGTCTCAAATCCAGAAAATAAGACACTCCCGGCGCTGCTTTGCCACCCATGCCCAGAACTTCACTTCTTAGTGAATGAGAAGAACTGGTCATAGCCAGTTTCTTGGAGAGAAACAGAAGGGTAAACTACTTCTAACCTAAAGTCTAGAACTCATTCTCGGTGAGGATGGTGTTGTAAGAAGTTTCTGACCCTGCCTGGATCTGAGACCTAGAACAACAATCCCAAATAATCACACAAAGTCTTATATTAATTACAAACTATTTGGCTTACGGCTCAGGCATATTGCTTGCTAGCTCTTACAACTTAGCCCATTATATTCTGCTTCATGGGAAGCTGGATAAGTCTCTCAAACTTTTACACTTTAACGTCTAAGTGAGTAATTTTTTTCTAAAGCGGTCACTAGAAAACTATAACTATCTCATCTTCAGCTCTCTCAGAGACCCAAGAAGGAAATAATATTAGCTAAGTAAATAGGACATGCAAGCAAGCAACTTCCAAAAAAAATGTAAAAAATCAAACAGCTGACTGCCTGGACAGTCACCCAAGGTTCTTCTGTATTGTTGAAGCATCTATCTTTGGCCTACAGGCCTAACATAACTGACAGACCTCTCTGTGAAGCAGGAGGATATTCTTAAAGACTTTCTATTTTCTTCTGGAAGTTCTTTTGTGTTCTGCTTGTCCATTTTGAACATCATTCTGTCAGCAGTCGAGGCAAGGGCACTCTCTTGCCCAGTGGGTAACTTTTGCCACAAAGAAGGTCAACTCCAAATGGAGTTTCTTTGATGCCCATAATCATCTCTGAAGTACATTGGTGCTGCCAGGGACATATGTCTCATTGTCATAAAAATAATAAGAACCAATGTTATTAAAATACCTTAAATACTATATTCTGTAAATCTCTGAAGTGTTTGAAGAAGACTTGTTCACCTAATATATATATCTTTTTTTGACCTTGAAAATATATCTAATATAACTATAAGTTTGATTGTATTGACTAATTACTAACTTGCATTTTTATATCCTAATAGTTGGTAATAATAACTTTCAAGGACTAACAATTTGCACTACATTGTTAGATGAACTGTATAGATACAATACCTTGAACAACCATAGAAATATACGTATAGTAACAAAAGTAATCTCAGCTTTGTATCAATACACACAGTTTGTATACAATATGCAAAAAATCCAACCCAATGTAAAATATTTAAAATTAGTAATTGCTTTTTAAAAGTAGATTCAATAATCTACCTTTATATCATGTCATATCTGTATCCCCTTTTTTCTTTTTTTTCAAACAAGAACCCTAAATCTAATCTCTTTTGTTCAGCTTTTTTTAACCAATAACAATTTATAACCAATTACCTAAACAATGACAATCATCCATAACCGACTGAAAGACCAAAAACCACCTACCTACCTCTTCGGAATGTGAGTGCCGTGTTCTTAAATTTACTTCCTGCTGTCACAGACAGTCAGTCATTCTGTAAGGAGCGACCATCTAGGCAGTGGTGGTGCACACTGTTAGTCCCAGCACTTGGGAGGCAGAGGCAGGAGGAGCTCTGTGAGTTTGAGGCTATCCTGGTCTACAAAACAAGTTCCAGGACAGCCAGGACTGTTACACAGAAAACCCTGTCTGGAAAAACAAACAGACAAGGCTGGAGAGGTAGCTCTGTTCTCTGATATTTCAGACTAATTTTATTAAATATAAAGTATATCACCATGGAATGAGACCCTTGATTCATGTTTCTTGACTGAATCATGAATGAATGAAGGAACACACAGCAGAAGGCTGGTATTGCAGAGTGAGTCCTTAGAGGAGAATTGTTTCTCCCTGTAGGCTTAAGCATAGAGGATTTGACTCCTCCTGTTCGAAATGACTTGTTTGGGAGGGTGACAGTTTATAGACTATTAAAGTGAGTAGGAAAACCGGCGCTCATCCCTAGGAGGGGCCTGGAGGACTCGGGTGGTTTTTACCCAGGCTTTCATATAGACTTCAAAAGCAGGAGAGGTGTCATCAGGGGGCGATTCTGACTTTTATGGTTTGAGAAAGTTTCTTTTTCACATAAAAATATTTGTTAAAAATACAAATGAACAAATAAGAATTTTAGAGGTGAATCTGAGTGCCAGACTGGTTCTAATGGTGTTTAGAGAATCACTCACTTCCTCTGAACTCTCTATCAGACCTGTGAGAGGAGCCTGGGGGAGCTCTCATCCTGAGCGCCATGGGGATGAAAGCCTAGTGTCTGAAATGGGGGGAGTTGTTGATAAATGGCATATTCTGCTGCTGTTATTAGCAGTGATGATAACAGCAACACATGGGAATATGACAAATCGGGGTATGCAGAGGTCCCTTATATCCGGGACAGTCCTTGAATCTGATTTTATTTATAACCTGTCTGCTTTTACAGGGTGGCTTAACATATTGATTCTCTAAGACCATATGGCTTAGCTCTGTTACAGAGGCCTTTTTAATAAACTCCTCTTACTGATGGTTTGTGTGGGAGTAGCACCATGGCTTCAGTCATGAAGGGATGATAAGAGCTTGTACTTGCCATTTTCTAAGCATTTCCTATGCACCCATTTGTCCATAGAACAAACTCATTACATTCCGTCATCCCTCTCCACAGAGGAAAAAACAAGGGTAGGCTGGGGAAATTCTTTAAAGCCATGTGATTGGTAAGAGACTCAAACTCGGGAATCCTGCTACAAGTCAGGATAGGTGAGAAGTGGGAGAGAGGAAGACACAGAAGGACAGTGAGGCTTGGAAGAGAGATGGGTACCATTGTGGTCTGGTGGCTCCCATCAGAACCCAGTGGGGCATAGCAGGCTGGAAATGGAGTGTGTCTTGCCACTATGGTGGATGCCAGAGACTCCTGTGAAACAGAGTGCAGGCAGGGCCAGAGGAAAGGTTGCCATGGATACCTGAGGATACTAAATAAGGGACCACTAGTTTTTCATCTCCATCCAGTCCCGTTGTCTACCACAGTAAAATGATCTTTTCTGCTAAAGTAGAGTGCACAAAAACTCTGTCCTGAAAAACAAACAAACAAAGAAAGGCTGGAGAGATGGCTCTGTCCTCTGATACTCCAGAGGTTTGCAGACTGGAGACAGTGCTTCTCAGTCTGAAGTGAAGTTGACCGTGTGTCCACACCTGGGCTGATGGGTATATGCAGGAAGTGTCAAGTCCAGCTCTATGAAGGAAGGAACGCGCCCTTTGCGCTGGCTTTTCCTCTTCTGCTGGAATGGCAGCTGAGGTGATGGCTGATACAAAGTAACACGGAGAAGTGGCTGCTCACAGGAGGAAAACTGGAGACTCTGTGGTGATGGAGGACACACTCTGACCAAGTGTGAAAGATGACAGCACGACCAAAAGTCTGGGGAAAGGAGCACAACGCCTGTGTGTGGGAACGGGGAGGATTTCTGGAATTGTTGCCTAAGCTGAAGGAGATGACAGCCAAGAGGAAGGTAAGGAGAAGCATGTGGTGATACACTGTATACAATGCAGTGATACAATATGTCACCACAGAAGGAAGTTCCAGAGGGAGCATTGGAGTGGCTTGTGGTGGGGGGCAGAGTCAGAGGGCTCCTTGGGGCAGGTGCCCTGGCACACTCCAAGTCCTGCCCAGAGTGTCAGAATTGAGAACAATGCTAATGCACTGGAGAAGATTCAGTTCAACACTAATGAAATCACATGTAACCCTTCTCTGGAACAAGACGGAAGGAGGGCTGGGCCAAGCCTGAGAAACTCCACAGTTCGTATTTACATAAGCAACATTACATATCCACCACGACAGGTTCACCCACACACATACCACACCACACTATGGGGGGGGGGAGTGGATGAAGACCCCAAGCAATTCAAGTCCTAAGTGAATGTGTGTGGTTGACATGGACATGGCTGTGTCAAGGACGCCAAAGGCTCAGAACCAAGAAAATGGCAAAGCCTTCTGTGGTGGTCTGAGTGCAGATGTTGATAGTGTGTGCAGGAAATGGTCACCATAGTGCGCTCCCTGGATGTATATGGTCTGAAGACTCCTCTAGAAGCTACGCCTACTGAGATTAGTACAGCTCATCTCCTTGATCTGGCCATATACCTTAACTTCCATTTTCTTGTTTATCTGCATACAGTAATCATGCTGCCTTGTTCTGCTGTATGTAATAATTCTAACTCCATGTTCAAACCTATATAATAAAATACGGAGCTTCTGGGATATGGCAGTGTCTTCAACCAAGATCCCAAGACACCTGACTCCAGAATTAGGTTACTTCTGCCGGCGTTTTATCATCTTTTCATTTTCTTGCTTCCCTGTTAGGTGTGTCTTTGGAGCCATTTGAGAGGACTTACTACTCATCATACCACATATACTCCATACATGCACTATGTCACATACCACATATACTCCATACATGCACTATGTCACATACCACATATACTACATACATGCACTGTCACGTACCACATACACTACATACATGCACTATGTCACGTACCACATATACTACATACATGCACTATGTCACATACCACATATACTCCACACATGCACTATGTCATGTACCACATATACTCCATACATGCACTATGTCACGTACTACATATACTCCATACATGCACTATGTCACGTACCACATATACTACATACATGCACTATGTCACATACCACATATACTCCACACATGCACTATGTCATGTACCACATATACTCCATACATGCACTATGTCACGTACTACATATACTCCATACATGCACTATGTCACATACCACATATACAACATACATGCACTATGTCATGTACCACATATACTCCATACATGCACTATGTCACATACCACATATATTGCATACATGCACTATGTCACATACCACATATACTCCATACATACACTGTGTCACATACCACATATACTCCATACATGCACTATGTCACGTACCACATATACTCCATACATGCACTATGTCACGTACCACATATACTACATACACGCACTATGTCATGTACCACATAGACAGCTCTCGCTCACACACACCACAGCACCCACATTTGATACGCTCATCCAATCACATGCACCCCTACCTTTATATCAAAGATTGGTGCAAATACAGATGGGCCCTGCAGCTGGGGGTTGGAGAGCAATGCCTTCAGCCTTTGTGGCTGATTGAGGGTCAAAGTGGAGCTTGTAAAAATATCTTTTCTGGAGCACACCCAATAGCATAATGGAGCATAAGTACAAGGTGTTACATTGGTTTCTGTCCCATGTGGGGGGAGAGCCACAACTCTCCCCTCATCTTTCTCAATTTCACAGCCCCCAAGTTCTAAAATGGATTCTGTTCTGGCCTTTTTTATTGGTGAACGCCTTTCATCCATAGCACACAAGGCTCTTTTGCAGACTGTCCTAGAGGAACATTCTGTGCCTTCTGGATGGGCATGCACACCTAAGGAAAGACAGTTTTAATTTTTATATTCTGGATCAATTTCAAAGTAAAAGCTAAGGTAGAGGGACCAGAGCTTTGTCCTCAGACACCAATATTTATGAATTACTAAGTTAGTGAAGATTCTTGCCAAGGGGAGGAAGCCCTTTGCACTGAGAGCCCTGTCTGGTTGGAGCTTGTATTAGTGACTTTCTTGTCCCTATGACAAGACAGCTGACAGGAAGCAAATTGCGAGAGGAAATGTTGTGTGATATTTGGTTTGTGTTCTGACAAATAAAGCCTGGAGGTCAGAGGCAGAGCCAGCCACTAGTTAACCACAGAAGCCAGGCAGTGGTGGTGCACACCTTTGATCCCAGCACTTGGGAGGCTCATGCCTTTAATGCCAGCACTTGGGAGATGAAGACAGGAATAGAAGGCATGTGGAGACAGGATCTCAGCTCCTTTCAGTCGGAGGATCTAGAGAAGTCATTGGTGGGTTGCTCCTTTGCTTGTTTAATCTTTCAGGTTGTTACCGTAACATCTGATTCCATGGTTCTTATTGACAAGACTAATTAGGTTCATGCTCAAGGTAAGATGTATATTGGCTCACAGTTCAAGGGTACAGTCCCTCACGTTAGGAAAATCATAGCAGCAGGAACTTAAGACAGCTGGTCACACAACATCCAGTCACAAAATAGGGATATGAGCTCTGGTGCTCAGCTGACTCTCTCTCCTTTATATTCTGTTCAAGACCCCATCTTATGGGATGGTGTTGCCCATTTTCAGAGTGGTCCTTCCCCCCTCAGGTAAATATTTGAACACACGGATATACCTGAGATAGGTTTCTAGGTGACTCTAAATGCAGTCATGTTGCTAATGAAAATCAACCTCCATGAAAGGGTACTCTCTGTGTTATGTGGGAGTTTGCTAGAGTTGTCAGACAAAAGACCACACGAGGTGGGTCCAGCTGCAATGTACTGTCTCACCATGGAAAGTGGAAAGCCAAGATCAAAGCACGGACTGGATTGTTTTCTTCTGTCTTTGGTTTCTAGATGGCATCTTCTCTCTGTCTTCACATGGCCAATGTGCATCTGTGTCCTAAAATTTATTCTTCCAGAAGCCAATTGGATCAAGACCTCCAAAAGCCCCTATTTGAACTATGATCCTCTTTAAAGGTGGATCTTAGATGTAGTCACGATCTGAGATCCTGGGCTAGGCTGCAGCATCCACATTTTGACAGGGTCACATCTATTGTTCTCAATGCTCAACTATCCTATTTGGGTGGTGCTTATAAACAACCCTCCATGACACCATGGCAATTGCCACTGTGGCTGACCCCCAGACTGAGTGTCCCTGATCGAATGAGTCTGGGGCCATCTGGTTGCAACAGCCACATCTGACCATTATTTATCTGGGCTTTGATGTGATGCTATAGGGGAGGGCCCCTCTTCCTCTGGGTTGGTCTCTCTTCACCACTTTGCTGACAGGTTTGCCATGGCAACCAATGACTGGGAAGAGATAACCCAGGGAATGGCAGGGTCAGCTGCACATCATTTCTCCCAGCTTCCTGGATGATCTCACTGTGATCTGGCTGATAGGTTCCTAGAGTGGAGTTTATTGAAAATGATCTTTTTTTGTGCATGTTCTTTGGTTATGGGTGTCTATTGTGTATCTGTGTATACATGAATGTGTCTGTGTCTATGTATGTGCCTATGTATGTATATGTGGTGTGCATCTGTGTCCATAAATGAATGTGTCTGTGTGTCTTTCTGTGTTTATGTATGAATATGTGTCTGTACATGTCTTTGTATGTCTGTATGTGTGTGTGTATATATATATATATATATATATATATATATATATATATGTTTGTACATGAGTATAAGTGTATGGGGGGTGTGTGTGTATGTGTGTGTGTGTGTGTGTGCATACATGTATTTGAGTGGGCACAGCAATTCCTTCCAGGCTACTGCCAAGTGAGGATCCCTCCGTACTTTGAGAAGATGTGGCTACTGTATCTGGGACTGGGTCATGTCTGTTGACTATGTGCTCTCTCTCTACCTGCCCTATACTCTAGTTAATCTGTAGCTCAGCTTTAGAGGAGCTGGGGGTTTTAAACAAGGCTCTTCCGGCATTCTCCACAGCTGGCAATGATGATCCCAGACTTTCTACCAATCCTGAAAGCAGAATCCCTCTGCTAAGCATCTCATGGTTGGGAGTATGTTTTTTGTCAGTCCCAGCCCCTCTTCTGGAGACATCCATGTGTCAGGAGCAGCAGTTAGAAATGGACAGATGAGCAGCAGTGGGAAATAACTCATTAGTCAGGGAGATGACTCACTGAATCATCTGTGATGTCCCTAGGTCCTGAGGGCTTGGTGAGACAGTGTCTATGTGTGAGAGACGCTTGGGTGTCTGTTGTCTCGAGGGCTCTGAGACCTTGTGAGACAGTCAGTGTGTGGGAGGGGCCTGGACAACAAGGAGATGCATCAATGTTTCCTCAGTATAAGGCAGGCTGATGCTTTGAGAGGGGCCCAGGTGGTCCCAGATTTCTGCAGCCCATGGAGCCTGGCATGAGGGCTATAGTCTTTTGCATGTTTTTTCTTTGTCCATGCAACATGCTGGGGCCCTGCTTTGTGCAAAGTTCGCCTTCTCAGCTCATTTCTCTACTGTAATTTATAAAGTTCTCTGGCTGACAGACATTGCCTGGAGCAGCCTGTATGGCTTCCCACGGGTCTGTCAGAGGTGAGTTCTCAACACAAAGGCTGAAGCCCAGCTCTTCTCGCTCTCCACCTTGGGAGCCACCTGATAGCAGCTGCCAAGGACAGGTCTGATTTCTGGACCTGTTCCCATTTTCTTGGTGGTCTCACTTCTTTGCTCATTCCTTCCTTCCTTCCTTCCTTCATTCATTCCTTTAACAAACATTATCAAGTACCAATGATATATTATTATACATAGCAAAGCTGCACTCTGGGATCATAGAAATAAGTAAAGATCGTTTTGTTGGTACTTGTGGTTTAGTGTGAATAAGTGGTTGGGGGAGGCATATATCTGCATTTAATACATAATTATGAATTTGCATGGAATTTTAAATTTCATTTCTAACTGGAAACTCAATCACTTTGAGACAACCCCACCCTATTCTGAACCTTTTTCTTGGATGAAGAGAAGTGTGAGTATTGAGGATGTACCCTTGAAACTATTTTTAAGTGTACACACACACACACACACACACACACACACACACACACACACACACACACACACACCATGGTAAGGGTACTCTCAGAGGCCAGAATAGGATCTAGAGTTATAGATAAGTTAGAGCAACCACACATGTGTGGCATCTGGAAGAGCAGTAGGTGTTCCTAACCACTGAACCACCTCTAATATAGAACCACAATTGAGTATTCTTAAATGTATCACATAAAGTACACAGGGTGGCGATGAAAATCTATGATGTAAATGTAGGGGGATTTATGTTGTTCAATTGTAAATAATTGTCCCACCCACTGGTTTAATAAAAAGTGCTGAATTGGCCAAAGGCAGACAGGAAGTGTGGGCGGGGCTACCAGACTAAGAAAACTCTGAGAACAGGAAGCACAGAGCAGAATGCCAGAGAGAAGCCAGAAGAAGCAGAGGACAACTATGCTGCTCTGAGAAAAGGTACCGAGCCCCATGGCTGAACAGGATAAGAGTCATGGGTTAGTTTAAGGGTAAAGAGTTAGCAAGTTATATGCCTGGGCCTTAGGCCGATCAGCCTAAAACTATTGTAAGCATCTGTGTGTCTGCGGGTCTGTGGGTCTGCGGGCCTAAACCTTGAGGCTAGGCCCGAAAGTCTGGGCCAGAAACCTCTTACTACATGTAAATGTTAGGATACTGAGTGCTCTGGGATTGATTTGTGCAGTGGCATGATTTAGCAGTAAGGTGATCACAGCTGTGATTCCCAAGTTCCGATGAGTATCAACATCAACACAAAGTCCCAGGTGGTGCAGATGGCACTTCCCTTTTAGTCAGCATAGTGGTTTGTTAGCTGTGTCAGTCAGCCAGCACCTCAGTCACCAAGATCCTAACCTCAGCTATGCTCCTTCCTACAGTTTCAGAATATGGAAGTCACACCCCCTCCTAGACAACAGGAAGTGACTTTTGCACATACACCCTACAGAAGAAGATGGAGACATTGGAGTTGTTATTCATAAGAAGACAAGCTTTCAACTAGCCCACACTCCCTCATTGGGTGTCCCTTTCTCTCAATAGCTCAGTAGGTACCTGCCTCACACAGTTCTGTGACAAGCAGAGTGACCTCAAGGTATCCAATCCTCTAACACCTACATAGTTATTATAGCAACACAGTAAGGGATGTTATTTCTGTTTGCATTAGAGTTTCCTGCTGTGGGCTGGGACTCACATCCAATCAGAAAGTGGTTGGTTCTTCCTATAACCTTCATGCCGCAATTGCACCGGTGGGTACATCTTGCCTGGTAGGTCAATACTGTAGCGTGTAAGGTCCCGCCCTACGTAATACCACTGATGACTTTTCTCCCCCATCATTCTACATAACATCTTCATGAACTACGAAAGCTCTCAGGTCAGTTCCAGCTTGTTTTCCCTATGTCTATACGGAAGTGGGTTGTATCTTTGGCAACAGGGTCTTATCATCTAGTTATGATGGGCTGCCCAGAGCAATGGTGACAGTCTGTGTTGTTCTGAGTGGAGGGACGCAGGGGCCCTAATTCATAGGCACACATATCATGCCTAGGACACAGACTTTTATTTAATAACTCATGACATAATTGTTTGAGAGAGTCTTGCTTTGTAGTCTATGCTAAGCTTGACCCATAGAAAACCTCCTATCTACCACTGTCTGTCAATTGGTGAGATTAAAGGCTTGAGCCACCATGCGTAGATGTCCTGTCTTTAATCAACAAGTCAAATGTTATCACACCCTTTACCTCACCCTCTTGTGACATTCTTGCTTTTAATGTCCTTATGGTGGTGTTCACAGCCCCTTATTAGGGGCTCTTTTCTACCTGGCTTATCTCCACTTCCTAGTAACACCCAAGAGAGCCTGATAATCCACCTCTTTTTAGGAATACACAACTCCTTTCTGCTTCCTGACTTAGCATGTGGAATCATTCTGTTGGGATTTAGAAAGTTTAAAGATTTCTGGCAGATTCCAGGGGCATACACCTTTCCTGCCCTTGAATGGGCAGTGGGTATTAAAACATAGGCACACATGCACATAGACAAACATGCACACAGGCAAAAATGTACATAGGTACACATTCACACAGACACACAGGCATATATATGCATGAAAACCCAGAAGCTTAGCAACCTGACAGTGGGCTTTCTGCATGAATGAGAGTTTCATTAATCTGTAAGCATTTTGGAAAGGAGCAAATGTGTTTCTTTTTTACAAACCACTGCGTATTCTTTGAACTTAAGTTCTGGGTGTGCTGTGTTCCTGGAGGCCTTAGTGAATTTGTGCCTATGCACATATTTGTCTGCGTGAGTGTGTGCATATATGCCATGTGCATGTGTGCCTGCATGCCTGTGTGCATGTATGACTGTATATATAGTTTTTCCCACAGACTTAGAATTGTGAGCTCCTCAATTATGTAAGCTATTGGAATAATAATCAACCTGTGTTGTAATGAGGTTTCTGGCCCTGGGCGGCCAGAGGTGTAGACTTACAGACTTGTAGCCAACCTGTGCTTTATAAACTGGGTTCTTACATGTTACTGGTGGGAGCAAGAACATGCATGCGAGATGAGACCGGATTTGTTCTGTCTCTATCAGGTGTGATTTGTGTACATTAAAGAGAGAGAAGATAAAGGAAGGGCAGAAAGGTGGAGGGAGGGAGAGGTTTGTTTGGGTTTGAAGTTTCTTGGTCTTTAAAAATGTGTTTACTGCCTTCACAGTTTCTGTTATAGTATACCATACTAGATCTTTAATGATGCTTTAAAAAATGTGTTTACGTTACTTGACGGAAGGATGTGCCATCTGAACAGTGTAGTAAGGACTCATAAAACTGAAGAAGAAAACAGAGAACCTGTGCAGTGGTGAAGCTTAGTGGTAGAGAGAGGACTTGCCTAATGTTAGTGAGGTTTTGGGCTCATTTTCAGTATGGGAACAGAGGAGGGGAGGGAGAGAGAGAGGGAGAGAAAGACCTTTCACCAGTAAGATCTACAGCTGATATATAATGATTTCCTCTTAATTGAAATACTTCCTCCCGGAAGGAGGAGGAAGACCTTGAAGACTCAAGAACTCAACAAAGCTTACAAGTCTCATAAAAGGTACAAGATCCACTGGCCTCTTCCCAAGGATATACAAGCAGAAGCAGCAATCCCTGGGGAACAGCACTCTAACTGTTGAGCTGCCTGCCGGTTGTGCGAAGGCTTCGTGGTGCTACTTCCATCATTAACGAGAGGGTGAGATTTTGCAGTGATGCTGTTACTTGAGGGTGCCCGCACTTCTCTTAGCATCTCCCCTGTGCTCTGTGAGGAAGCCCAACAACTCCCTGGTTCACTAGGTTGGACGTTGATGGAGTCCTTCCTCCCTTCAGTGTATCATTGCTGTGATAGAACACCACGGTCAAGGCTTATGGTTTTTTTTTAAGTGTTTCATTGAGCTTCCAGAGTGTGTGAATCCATGATGGTGGAGCAAACACATGGCAGCAATCAGGGAAAACTGAGAGCTCACGTGGTAAAGAGTGACAATAGTGAGGTGCACTGGGGATGGCTTGGGTGTTTCTGAAGGCTCAAAGCCCACCCCCAGTGACACACTTCCTCCAACAAGGCCACACCTCTAATCCTTCTCAAACATTTCCACCAATGGAGGACCAAGCATTCAAACCTATGAGCCTGTGGGGCTCCTTCTCATTCAAACCACCACATACGCCCTAACTGGAATGAATGAATGTTTGTTCACATATCTCCATTAAAAGTCAAAATAACCACAGAAATATGGAAAGGTGTGTTTAATACTATTAGGGGCCCAACTCAAAATGGCCATGGGAAGCCCCCCCACCCCCATACCAGAATGGCTGAAACCTAAAACATTGCAACAACAGATGTTGGAAGAGGTTGTGGGCCACCAAGAATTCTTGTCTACAGCTGGCAGGAGTACAAAATCACACAGCACTCTTCGGAAAATAGTTGGGCAATTTTTTGGATAACTAAGCTCAACGTGACCCTTGCCTGTTGGTTTTCATAGCCACATAATAACAGAGTCACACAGAAACCTGCACACAGATATTTGCAGCAGTTTTTAAAATTATGGCCAAAGCTTGGAGTCATCCAAGATATTATAGGTGCATGTCTAAAAAAATAAAAAGCATGATAATACATTAGAGAATTGAATATTATTTAATTCTGGGAAAATATTCTGGGTGGACAGAGATGAGGACAGTGAAACTATATGACAATAATGTGGGAACATCTTACATATTTGTTCAAACCCTCAGAAATCACAACACCCAAGGAAAGCCAATTGTGATTACTTATATATTTGATAGTTATGTAGCAATTTCAGCTTGTCTGTATAACAAATGTGTTACAGTGAAGCTAAATGTTAGTACGTTGGGGTCTGAAGGGATCCAGAGCAATATCCCAGAACCCTCTTCACTTACCTCTGAGAACAAATGTGTTACAGTGAAGCTAAATGTTAGTAAGTTGGGGTCTGAAGGGATCCAGAGCAATATCCCAGAACCCTCTTCACTTACCCCTGAGAAACCGGCCTTCCACCAAGATTATTATCATCTTTTAAAAACAATTATAACACCTCAGTTGGGTGGGGATGGAGAGATGGCTCAGTTGTCAAGAGCACGAATTGCTCTTACAGAGTGTTGGAGTTCGGTTCCCAGCATCATACAAGCAACTCATAATCACTCATAACTCCAGCTCCAGGATTCAGTGCCTTGTTTTGGTCACTAGGTCACTTGCTTGCATGTGTGCATGCCCACACACCAGCGACACAAACACAGATACACATAATTAACGATGTGCATGAGACTCTGAGCTTCAATCCTAGCACCATATAAAAACTGGGTCTGGTGCTGCATGTTTGTATTCCTAGCACTTGAAAAGGAGGTAGGAAGTTCAAGGCCACCCTAAGTTACATGAAATTCTGTCTCAACAGCCACAACGGTCACATAATATGTTGCCAATAACTAATGTATACCACACATTTTCAGCGTTAGCATTTGAAAGGCTTCTTCCTCCTCTTCCTCCATCCTCCTCCCCCTCTTCATGCCCTCCCGCATCCTTCCTTATGATGGTCTGAAAGAAAACGGCCCCCACAGGTTTATACAGAGCAGCACTATTAGGAGGTGTGACCTTGTTGGTGAAGTGTGTCACAGGGATGGGCTTTGAGGTTTCAGATGCCAGGTCCACTGTCACTCTTTCTTCTTGCTGCCTGCTGATCCAGATGTAAAGCTCTTGACTCCTCCACCATCATGTCTGCCTACATGCTGCCATGCTTTCTACCACAATGATTATGGACTAAAGCTCTTTATCTATAAGCCATTCCCAATTAAATGTTTTTCTTTATGAGAGCTGACTTGGTCATGGTGTCTCTTTACAGCAATAGAAATCCTAACTAAGGCACACCTCCCTCTGGCCCTTTCCCTCTCCTGTAGTCATAAGTTTCTGTCCTGCCAACAACTCTCAAATACCTGGCAACCACTTCCCAAGTAATTGACTTGGAGGCTTAATATTTTAGTAAATGCTGGGCCAGTAGCTCAAGCATGTTACTATCTAGCTCTTACACTCAAATTAACCCAAAATTCTTACCTACATTTAGCCATGTGGCTTGTTACCTTTTTTCTCAGTCTAGCATTCTCATCTTGCTTCCCTGTGTGTGGCTAGCATCTGTGGCTCTGCCTTTCTTCTTCCTAGAATTCTCCTAGTATGGTGGCCCCACCTTTACTTCCTGCCTAGCTACTTGCCAATCAGCATTTTATTAAACCGAGTGACAAATATTTATAGTGTACAAGGGCATAGTCCCACAGCACTCTCCCATTCCCTTCTCTCCAGGATCTATGCTGAGGAATAGAATGGGACCATTCAGGGGCTTTCATATGCTAAGCATGTCATATACCTCTGACCTATACTCTAAGGTGTCTCATCTCTCTCTTCCTAGAAAAGTTTTTCTTAGCATGATGGCAGGCTACTGCAGAATTGCGTGGTCTAAGATAGGACAGGAGGTCTAGAGTTCTGAGCTTATCTTGTTCTTACTTCTTTTTTTCTGTGCTGCTCTCCTCCTCCTCCTCCTCCTCCTCCTCCTCCTCCTCCTCCTCCTCCTCCTCCTCTCACCTGGAGGACAGTTGGAGCCCTGGTGCTACAAGGAGCACAGCTGAGAAAGCGCTGGTTTAAAGTTCATAGGCCTGAGTAGGGATGAGAATAATCTGCTATGTACCAGAGCCCCAACAAATGTGGATGGCCGACAAGTGTGCACAGGACTCACAGTTCCCATGCTGCTGGTTCCATCGGATGGGAAGTTCTCTAAAAATGAAGACAGAAACTTCAGATAAACCCACGTGTCATCAGAAGTCTCTTGACAGAAGACTTTATTCTGAAATGAACCAAAAGTAACCATTTGACTTACACTACTCGTAGGAGTAGCAATAGAGGCAGTCGTCGTGGAGAGCCGACCCTCTGACCGGCTGCTGTACTTGCAGAAGCATGTCCAGAAATTCTTGTCGCTGGTCCCTGGAACATGTGTGATGACGGTTACTGCAACAGCATTGGGGATGTGACAAACTAGGAACACCCTAACTGACCACCAGGAGGGAATGGGTAACTTACTGTACAGTCACACTAGGAACACCCTAACTGACCACCAGGAGGGAATGGGTAACTTACTGTACAGTCACACTAGGAACACCCTAACTGACCACCAGGAGGGAATGGGTAACTTACTGTGCAGACTCACTAGGAACATTCTAACTGACCACCAGGAGGGAATGGGTAACTTACTGTACAGTCACACTAGGAACACCCTAACTGACCACCAGGAGGGAATGGGTAACTTACTGTACAGACACACTAGGAACACCCTAACTGACCACCAGGAGGGAATGGGTAACTTACTGTACAGTCACAGAATGGAATACTCTGGTAGCAATGTCAATGAGTGGTGGCTAGGCTGGGTTTCTGAACAAAGTTGGATGTAATGAAAGCAAATTTCAAAGTGATATATATAAGACCCTATTTCTTCTGTAGCCATCAGGTCCTGCTCTGGAGCCTGAGTTGGTTTTAATCTTATAGTATAGCAGTCTCTTGTTTCCATCTCCCTGCTCTGGGATTGCAGGCCTATTCTTCCATACCCACCTCTGATTATTTATTTATTTATAACCACCAAATAACCAGCCATACTAAATGTGCTTAACAGGTCATATAAAGATAGCATCATTAAAACACTGGCTGGGAAGCTACATTTCAAGCCCATGATAATGATTGGGAAGAAACACCAGAGACTGGATGGCTTCAACACACTACACTCACACAAATCTGATAAAATTTTAACTTTTCTGAACTTTAATCAACACGTTTACTTATATCTAGGTCTTCATGGTTTTGTTATATCTTTTAACTTATAAACTATACAGATTTATGAGATATTTCTACACATGCATCCATTCATGATCAAATCAGGTCATGATCAAATCAGGGTGAACATATCTATTCCATAAATGTGTGAAAGCATTCTAACACCTTTCTTCTAGCTTTTCCTGAAGTGAACCGTGTGCTATTGTTACCATACCCTACTATGTGGTAATAATTCTTTGTGATTGCAGCATTAATTTTTTTCTAGAGTAAAAATAGTTACATCTTGATACAATTTACTTATCAAGTAGTTCTACCTTTACTGTGTATCAGACCCAGAAAATCATAATAATTCGAACTTCACGTCAAACCTACAAGGTACTCATTTTAGAAGTAAAGAAATAGATGCAGACACAGGCCATAGAGCCAAAGGCGAATCAGTGAGCAAATAACAGTATGAGGATTTAGATCTGAATAGCACGATACCCATCCATGCTTCCAAGAGCCTGCCACGGGGTGCTCAGAGGCCCTCACCAGCTGCCCAGGTGTTCCCCATGACTCCCTCACACTGTCTACCTACCTACTTCCCTTCCTTCATCTTAAACTGAGCAAGAGATGGATGGCTATCTCCCTCATCTACTCTGGGCTGAACTAGCACTAGCCTGTCTCCTGTGAATGGGAAAGAAAAGCCAGTGACGTATGGATGCCTGAGTGGCCTTGGGTTTTGGATAGACTATCTATGAAGGTCAAGGTCAAGGTCATTGCCTCTCAGATGGTTACCATATCTTATGTCATCCTGGATGTTGACACTAGCTATACAAGAAATCATCCAACTATCTCTGTTGGCTAAAATATACAGAGACATATTGTATGGGGATGTTTTGCTAAATGTCTCCTCTTCCATAAAATGGAGACAGATGATGAGAGAAAGCCAAAGCCCCAGCCATTCTGTTTCTTTGGTTAATTCTTACTCAGCTTTGGTTTCCAGTGCAATGACACCTACTTGGGGAGGCTTCTCTAGTCACTCTGTCCTCTCCCTGCTGCTGTTGTGGGAAAACCAGTCAAGGCAAGAAGCAGGCTTGATGACTCTGACAGACAACACCAGTTAGCCCTCACTGGTGACTTCAGCCATGCCTGATTCCCAAGCCAAACCAAAACTCGTGCAGTTACCTAGAAACAGAACGGTAACTCAACTGGTCAGAGGCAGCCAGCACTTAGCATGATGGAAGTGGGGACTTTCTGACAAAAATAAAAACAGAAAGACAAGTAAGGCAAGTGTATAATTGTAACCAGCCAGGTGCTTTCTTTTCTGTCCAAAGAACACTTCCTCAGTGTCTGATCTGCAGAGGTGCCCCCACCCCGTGTCCCCCCTGTGAGAGCTCCACCTGTGTCTGTGCTCTGTGGCACTCCATTCACGCCTCAAACTCCGCCCAATCAGATAAACGTTTACACTTTTATACCTTTATTTGCCTTTTAAAGACTACCCTTCTGTAGTAGTAAACTCATCACAACTTGCAAATTTTACAAATTTGTCCGTCTTTCATTCTTTTTGATGTCTGTCAACCCCAGGAAACAATAAGCCCCAGGAATGAACGAGTATTTTGTTTGGTTTTGTTCACATCTTTTCCCTAGAACCTGGTGAAGTACTTGCTACACTCTAGTCATTTATATAAGCATTTTGTTGTTGACTATAGTAACTTGACTGAAAGACTACTGTAATATTACAGCATTTGTTTATGTTGTGATGTACGTGTGTGTGTGTGTGTGTGTGGTGTGTGTGGGTGTGTATGTGTGGGTGTGTATGTGTATATGTGTGGTGTGTGTGTGTGTGGTATGTGTATGTGTGTGTATGTGTGTGTAATGTGTGTGTGATGTGTGTTTGATGTGCGTGTGTGGTGTGTGTGTGGTATGTGTATGTGTGGTGTGTGTGTGTGGTATGTGTATGAGTATGTATGTGTGTGGTATGTGTGTGTGGTATGTGTGTGTGATGTGTGTGTGTGGTGTGTGTGTGTGATGTGTGTGTGATATGTGTGTATATGTGTATATGTATATGTGTTGTGTGTGTATGGTGTGTGTATGTGTGTGGTGTGTGTGTGGTATGTGTGTATGTGTGTGTGTGTGTGATGTGTGTGTGGTGTGTGTGTATGTGTGGTATGTGTGTATGTGGTGTGTTATGTGTACGTGTGTGTGTGGTATGTGTATATGTGTATGTGTGTGTGGTGTGTGTGGCGTGTGTGTATGTGTATAAGTGTATGTGTGGTGTGTGCGTATGTGTGTGTATATGTGTATGTGTGGTGTGTGTGTGTATGTGTGGTGTGTGTATGTGTGGTGTGTGTGTATATGTGTATGTGTGGTGTGTGTGTATGTGTGTGTGTATATGTGTATTGTGGTGTGTGTGTACATGTGCAAACATGCTTGGTGTCACAGTATGCATGTGAAGGTCAGAGAACAATTTTCAGCACTGCGTCTCCTTCCTGCCGTAGGTGTCAGGGAGATTGAACTCAGGACATTAGGCTTGTGGCAAGCTTCTTCACCCACTGAACCATCCCTCCTTAAAAAAAAAAAAAAAAAAAAAAAAATCAGCAGAAATCCCTTTCTTTAAATAGATTGTTCCGATTTCCTTACATAAACCTACGATTTTATTGGTCAAATTGGGCAGAGGTGGACTACAAACCAGCTTGCCCTGCCCCCTTCTTACTGTGCTCTATGGGACTCTGGGACACCTGACAGACTGCCCCTGGGCAAGCTTTCCTGAGCTCACCTTGAGTGTAGCAGAAGGATCTTTTCACCAAGGGAGCCCCTTTTGGAAGGTTGAAAGACAGACAATGTGTCCTCTCCTCTCATGCCAAGTCAGCCTCCTGGGGCTCTCTGCTAATAGAGCCATAAATCCCCCCTCTAAATGAGCATCCTGATTTGCTTTGCTCTTCAGATGACCTCTTCCTGGGGAAAATGCAATGCTTTCCCTGAGTTATGGCAGGGACTCCAGTGGGTGGCTGTGTTGTGTCCTGCCTCTGCCATCTGATAGTCTAATTCCCTTCCAATTTACAGGCTCGTTAGCTCCCCAGCCAGTTCCCACTTCAGTGCAGCTGACCCAGTAGCAATATTTGCCTGTGTCATCTTGCTCAGACAAACGCGGGCGTCCCTGCTGGGGAGGCAGTCATCTAGCCCTGTCATCTTGTTGACTGACCCTGGATGACTCCTTTGAAAGCCAGGCTGGAAGGACAATCCATCAGACCACACAACAGGCTCTGTTCCCATAGTCATTGAAGCCCTCACAATCATCACCCAGCAAGGTTGGAAAGCAGAGTCCTTGTGTTTACTGAATGCCTTCCCACCAGGAAGCTTGGGTAATGCCGCCATAAAGAGTGCTGGGTTCTGAACTTCCCCAGATTCCTTCTCTGAGAGCTTGCTGAAAGTTATGGACATGGAGAGTTTGTCTGTACCGTTTTCATTTCTGGAGGGGTGTAGGAGGGTCAACTGAGATTTGTGCACCTAAAATCTATAGTTCAGTGTCACGGAGACTAAAAACATATGCCAACAGTTCAGTTTATAGTTACTGTTGTGTGTCTGGTGTCAGCATCTCTGTCTAGCTCTGTGTCTGTTATCTGTCAGCATCGGCAAACATTGAGGCATAGCTCCACACTGTCACCCACAGCAGCCAAGAGCTTTTGTCATCTTCTAGGGATCCTAGTTCACATAATGCTGGATCCTTGACTTTAACGTGAAAATGAATTTCAAGCTGAGTTGTATGGGGCAGAATTGGAATTTTTTAAAGATATGCTAATATGGATTTTAAGAGCAGGGCTTAAGAGGAGCCCCGGGAGAAGGTCAGAACATGGGTGGGCTTCTCAAAGCGGGTCACACTTCATTGTCCTATATATATATATATATATTCATATATAGGATTTGGGGTGCAATGTTATCAGTGTCAGAGAAGGGCTAAAGAGCTGAATGAAGTCACAGGATGGCTCCTGAGAGACCCCTGACAGGATTATACTTCTTGATAAAATAGAAGTCTAGATCATGATTATGCAGGAGGGCAGGGTATCTCCACTGTAAGCAAAGTTAACAGGCTTGTGCTTCCTGGAAAGAAATAAGGTCCTATTCAAGGTCACAGAAATTTGGGCCTTCAGCCTGCTTTGTTGCTATTTTAATATAAAATAGCTGTATAAACTGTTGCAGTGGACCATGCCTTTAATTCTAGTACCTGGGAAGAAGAAGCAAATGGATTTCTATGAGTTTGAGGCTAGTCTGATCTACGTAATAAGTTCCAGGTCATGAAGAGGTACATAGCAAGAACCTGTCTAACAAACAAAAAACAAAAGTCCCCCAACACAACAACAACAACAAAGAACCCAAAACCAAAACAAACCTCCCAAACTTATATGTTAAAAGGACGTTCCATCTATGCTAGCAACCTTCCCAGAATGTACTGGGGCTTTTTCTCTCAGCTCTTGTGAGGTTTCAACCAGACTCTAGAATGAGGAGCTACCCTCCCTTCCCATGTTTCTTAGTCACCTTTCTATTGCTGTGTTGAGACACACTAAGGCAACTTATAGAAGAAAGAGTTTATTGGGCTTACAGTTTCAGAAATCTAGAGTCCTGTGACCATTTTTGGGTGTGTGTGGAGAAGGAGCATAACAGCACGCAGACAGGAATGGTGTTAGAGCAGCAGCTGAGAGCTCACATCTTGACCCACAAGTACAAGGCCATTAGAGCTAATTGAGAAGGGCATGGAATTTTGAAATGTCAAAGTCTGCTCCCAGCGACACACCTCCCCCCAACAAGGCTTCACCCCTTAATCCTTCCCACACAGTTCCATCAAAGAATCCAAGCACAGCCAAGGATTAAAATATATGAGCCCATTCTTGCTCAAATCACCATTTCAGGTCCCCACAATTTTTCCTCTTTCTATATTGCCTCATACTTGCATTTAAATCTGTGTCAGAGTGGACTAGCAGCTGCAGCAGAAACCCAGAAGCTTGAAGACACAAGAACTTGTGTCCTTAGAGTGTGAAAGGCAGTCTGAAATCAAGGCATGTGCAGGGCTGCATTCTCTTTAGGGTTTCCACAGGGTCCTGGTCTCTGCTGCTCCTGAAAATGGTCAGTGTTGCCTCCCTGGGCATGTGGCCATTGTCACTGTACATTCCACCTCTGTCTTCATATCTCCTCCCCTCTTGTCTGTGTGTCTCTCCTCTGTGTCTCCAGTGAAAAGTCAGCACTAGAGCTAGGATCCGCCTAGGTAATTCAGGGCTCATAGTAAGATAATCAAAGTTATTCCATCTGCAGAGATCTCTTTCCCCAAAAGTCTCACTTACAGGATCCAGGGTTTTGAGATGAACATGAATTCTTTCTCTGCATCAGAATCTCTCTTCTCTGTCATAGCAACAATAATAAAGTTCAACACAATAACACAATCATAAACATCTGAAGAAGGCTGTGCTTATAGTCTAGTGCCTGCCACACAGTAAAAACTAAAAAAAAAATAAAAATAAAAATGCATAGACATCATATGAGTCAGGTTTTCAATGGTATAATAAAATACTAGGGGGTGGT
Source organism: Phyllotis vaccarum (assembly GCA_033318265.1). Lineage (NCBI taxonomy): Eukaryota > Metazoa > Chordata > Mammalia > Rodentia > Cricetidae > Phyllotis > Phyllotis vaccarum. The sequence continues at coordinate 2,367,340 of JARWLC010000019.1, forward strand.
TTGTTTTATAAGCAAAAGAGATTTATTTGGCTCATGGCTGTGAAGTTTCCAAAGCATGGTATTTGTCTGGCTTTCCTGCAGGCAGTGTCAAAGCTGCACATGGCCTCTCAAGTTAAGAGACAGGAGTGTGCACATCCCCATGTGCTCCTTCTCTCTCCTTGTTCTTATGAAGCTGCCAGAAATCAGTTATAAGAGCACAACCCCGATATCTTTAGATCTAACCACTACCCAGCAGCCCTTTCTCTAAATACCATAGAGAAATACCCTTTCCATGCCGCTGACTTGTGGCTGATCTAGGGCTTGTGACTGGGCATACTGATCTAGGGCTACATTCAAGGGGGTAGACCACATTTAAAGCACAGCACCCACCATAATGCATTCTCCACTTGTCACACTCATGGGTGTATTGGGGGGGGCGGGTCACACATTTGGGGACTACTGAAGATTTTTATTCTGAGGAATGACAGCCAGGGAAAGCCAAGTTTAACAGAGTTCCTGAAGCAGAGAGCACAGGAAGTTGTTGCCTGGAGGCGTGGCGGCTGGAAGTCTGCAGTGCTCTTCCAGGCAACAGAAGAAGATAGGTTTGAACTTGCAGAGTATCGAAAGGATGGATGCTTGAAGGTGACAGCTCGAGAGGGAACTATGGGAAGATCTACATTGGCAAAGAAAGAAAAGATATATGAGTCCATTCAGGGAGAATGCAAAGGAAACTATGGCGGGCACAGCTTCCTAGTGAAGATTATGACTTGGAAGGGCAGTTTGAGATAATTTGGAGTATTGCACTTGTCCACTGCTCATTACCCCGAGCACCTAGAGTGAAGGTCAGAGAGAGGGATTCCTCAGCTGCTTCTTTAAGGCAGCCTGTGGATCAACAGGCTAAGATGGATTTGGCTTTATTCTTTATTTTTATTTATTTATTTTTTAACACAGGGCCTCTAGAAACCCATACTGGACTTGAACTCTCTAGGTAGCTGAAGATGATCTTGAACTTCTGATCTTCTTGCTCTGACTTTCCACATGCTGGGGCTATGGGTATGCACCACAACACCCAGTTTATGAGAGGCTGCAGATGAAATTCGGGGCTTCAGGGATGCTAGGCAAGTATTCTACCAATTGAGCCACATCTCACTCTACCAAAGACGAAATAAAATAATTCCCTGGAACATAGAACCCGCATCCCCTTAGGAAGCTCTTCTAGATGATGCTCAGATGCATGAAGAGAGAGGGCCACTGGGATTAGCATCCAAGGGCTCATAGGAGTACAGCCTGGAAAACACTATCAGTGAGAGTCAGGGCTTGGTAAACTGAAATGCTACTAAAATTAAATAAAAGTGTGAAAAACCTGAGAAATAATGCAGACAGATAGGAGTGCGAGGCTGTCAATCATCTTCATGGTGAGGAGATGAACTACCCCAAAGCTATGGACATTGCCCTCAGGGCATGGAAGAGGAAGGACAGGGAGAGAAGAAGCAAGATGGTCCATGAGACACAGCATCCCCAACAGCAGCAAGATGTTTCCTTTGTGGGATAAAGACATTGCGAATCTGATAGATGTGCATCTGAGAATCACACCTCAGCCTTAGGCAGTCTCTGGAGAGCTCCCTGGGACTTGCTTGTGGCCCTGAGGTAGGGTCTGTCTTCACACTTCACAGGAAGCCATGGCAGCTTGGCATAGATTCCCTTTGAGCTTTGGTTGCTGAGTAAAGCTATATTTACTGTAGAAGAGATGCAGATTAAAAGCAGAAGATTAAAGGTAAACGCAACATTTCTTTATGAACCATCACCCAATCCGCTCTACCCATTTCCCACCATTAACTTCCCCTGCTCAGAAAGCATTTCAACAACACATAAGACAAAACAAATAAAAAGCAAATTAACAAAAAGCATACTAAATCTGACTTTGTCACTTTTATCTGTGCAGATTGAAAATTATTTTTCTGCAGTAATTTTCTTTCAAAAGAAGAACCTAACTATAAAGGGAAAAGTGAAATTGACCTTACTTGCATATGACACAATGTTTATATATAACCCTAAAATCCTTATTAAAATAACTATTGGGGGGCTTTAAACATGGCTCAGTTGATAAGGATGCTTACAGCTCTTGCAGAAGACCAGAGTTTGGTTCCCAGCATTCACTCACATCAGGTGGTTTATAACCATCTGTAACTCCAGTTCCCGGGGATCTGATACCTCCCTCTGAACTCTTCGGATAACTGTGCTCACATATACATCATGCCCATGGACAAACACACAATTCAAAATAATAATAAATAAACCTTTAAAAAGTTATTGAAACCTGTCTTAATTTCTTCTCCTGTTTCTGTGATGAGATACCTTGTCAAAAGCAACTTAAGGGAGAACGGGGTTTGCTAAAGTTTGTATTTCAGGGCACAGTCTGTCATAGTGAGGGAGCCACTTCAGAAGTGGAGTAAGACAGCTGGTCAGTCCCATTGCAGCCACAGAAGAAGCGGAAGAAGGTTAGTGCTAATACTAGGCTCATCCTTTATTCACTGTAGGATTTCGGTCCAGGGAATTGTAGTGGAATTATGTAACATTGTAAATAATTGTCTTGCCTACTGGTTTAATAAAAATGCTGATTGGCTGAAGGCAGACAGGAAGTGTGGGTGGGGCTACCAGACTAAGAAAAACTCTGGGAACAGGAAGAGCAGAGCAGAAATGCCACAGAGTTGCCAGACAAGTCAGAAGAAGCAGAGGACAACTATATTGCTCCGAGAAAAGTTACCAAGCCCACATGGCTGAACAGGATAAGAATCATGGGTTGGTTTAAGGGTAGAGTTAGCAAGTTATATGCCTGGGCCCCAGGTCGAGCAGTGTACAATTAATACAAATGTCTGTGTGTTTCGGTGGGATTATGGGACTGTGAGTCTGAAAGTCCGGGCCAGAAACCTAATACAATAGAGAATGGTGCCGTGCATAGTGTCTGGATCATCTCATATCAACAAATTCAATCAAGAAAGTCCCTGGCAGACATGCCCAAAGACCCAAAACTAGGTGGTTTTAGAGGTCAATGACTTGACAGTTGAGACTGAGATTGCCTGTCACTATAAATGAATTCAGGAGTTATAGGACAGAAGCTCAGCATACAAAATCACCGTGTTTCCATACAGCAACAAACTATCAAAAATGAGAGTCACAGCATGTAAGAATTAATTAACCACAGAGTTGAAGGATCTGTGCTCTGAAAGCCATAAAATATTAATCAAGGAGGGTGGAGAAGCCAACAAGCAAATGGAAATATCGTCTATACTTATAGACTAGAAGCATCAATACTGTTAAAATGTTTGTGCTATCTAAAGTAATCTAATGCTCCTAAGGTACTAACACCATTCATACTGAACAAAAAAGATTCCAAATAGCCAAGAAATCTTGAACAAAGAGAACAAAACTATAGAATCCACACTGCTTTGACTTCAAAATATATTGCAAAGCTACAGTAACCCAAACAGTACAGTACTGACATACAAACAGGCAAGGATCGGGAACCCAGAAATGAATCTGTAGTTACAGCTGATGGCTTCTGACAAAGGTGCTAAGAATATACCTTTTTTTAATGAATGATTTTTCTGGGAGATGCACTTCACACATCTATTCAGCCCGGAAGGAAAACCTGCAACCGACCAAAGTAACTATTGTACCAATGTCCAACTTGATGAATGTATGGCATTTTTAGAAGTTGGTATTACTGACAGGACCTTGGTTGAGAGGTTACTTACCGTGAGCAGGGGTAACCCAAAAGCAGCTGCCCCAACACTTGTGTCCACTCCTGGAACTTGAGACCCTGGATCTCCTGCACAAAGTGGAGGCTGCTCAACTGTTCAAATATGTCTTTGCTGCCATTGAGCTGGCTCAGCCCCCACACCAAGCTGCTGGTTATGCCTTCTTATGTTGATGTGAAGGGACCCTTAAGAATCTTCCAAGTTTCTGTTGTCCCAGGATGTAACCTTTGTTGGCTTCCAGAGGTTCATGAGCTTCCCTTCCCTCCAGGGTGGGGGGAGGTGTTTACTTTTGAGGAAACTGCCATTCAACATTTATGAATGGAGGTTGGGAGAAGAGGTCTGTTCAGTAAAGAGTGCTTCAGAAAAGGATATCTACATGCAGAAAAGTGCAACTAGATGATACCATGCAAAAATCAGCTCTAAATAGACTAAAGGTTTAAATGTAAGATGAGAGATTGTAGAACCACTAATCTGTCTCTGTAAACTTGGTCTTGATGATGATTGGGAAGATAATCTCAGAAAGCACAAGGAAAACCAAAAACGGACCATTACGATCACCTCCAACCGGCTGGCTTCCATGGTGACAAGAAAAGGCAAATAGAGGAAGGGTTTACAGCTACACATCTCTAGTAGTTGATGGCCAGGGAATCGAGAGAACTTGATAATTTGATGTCAAGAAAACGTGTAGACCAATTTAAACATAGGTACAGGCAAAGAAAAATAAGCATTTTCAAAGCATCATCAATATATAGTTTAGTTTTACAATCTCCTAGCCAGTCCTTGATGGTCACAGAGAATACCAAGGACCTCCGGCTACCCAGTGTGAGCACTTCCTGCTACCACCTCCGGGGTAAGATGGGGGAGGGATTTCACTCAATGGGGATGAGGTGGGGGTGGGTGTCGCTCTCCTGCTTGACTGCTCTGGACAAGTTGAGCTAAGCAGTGGGTGCAGATGCTGGGTGCAGCCCAGGCTGGGCGGGGAGGCCCGCTTTAGTTTGTGTGTGATTGCTCTTTTATAAGCTAGATAGCAAGAAGCAGAAGGCACATGCAGCCTGAGCCCCTAGCCACGTGCTAAGCATCTCTCTGAGGAAGACCCTTTGCTACCACTTTCACATCCATGTTGGACATGATTGTCATCTGTTTGAAAAACATTAAGAGATTTTTTTTTTTTTTAAGAAGAGATACAAATCACTCGTGGGTGTGCGATAGATAAAACATCACATATCTGTGATCTTCAGGAAACCCAGCTCAAAAAGGCATGGGACACCACCTCCCTCCTGTCGCAGAGGAGACTGTGGGATAGACAGGAGGAAAAGTTTGGCCAAAGAGAAGCCTGGTGACTGAGAATGGGGTCAATGAATACAGTTGTTATTAAAACAAAATGGAGGATATTAACCAGTTAAAAACAGAAGTAGCTAGTGCCCTAATATCCCTGTTACTGAGCATATAGCTAGAGGAGTCTGTGAAGATAGAAAAATCCTGTTTGATTCTTTCCCCTCGACCCCCTTCCTGAGGTCCCTGAAACTAGCCATGGTTGACAGAGTTTCGGCTCCATTGTAGCACTAAATTAGATGGCAGTTTGCTCAGGGCTCAGATTCTCAGAAAAGCTTTGTTCACAGGATTTATGACAGCTTGCTCAACTGCACACGGGATATACTTCCTGTATTCTTGAGACACACCCAGTCAAGCTGACCTTGCAACCTCTCACCAGCTCAGATGTTCTCTCCCCCTCCCATACCCAGAGTGCTGTATAAAGCTTCTGCCTTAAAAAAATATTCGGGGCTCTTGGCTTCCACAGTGCCTCGAGCCCGCACATATGTGTGTACCTGTATATCATTCATTAAACTCTCTTTTTCTTTAAAGTTAACAGTGGTCATTAGCTGTGGTCTTGGGGTGTCTAGGGGCACTAAAGTTAGGGGCACCCACCCGTTACAAGTCTGTGCTCTGTATTTACTGAAACCCTCATTGAAGCAGTCTAGATAAGGAACTCACCTGTCACACAGTGGATGAATGAGTGAAGAAAACATGGTGTATCTACACAATGGAATGCATTCAGCTTTCACAAAGGAAATCGTGTCATGTGTATTGATGTTAAGTGAAATAAGCCAGGCACAGACTATTCATGCATTAGTGAAGAAGCCCCCTTGTATGGTGAATTTAAAACAATAAGGCAAAACAAAACAACACAAAAACCATGTGATCTGAGCTGGTTGGTTTCTGTCCATTTGACAGAAACCAAAACATATCTGGAAGGAGGCAATTTGAGGAACTGCCTTCATCAGGTTTGCCTGTAAGCTAGCTGAACTACATTTTCTTGGTTAATGATTGATGTGGGAGACCCAGCAGACTGTGGGTGGTGCCACACACCCCCCCCGGCAGGTGGTCCTGAAATGTATAAGAAAGTAGGCTGAGCCAGTCACTTGGGGCAAGCCATGGACTTTGCATCAGTTTCTGTCTCCAGATTTCTGCCTTGAGTTCCTAATGATGGACTGTGATTAGGACATGTAAGCCTCTTAAGATTTCTTTTGGACATGGTCTTTATCATAGTGATAGAAAGCAAAACTAATATGTGATCTTAAAGGCTAGGTCAGAGAATCTGATTGGTAATAGAGGCTATGGTGGGGGGTGTGGGGGAGATGATGAGATGCTGATATAAGCTTATGGAATCGGAGTTAGGAGGAGAATTTCAAGTATGCTTTGTACAGCAATGGCTGTGATTAATGATGATACGTTGAGTTCTCAGGGGTATCAGGAGAGTGTGAGTTACCACAAAATGGTTACTTTGTGGAGATATGTGTAGGTTAATTAACTAAATGTTACAATTTTATGATATGTATGTGCATCAAGGCAGCACATTGAATATAATCAATACATGTGATTCTTGCCCATTGCCAGAGACAACATCTACACAATTAATAGAACATGGAGAAGTTGAGCTATTGCCAACATAGAACCTTTACCCGTATAAACTAGTGTTCATGCTATAGGAAGGTATTCTGCATGCTACCAAAGGAGAAAGGTAAGCACCAACCCAGCTACAAAATGTTCAGTCTGCAGTGGTGACCTGACTGCAAGATACATTGATGCAATAGAATCCCTAAGTCTAGAATAACCAACCATAATTTGATCTGAATCAAGGTCCATTCCATGAGATGGAACCCATACCCAACATTGTCCAGGTGGCCAGGGGACAAACAAATACTACTGTTCTACTAAAGGAATATAGCGATGAAGTGACTCCTAATTACATCCTGCTATACTCGTAGATCAGTCCCTTGCTCAGGATCATTAGAGAAGCTTCCTCTTGAAGCAGATAGGAGCAAATACAGAGACCCTCAGCCAGACAATGTGCAAAGAATGAGAGATCTTGGGACACTCAGCTCTAATGGGTTGTTATAACAGGAGGTTTCTGATCCTGACTAGCTCCATAGTTCAGACCTTCCTGCAGCTAGTTTTCCCCTAAAAAATGACTCAGGTGCTTATATTAATCATGCTGTTGAGCTGTGTCTCAGGCATATTGCTAGCTAGCTCTTTCATCTTAATACAACCTTATTTCTATTAATCTGTCCTGACACGTGGTCTGTGGCTTACCTATTTTGTTACACGTTGATTCCTGGGCGTCTGGATTGTATCTCTTTTAACTCCGCCCTCCTTCTCCTACCTATGCTCCGATTCCTCTGCCTACTTCTACAATGCCTGTCATAGGCCAAAACAGTCCTTTATTCACAACATACAGAAAGATATTTTCACCTCGGCTGTCTCCATCAAATCCTTCCCCTCAGGGCTTATAGAACTCTGCAGAATAAGAGGCAGAAAGAGTGTAAGAGCCAGAGAGCATGAAGTACACCAAGGACTTATGCAAATATGAACTCATAGGGACTGAGGCGGAGTGCACAGGGCCCCAGCACATCTGCACCAGATGGGGTCTTAGAGTTGTAAGGAGAAGTGGACACATAGTCTCATCCCTAATGTATTTCCAATCAGTAATAATTTGTAAATAAAAAATTAGTTTTCTCCAAGGGAGTCCCACTTGGGAATAAAACACTCTAAGGACAGTCTTGTTATTGCCCAGCAATAGGTGGTTAACAGAACAAACTTATCGCCATTCTTGGAGGTTCTTTGTCTCACACTGTTATTTCAGAATTTTTTTTCCTTTATGGATCCTTTGCAAATATATAATGTCTTCCAGTTTGGGGTTTTTATGGTATTCCCGTGTGTGCAAATGTGTGTGTGTCTGAATATATTTCTGTTTCTTGTGCTTTTTTTGGGGGGGGGGCTGTTCTTTATCTTCTGTTAGTTGTATTTGTTTGTCTGTTTTCTTATTATTCTTTAGATGCATGATTGTTTTTTAAGGAGAGACAGGAAGGAGTGAATCTGGATGGGAGGGGAGATTAGGAAGACCTGGGAGGAGATGGCGGAGGGAAACCATAATCAATATATTGTATGAAAATAAATCCAATTTCAATAAAAGCTCAAAAATATTTTTAAAAACCTTAATTGATTCTTTGTAGATTTCACATCATGCATCACCAACCCATTCATCACCTCATATCTCTTCATATCCACCCTCTGCCCTTGCAACCTCCCATGCTAAATAAAAGAAAAATTTAAAAACTCTCATTGTGGAAACTGTGGAGTGTGACACAGTGAATCAGACAGTATACCCTTCAGTCCATACATCTTTACTTGCAAGCGTTCATTCAGTGAGTCACTGGTCTGATTCAAGGCCTCTGACTTATGCTACTATTGATGCTGGGTCCTCACTGGGACTCCTCTTGCCCTGAATCATGGAAATCTTGCACTTTGAATCTGCAAGACCAGGCTCCATTCACACGCTCCAGCAGTTTACAGATGGTGTGGGTATTGGGTGGTCCAGCTCATAGCCCTGGTTCTGGGTCTGAGTGCTATCTGTTTTGGTTAGTCTGGCAGTTTCCCTCATCCTCAACACCTGGGCAAGCTCTCCAGCACTGCCCTGGTTAGCTGACCCAATTCAGCAGGCAAGAGGTGGGGCCAGTTCTCCCGCTCTCACTTTCTTGGGGCTGGTTCATTGCTGCAGGCACCCACGCCACCAGGGCCAGTACAACTGTGTTGCCCAGGCGAGGTGCAGGGCTCACTTTCCCGAGGGCTGCAGCTGGTGAGGGGCAGGGCCATTTTTCCCACTCTTATATCCTGAGGCCAGCTCTTCTGCCTGCCACAGGGGGCAAGAGGGGCATCTTTCCCCTGCCTGCACAACCACATGACAGTGTGTGTGTGCGGGGTGGGGGGGTGGGGGGGGCAGATTTCCCACTTTCACGCCCTCAGGGCCAACTTACTTTTGCCCTGAAAATAAGGTCAACTCTACCATGCTGTATGGAACCGGCTCTCCCAAGAACTGGAGCCAGTGTGGGATGTGACCAATCCCATGCAGCACCATCCTCATAGCCTTCAGTGGTATCAGGAACCACGGATTTCAGACATCAACACAGACCGCAGCTGCAGCAGGGCCACAAACCCAGACATGGCCCTTGGCAGCAGTTCAGGCCCGGATGCCATGATGGCCCTGGGCACCCATATTCCTCACCACCTTTTCCTCTTCAGGTCTACCTCTTTCCACAGTACGTAAGTCTCTTTCTCTTTCTCTCATATATTTTTTCACCATAATGGTGCCCATAGTTTCTTCTACCCGCAAGCAGATATATACCAAAATAATTTTTAAAAGACCAAGCTTAGGATATTTTAAAAATACCTTACAACGTTTATTTATTTATTTAATGTGCTATTACATATATGTGGAGGTTCAAGTACAACCCCTGGGAGTTGGGTCTCTTCTACCATGTGAGTACCAGAAACTGAACTCAGCTCATTAGGCATGGTGGCAAGTGTCTTTACTTGATGAATCATCTCAGCAGCCTCAAGCACTGGATATTTTATGATGGTTGCATACTATGTCATTGTATGAATACTTTAATACCCTTCACGCTTGAGATAAGCACAGAAGCTACTTTTGTTTTTTTTTCATTTACATTCGTATTGTAAGATCTTCACACATTTATCTCAGTGCAGAGAGCTGGCAGCTGCTTTAGGATGCGCTGTTCCGGATGGATCCGCTGCTAAGATGAGGCGTTGTCTCCTGATTCACAGCCCAGTCCAGCTCTTTACCTCACACCCTACCAGGCCAGGAATTAGCAATTAAGGAGCGGACCAGCTTTGCCTTCTAGTTCAATGATGTTTAAACTGTTTGCGGATTCTTCCTTATGGGATCCGAAATTTCTGCTACAAAGTCACTACTTACCAAAGGAGTAGCCTTCAAATTCTTGCCATCGACACTTTGTAACCTTCTGCTGTGAGCAGGGTGGGGCAAACCAGACCCGGGACAGCTTTCTCTAGGATCCCACATATCTGCATTTTTTTTTGGACAGGGAAGATTCAAGCCTCACTGGCTGCCAGCTTCTGGAAAGCCCTGAGCTTTTACGACTGACCTTCAGGAGCCCCTGCTCTTATGCAGAGGCTGCTTTGCAGGTGATATGCCCTCCAAATACTCAAGAGTCCTGGGACAGCACCATCAGTCCCTGGGCGGTGAGTCTCAGCTCTCATTTCACATTAGACTGACTTGGAGAGCTTCTGAGTGATGTTCTCTGATCCAGAGACCTCAGCAAGTCCATTTAAATTAGGATCTCTGTGGTTAGTTGGGGACTGGCAGTGCTTTAGAGTACCTGGGTGATTTTAATTGCCCCTAATTGGGTGCTGTAGCCTCAGGGCTTTCAGTGACCCTCTGAGAGAGAGGATCCAATCTAGAGTACTAGAGAAAGTCAGGAGAGTCTAACTATCAATTCAAATGACTTGCAGCTTTTTAAACCCTGCCTGCCTTTTGGGATCATAGTCCAAGCAGCAAATTCCCACAGATCAAGAGAAACCCAGCAGGCTGCGGTCTGACTCTTGTCTGGGCTCTGTACAATCAGCCAGAGATGCCAAAGGTCTCTGTTCAGGGCATCCTGATGATGGGTTTCAACCTACTGTCCATGTCAGGAGCCACACCCACGTTGATTCTTTGGGAAGTTCTACCACTTTATACCTCAAGACTCAGTTATTCCTCCTGCTCAGTTATCTCCACATTGTGGATTTGTTGACTTAAATCACTCAGTTTTGAAAAGCGAGCTCTATCTGGCAGCTGAGTGTCAACATCACTAGGAACAGTACTAAACTAATATAAATGTTACTGGGAAGGTTTTCTTTTTCTGTGAACCACCCTCAAAGCATTCTGCATCCCACGTGGAAAGTAAAATCTATTCAAACTAGTAATAACTTTCTTTAGAACTTCCATATAGTGGCGGAATCAGACAAGAACTTGAGGCAGAGAGAAAGAAGCAGCATGGGAATTTGGAAGGAGACAGACTCTTCTAGACTTCTGGAAAAAGTGTTTTCAGTCTAGAGATGTTCTGGTCTGAACGTTTCCACCCACACATGCAGGGAAGACATTACTAATCAATCAGTGTGTGCTTTCTTACTCGACCCAAAGGCTATAGCAGTATCCTACTTAAGTCCAGGCTCTGGGCACCCACCAACAATCAATGAGAGGCGGCACACAATACTACATACTAAAAAAAAAAAAAAAAAAAAAAAAAAAAAAAAAAAAAAAAAAAAAAAAAAAAAAAGGAAGGGCATCCCCCAAAATCAGAACAACTGTCTTTAACTTGTTCAGAATCCATCAAAAATGACAGTCATTTCTGTAGGATGACGACAACAGGGCCAAGTGGCCCAGGTCATCCTAAGAAACAGAGGCTTAGATTCTAGCTAAGTCCACTTAATGAAAAAAAAAAAAAAAAAAAACCAGGGGTGGGGGAGGGAGAAGAGGAAGGGGAGCAAGAAGGGAGGGAGAGAATGTGTTCTGGATTTGGCCTGAGTGACAACTGTGTGTTGGTAACTGTTCCATTTCTCTTCTGAATACAAAGCCTTTTCTGTACTTCTCAGATGAACATTTCCAAGTTTAGGTTGAAGCAGTAAAAAAGGAAAATTCAAAGTCCTAGAAGGGATTAGAAGGCAAAGGGGTTAGCAGACTAGTTCAGCAAGGGGCAATAACAATAACACAACAACAGTAACAACACCCAAAAATGGTAACAATAGTAACAATAGCAGCAACAAAAGTAATAATAACAGTCACAACACCAATAACGGTAACAACAACAAAAAACGGTAACAACCACAGTAACAACAAACCACAACCACAGTAACAACAGTAACAGCAGCAGCAGCAGTGCGGTCCTATTTCGCCCTGGCAGACAAGTGCTGGGATGGCTGAGGGTGTTGTCTCACTTTCTCTGTCCGAGCAGTCCCCTGCACAGGGCTGTTAGCCCACCTCGTCCTCTCATTTCCCCAAGATGCCTCCTGCTCAGGGAACTTAAATCGTTTCTCTAGACCTCACAGGTGACAAGCTGTGACACTGTGTGACTCAGTGTGGCACTTTTTTGAGTCAAAAAGGTTTGCTCTTTAAACTGTACATTTGAGATCAACAAAGTGCTATGTTTTTGTTTCAGAATTTTAAATGGTAACTCATTGGCCAGCGAGACAGCTCAACAGTAAAGGAGCTGGCAGCCAAACCTTCTGTCCCGAGTCCAGTTCCTGGGACCAGCATTGCGGAAGGTTGTTCTCTGAGCTCCATACATGTGCCAGGGCACGTATGTGACTCCCCCCACCCCCCAAACAAAAACTTTTTAAAAAGCACCTTCAAGATTTTTATTACTAATTACTTGCGTGTGTGTGGTATATGATTGTGTGCAGATGTGCACAGCTGTTTGCATGTGGAGAAGCCAGAGGAGGATATTGGGTGTCCCATCACATTCTCTCTTCTTCCCTGGAGAGAGGGGTTCGTATGAGCTAGGCTGGCTGTCAGTAAATCCCAGGATTCTCCTGTCTCAGCTCCTACAGTACTAAGGTTTCATATCCAGCTTTTTTTACATGGGTGCCAGGGATTCAAACTCAAGCCTGCTGAGCAATCTGACTGGCCAGGCCCTGGTTTGGTGTTTGTTTGTCTCTCCTGTTCCGTGGCAGATTGGGAAGACTTAATATTTGGCTCAAAGCTTCAGAGTCGACTGTGAACTCTGCTGCAGCACACTTCTTTATAATCCCAATGGTGCTTGTCTCAGAGGATGGCCGTGGCCATGGCACTTGCGTCAGTGGCATATGCAAGCATATTTGCTGGTCAGCTACTGTATGCCAAGCAATAGCAGCAAGATTGCAACTGATGGACAGACCCAGGCTCTACTTTAGTCTTGCATCCCAGAAGAGCAGGGTCATATGAGGAGAATTAGGAACAGGTGTGAGCTGGGGAATGTGGCTCAGGTGGAAAAGTATTTGTTGAATAAGCCTGAAGGCATGAGTTCTATCCCTAGCACCAATGTAGACCTGATGAAAAGCTGACAGATGGTGTGTATTTGTGGTTCCAGCACCATGGACAGGAAGACCCTGGTGCTCCCTGGCCAGCTCATCTAGCTGCACTGGTGAGCTAGGTCCAACCTAGTGAGAGAACTGGTCTCAAAAAAGAAAAAAAAAAAATAAGTGTGTGTGTGTGTGTGTGTGTGTGTGTGTGTGTGTGTGTGTGTGTGTGTGTGTGTGTATGTGTGTGTGTGTGTGTGTGTGTGTGTGAATGATGACTTCTGAAGAAGGAAACCCAAGGTTGACCTCTGACCTCCACACATGCCAAGGCATAAAAAACAGCTACATTAGGAGAGGCTGTAGACTTCTCCCTCAGACCTGAGGGCTCATAGGGAACCTAGTGAAAGTAACATCCCAATACCTAACTACACAGTGCTAGCCATGGCAGTGTTCGTCTGCAACGGAATGTACCTCACATTTCAAATCTTCCCTCTAGATGTTAATTAATAAAGTTGGCCTCTCCCCATCAGATGTCAGGAGATGATAGAACGCCCTCTCAAGGTCAAGGCCGTAGATAAGTATCAAAGCTTGGCTATAAGTGTAACTCAACCAGTTCAACCTCTCTCTCAATCTACTGTGCTGAAATCTGAAACCTGGGTTGGAATTGGCTCGAAGAAGGGGGTGTGGGATTGTTTAAGAAAGAGGGGCAGCAGCTGATTGGACAGTGGATGAGGTTCATGAGCCAGAAAATTCCCTGGGAAGAACTGAATGAGTTAAGTCAGTGTGTGACTTGAGTTCTGCAGGGGAGGTGGCTTTCACTTCAATGCACTTGAGAGACATCAGATAGGAATTTTAGTCAGAGTAAGAACCAAAATTTTATGTTTGAATGTGACATGTCTCCTTACAGGTGCATTTTTTGAAGGCTTATTCTTCATCTAGATTGTGACATTATTTTGAGAGGCTGTGGAGCTTTAAAACCTAGTTGGAGGGAGCAGGTCACTAGGGATAGACCTTTGGGGGTTATAGCCACCTCTTGCCATCCTACTCTCTCTGCTTCCTGATGATGCTGAGACTGTGACAGCCCATGGCCATGCACTGAGCTGTTCCCTTTCTGCCATGATGGAAGGAAACCCTCTGAAACCATAAATCAAATGTCTTTCTATTTTTAAAATTTTTCAGTCAGAGTATTTTGTCATAGTAATAAACAAAGAAATCTATAAAAGACTTTTCTTCTAAGATGCTCTGTGAGCTACTGAGATGAATGGTTAATTAGGGTTGGGGGGAGGTGTTGAGATGGTTGAGGAGGGCAGGGGGGAGTACTAAAGGTGGAGGAGGGCAGGGGGAGGTGCGGAGATGGTGGAGGAGGGCATGGAGGAAGATGCTAAAGGTGGAGGAGGGGCTGTTTGTCAAAGCTGGACCTCAAAGGGCAGAGTGAAATGTCTCAGAGCCACCATTCCCAGAGTGATGCTCTCACTCCTCAAACCTTGCACTCTAAATATTTGATCCCCTAACCTTAGTCGAGACAGAGCTGCCTGGTGTCTCTTGGTTGTGCTGGTTATCACTAAGCTTATCTCAGTTCTTACATCCAGAAGGGTGGAAAGTTTTATGGGATAAATATGTCTTTGAGAAGTGTTCTTTTAAAATCTTAGGGTGTGTGTGTGTGTGTGTTTGTATGTTGATTATGCCTGTGCACAGACGAGTGTGTATGTGTGTGCATGTGTGTGTGCATTCAGGTGTGTGTGTGTGTGTGTGTATATGTATGTGTCTATAGATTCAGGTATGTGAGAGAATGTATGTATTCATGTGTGTGTGTATGCATGTACACAGATGCACATATGTGGGGGTTAGCATACATGTTTGTGGAGGCCAGAGGGCAATCATGGGTATTGTCCCTCAGAAGCCAAGTATGTTGCTTCTTGAAACAAAGTCTCTTGTTGACTGGACAGTGAGGCTCAGGAATTCATCTATCTCCCATCCACACTGCTGGAATTACAAGGGCACATTACCACACCCAGATTTTTCACATAGGTTCTAGGGATGGGGAGAGAAGTCAGGTTTTCAAGCTTCACAGCCAGCACTTCATTGGGTCAGCCATCTTTCCAGGCCCACCCTTCCCCTCTTTGGTGATGAGGGAAAGCTGGAGGACATGAAGACACAGCAGTAGAGATGGGCTGATAACTACCCGGATGGAGAATTGGAAAATAAACTTGTTTGAGGGACTAGCAAAGCGAGCTCCCACAGAGTGGAGAGAAAGGCAACACTCCCTTGCAAGGGAAGATCCATCCTCCAGGATGTGCACTTTCTCAGCATTACCTCCTGGTTCTGAGGCCTTGAGAGAGAAGTTCACAAACCACTTTAGTCTTCTGCAGCAGGAACCTCTGAGCTTTGCTAAGTCTCAACAAACTTGGATGACTTTCAACAGAAAAGATGCTGGATACCTCTTGCTGTCAGCCCTGGAAAGTTCCTAAAAACCAAAAAGATTAAAGGGCTTTTGAAGCCGATTCTAAATGCCTGCAACAGGAGAGTAAGGGTCCTGGTAGAGGACATTTAGATTAGTGCCCTCTGGAGTCTTAGATGCCTGTGTTTGGGGTTTCCGAGCTAGGGATACTTCTAGATTGAGTTATTTGGGAAACAAGGCCTGATTTCATCTTTGTTAATTTATTTTTGTTCCTCTGAGAGCTGGATCCTGTCCCAACCTGCCTGCTTCTCTACCCTGACCCCAGGTTATAAGCTGTTTTTGACAGTCATCTCTTTGCTGGCCTAAAGCTCAATGGAATTGATCTGGGTTTGGGTTTTTTTGTTTTGTTTTGTTTTTTTCTGTTTTTAAAGAAAGGATCTCATGGCTGACTTTAAATTGTATATGTTTGGGAGGATGACCTTGAATTAATGGCCCCACCCACACCTCCCAAGTTTCAGCTTGGGTTTGAATCCAACTCTGTTGTGCTTTTTCCTGTGAACTGGAATAAGCCTCTAGATCTCTGCAAGTGTGAACGGGGGATAATTGTGGTGCCAGACTCTCAAGGTTTTAGATGCATGAACCTAATCATGAGATAGCACACGCCAACTGCTGGCACATGTTAAGCATTTGTTAAATGTTTGTTTTTCAGTGTCATTAACAAATTTGAAGGATTCATGAAGCTTCACTTTTGTAATTGATTAACTATTGGGAGTTTAAGATATTTACTTATATTAGTACATTACAAGTGATTAAAATTATTAGTAGGTTAATATTCATTAATTTCCAGAAAAATCATTGGATTAATTACATTATAAATACATCACTAATGATTAAAGTCACATAGTAAATAATTAAATGGGCTCAAAGATTAAACCAGTTGACACACACAGAAAGCATTTGGAGTAGTACTCAGCATGCTGCCCAAACTCAGCTAATTGTTTTATTATTTACCACTGTTGCTGTTTTGAGATGGGGTCTCATGATATAACCCAGGCAGACTTTGAGACTGCAGTTATCTTGCCTCAGCCTCCAAATTCTGGGATTGTAGGCATCACCACCATTGCTTTATCCATTCTATAGTTGAGGGGCATCTAGGTTGTCTCCAGGTTCTGAGTATTATGAATAAAGCTACTATGAACATAGTTGAGCAAGTGTCCTTGTGGTATGATTGAGCATCCTTTGGGTATATGCCCAAGAATGCTGCTGGTGAGGATGTAGAACAAGAGGAACACTCCTCCATTACTGGTGGAGAACAAACTTGTAACAGCTATTATGGAAACCAACATGGCGGTTTATCAGAAACTTGGGAGTCATTGTACCTCAAGACCAAGCACATGTGTTTTTAATTCTACTTTCATTCAGATTATGTTTCAATTCCCAGGGCCCTAAGCCATAGCTTTTCACGGGGAAGGACACATTTGCTTGTTTATCCTTGCTTTGTCTGTGCTTCCTCCATGGAGGTGGCTGTGTAATGACCAGTGTGTGGGTTTGGGGCTGTGGGCAGGGCTCTGGTTCTGGTCTGTGTGTGACTGTTTTAGGCTCTGACACATTTCTAACCCTGGCTTTCCTCCCAGTGAGCTGGAGATTGAATGTCCACTGCAGAGGAGCAGAAGGAGCAAATGTGACGTAGACATTAGCATCCAACTCATTTAATGGCAGTTCAGGGCAACACTGTGGATGAACTGGTTTGTACAACACCTCCTTTATAACAGCAACTAAATTCAGAGGGGCATGCTTCTCCTCCCTCCCTCCTCCCTCCCTCCTACTCTTCTTGGTTCCCTTCTTCTTGGTCCATTTTCTTTCTGTCTTTCTT
Organism: Phyllotis vaccarum; assembly: GCA_033318265.1. NCBI lineage: Eukaryota > Metazoa > Chordata > Mammalia > Rodentia > Cricetidae > Phyllotis > Phyllotis vaccarum. Next base: position 2,384,696 of record JARWLC010000019.1, read on the forward strand.
TCATGGTATTAGGGACTGAACCAGCAGGCAAATGTTATAACACTGAATTATACTCCAGATCTTTAGAAAATCTGATTAGAAACACTCCACAATTTCATATGCATGTATTGAGTTTTAGTCACTTTCAGCCACTATTACTGACTCCCATCCCCCTTCCTTCTCAGGCAAATTTCCCCTCATTTTATGTCTTTGTGTATACGACCTATTGAGTTTGATTAACTTTGCCTGCAGAAGCATGGGTGGGGGCCATTTACTCCGGTGTGGACAATTCATCAGTGGTTGCACCATGGAAGGAAGTGACATCCCTTACCCAGCCACCACCAACTGCTAATCATCCTTCCGGGAAGGGTGGGGCCTCATGAGTGAGTTCTTCTTCCTTGGTGATGTTTTATTTTGTGGCAGCATTTTACTAAGGTGTTCAGCTGTGTGGCCCTGGCAGCCAGTGAACTTGGAATCCTGAAGGCTCTCGTCTTTGCTGCACTTGAGAGCATCAGGAGCTCACAAGCCCTGGGCTTGGGGATGAAGGCAGGGCCAGAGCCAGTTCAGGGACCAACTGTACCCAAAATAAAAGGAAGCACAAAGATGTAAAAATGTGACATTGAACAGTCCATGGAAGCGGAAGCAAGGAAACGGAATGCTGTCCTGTTCAACCTGAGCTGGGAATGCGCACATTGAGTGACAGATTTTTTTTTTTTTCATTTTGCACAACATCTGTGAATGATGGCAGAAGGGTTGCAATATTGATTCTGATGTTATAAATAAACTTTAGCATGTAGGCAAATTTACAAATATGGGCTCTGTGAACAATGAGAATCAATTGCATTTTCTCAGTTCAGGTCAGTGAATCAAATATTGAATGAGTGTAAGGTTTGTCTCACAGGCTTTGCATGGAATAGCTGTCTTAATTTTTATGTTATCTTAATGTTTTAAAATTAACTCTTTAATTGTTCAACTACGAATATACACCAGATATAAAAACATGAAGATGACAGTTATAAATAACTCAAGACCAAGGATCTGTCTTTCTCTAGAAGTAACTGGACAATAGTTCTTATGGTTCATTGAGATTTATAGATATATGTATTTATGCTTCTCAGAACTATTCTGCAAACAAACAGGCCATACTAAAACCTGTATGCAGAGTTTTATAGTCTTTGTTAAAAATAGTACAATCAAATATGGAAGCAGTGAAGTTTGTATCTACATTCAGTGAGATAAATGACCACACTAGGGTAGATTTTCTGTGTATGGTGTGTCTTGCTGTTGGAATATTATACATCTCTAAAAAAGAGGCGAGCTATGAAAAAATGTGGAGGGACAATACAATGATCAGTGTAATCAGGGTTTGGGGTGGAGGATGGGCTAGGTGAAGCACGGAGAGTTCTGTGTGCCACATACAAGTGGGGGAACCTACAATATAATGTGGCCATGCAGGTGTTAAATAGAATAATAAGAAAATAATAATAATAACCACTGCAGTGGTTGGTCCAGGAAGGAAGCTGACACATTGTTTTCTCCATTAGGAGAAGTGGCTTTTAGAGCATGACTCGGTCATATGGTGGCATTGGAAAGATATATAATATCATAGAGCAACATAGAAAGGTCTGGAAATGAGGAGAAGAAAGGAGAGAGAAAGAGAAACAGAGAGAGAGAAGGAAACAGGAAAATGGAGAAGGAATATGGGAGGGAGGAGGTAGAGAGGCCTCTTCAAAGAAAACACAGATCGATCTTCAGAACAGCCTCTTTTAGCTTTAAGATCTTTGTGGGAAGTTCCGCATCACGTGATTTAGCTCAGCACAGTGTAGAGACAAAGTGCACAAAAGAGAGCCAGGTACCTTAAACTAAGAGCAGTCAGGTCACAGCACAGACTGCTTCTTGAGTTTGTCCCAGGGAGAGGCAGGTAGGTGTGGCCTAATCTCTTCAGACCCAGACTCATCCTCATGAGAGCAACTACTGTCTTAAAGGGTCATGCTCATATTATAGTCACAGCTCTGCATTAAAAAAAAAAAAAAAACAAAAAAACAAAAAAACAAAAACAACTCACCACCCCCCTTCTGTTGTTTGAGGAGAATATTGCCTTTCAAGCCACTCCAGTCCCCTTACTTAGTATAATAAATTGTTATCAATTCTTTTCATGCTTGGCCATGCTTATTTGCCATGCCATTTCTTCCCTGCCATGAAGACCGTTTTCCTGGAACCATATGATAAAATAAAGCCGTTTCCCCTGAAGCTGCTTTTGGTTATGGTATTTATCATAACAACAGAAAAGTACTTACTATCTAGATTGTTCCAGGAATGTGAGATGTTGCTCTGAAGAACATGACAATGCTGGCTTTTTGGAGACGTATGGAAGACTTTGGAAATTTCCATTAGGAACATTGTTGAGTGCTGTGAGCAGAGCTCTCTAGTAGAAACCTGGAAGTATCTCTGAGGGGAATGTAGACATTGGTGACCCAGCTCATGAGGACACAAGGACTCTATTAGCAACTGGGCAAGAGGCCATTCATGTGGTAATTAGGCAAAGAATATGGATATATTCTGCCTGTGTCCCAAGAACTTGCCTGAAGCTGAACTAATTTATTTGTTTGTTTATTTTGTAGAAGAAGTTTCAAGACAGTGTAGCAGTGAGTCTGTGAAGCAGCCATTGCTGATTATTCTTGCTGGGTATACAGTGAAAAAGAACAACACGTGGAATAGAAAGAAATATAGAAATGTAGAGGCATTATGAAGCCTCCTGCTCTTTCTTGGAAAGACTGGAAGATCTCTGAGGGCAAGGACACCACCCTGCTGCCCCCAGACAAATAGCCAATTTGTGAAAGTAAAGAACCCAAGAGGTTTTCTGCTCCATAGATAGTAAATATCCAGGGATTTTTATTTTTTATTTTTTATTTTTTATTTTATTTTATTTTATTTTATTTATTTATTTATTTATTTATTTTTTACAAGACTCAGTATATGAAAGCTGCTGCGGCTGTGGTCTAAGAAGCCCAAGCTCCACCCTAATATGGCAGCCCAACTCAACAGTCATCCAGGTGGGACTGGTTTGGGAATCAAGAAAAATGCAAAATTGAGAGGGTCATGGATTCTTCCTCTGAAGAAGAGCCACTGAGGCCAGGCAGCATGCGACAGTGTCAGAGTCCCTGCAAGGAGGTTCTGAGATGCCATGGAGAGAAGCTAAGGGGGTGAAGCCTGTGCTTGAGACCCCAAGATGTCGGTGATGCCAGAGGTGGGAGACATGTTCCAACGAGAGCTGCATATAGGGAATGGAACCAGGCCCAAGAGACAGACATATGGTGCAGGCAGCACAGTTGGAGGGGTGCATACACCCAAGTTTAGTCTCTTTCAACTAAGGTCACAAATACTAGACATGAAGCTAAAATACTTGGAATGGGATCTCCTGGATTTCAGCATCTCTTTGGTCCAGTATTTTCTCATTATGATCACATCTCCATTTTTCCCTTTTGGACTGGTAATGTATATCTTATGTCATTGTATGTTTATTTATTTATTTATTTTTTATTTTATAGGGGGTTTGTAACAGTGAGGTTTTGGCCCCAGGTGGCCAGAGATCCAGACCCACAGACCTGTAGCCCCAGACCCCTTAGCTGCCCGCAGCTGATCAGGCCCCCAGAAATGACTCAGACGCTTGTATTAAGTTTATGCTGTTTAGCCTATGGCTGAGGCACATTGCTAGCTAGCTCTTTCATCTTAACCCATTCTCATTAATTTGTCCTGCCACGTGGCCCATGGCTCACTTGTGTTCCTTACATGTTTTTTGGGGGGGGAGGGAGGGTGGCTGGCTCAGTCTGTCCCTGACTCTGCCCTTCTTTTCCTACCTATTTTGATTCCCCACCTACTTTTTCTATGGTGCCTGTCAAGGGCCAAAACAGCTCCTTTATTTAAAGATTGATATTCACAGCACACAGAAAGGCTTTCTTTCCCACATCACCAGCAGCCTTTTATAAATGGGGTTGACCACTCCCCCTTCAAGAGCCCAGAGACCCTGGATAAGTGTCTTCGGACCTTATCAGCTGACACCTGAATCTCATCACAGGGGTTATAGTTAAAAGAGTGCCGTAGTGTCAGAAGAGACTTTGGAATTCAGTGTTGAGACTGTGAAAGACAATGAGGACTTTTGAAGTTGGACTAAATAAATATATTTTGTATTAAGATATGATCACCATGAAGGCCGGGGAGTTGATGCTGTGGTTTGAATGGGAAACATTCCAAATAGACTTCTGTATTTGAATGCTTGGTTCCCAGATGATGGCGCCGTTTTGGGGAAATTACGGAACTTTTACGAGTAAAGCCTTGATGAAGGAAGTATGTCACTGGGGGTGGGCTTTGGGGGTTACAATTCCACTCTATCTGTTCTTCTCTCTGCTTCTTCAATTTAAATGAAATGTGTCATGGTAGTTTGAATGTAATTGTCCCCCATAAGCTCATAGGGAGTGGCACTGCTGGAAGGTACGGCTTTCGTAGGGTTGGTATGGGCTTGTTGGAGGAAATGTGTCACACTGTGGAGGCAGGCTTTGAGTTCTCAGACATGCTCAAGTCGTGCCCACTATCTCAGACCATTTACTATTGACTATGAGTTAATATATAGGACTCTCAGCTCCTTCTCTAGCGCCATGTCTGCCTGCACCATGCTGTGTCCCACCATGATAGACTGAACTTCTTAACTGCAAGTGGACCAATGAAATGTTCTCTCTTATAAGAGTGATTGTGGTCATGCTATCTCTTTGTAGCAGTAGAGATCTTGACTAAGACATGTGTTACACCTGATTCCTGCTCCTGCTGACAAGCCTTTCACACCATAGTGAACTCTGGAACTGATAGCTATACTAAACTATTTCCAAGTGCTTTTGGTCATGGTGTTTTGTAATGGGAAGTTTCTGACCCAATCCCGAGGTCTAGACCCACCACCACTGCTTAGGTCCTCCAAAATGACTCAGACACCTATATTAATTACATTCTGCTTGGCCTATGGCTCAGGCATGTTGCTAGCTAGCTCTTGCATCTCAATTCAACCCATTTCCATTAATCTGTCTTGACATGTGGCCCATGGCTCACCTGTGTTGCTTTTACATGTTGATTCTTGGGTGGCTGGATAATGTCTCCTTTGAATCTGCCCTGCTTCCCTATCTATGCTCTGACTTCCCCACCTACTTCTAAGCTGCCTGTCATAGGTCAAGGTAGTTTCTTTATTCATGCAGAAAGACATCCCACATCACTATTTTATCAGAACAACCAAAGAATAATTAATAAAAAAAAAGCCCACATACAGTAATAAAGGAAAGCACATGTTGCTCCAGGCACATTATTAGTTTGAAGTCATAGTAAAGAATGATGAAGGATCCACTTCTAGGCATGCCCAGTCCAAGGTCATAAGACCACTTGTTCAACAAGGAAAGAGGTTAGATATGAGCACAACTGGACAATCGTCATCTATCTGTGAGTCAAAGTGAATGGGAAAATCGTGAATGCTTCCTTATAAGTTTCTCCAAAGAATTTGAACCAGTACAAGACAGAAGAACAATGTCAAAAGTGTGTTTATGTGAGACTTCCCCCCAATATGTGTTTAGTAGCTAACAAGTATATCCATTTACACATTCAAGAGTCATATATAAGAGTTCCAGATGATTTACTCTCTTTTAAAAATAATATCTTAGATTTTTATTATTTTTCATACATAAAAATATAAATTTATATGTTGTAGAATAGTGTTGTGTCAGTGTAGTGTAAAATAAATATAACACAAAGAAATAGCAATATCTATGAGATTGGATATTCTGCCACAAAATGGGAATAATTTAAATGTATAAAAGAGGAAAAGACAAAGTATAAAGCAGCTGAAGAAAAATAAATACGTACAAGCATTTAATATATTTTGATGTTATTCTTCTATTGGAGAAATAAAAATAGACAATGAAATTGGAGTTTTAACACACTAAAAAAAAAAAGAAAGAAACATTTCTCAATTGAGAATGTAATTAGAGATTTGTGGCAACAGGCACGCCACAGACAGGAAATAGGCAAACGCAGAGTTACAGACTTCAAAAAAAGGTTTGTTTTATTGCATCTGAAAATATGCAAAGATATAAGTCTTCCACCCTAATATGTTTCTAATTATAAAGAAATATATAACTCTCAAAAACTTCCAAAGACAATAAATGTCTATATCAGAGCTGATACGTCAATCTCAATCCTCAATGAACAGGGTTCACAGCTCTGTTCACGCTACACATTGCTTTCTTCTGGCCACCGTGTTTTGTTATGTGTTAACACAATGTGGCTACAGCCATGACTAAGGTCCTCTGGAAGAAGAGGTGCTAGGCCTTTGCTCTCCCTGGGGGCTTTCCTCTGCTGAGTAAGGTCACATGGCCTCATGACTTGTCTACTTCACTCACAGAGCTGGTTGTCTCTGAACCATGTCCTAGGCACATTCAGGGACTGGGGTGGGCCAGCCATTATAGGGAAGACCCTAGCTGCCTGAACGGCTGTGATAGAGAGGCTGGCATCATACTACATAGAACCTCCAGAGTGCTTGCTGTTTATTATGCCTCTACATAAGCAGGGACTGTGTGTTCTGCACCTGCACTGCCTCAGACACAGCCCACAGACAGACCAGCAGCTGTCTACAGAGTGGTACTGTGGAGAGTTCCAAGCACCAGGGTCTGGACTCATGCTGCCCCCATCTCTGGTCCACAGGGATCTTCCCTGGCAGCCATAATGGTTTTCTCAATCTTCCCCTCCTTGTCCAGTCTGAGAAGTCTTGTGTCTTTTTTAATTTTCTTTCCTAACTGGATCTATGTTCATTTCTTGGACAGTCTGTCTTCCTGGGGATTTCTAACATCTGAGCTAGCCTTGATTCTCACATGAATGCAGCTCTGGATGGAATGTAAAGAAACTTTTGTTACATATGTTTTCCCATTTTCTTCTCCCAATTTGACCTTCTTTCTTGAAAAGGGTAGCAATGGACCTTGAAATTTGGGTCTCATGTTAGTGTTTACAGTAATGTGTACGGGTTTCTCTCTTCCCTGGCCTCACTTACACACTCTCTTATTTCCAGTTATTAAAATTGATAAGTCGTGGGCTATTAAAAAGATATATCCATGATCTTTTTTTTTTTTCAACACAGAGCCTGAAGGAGCCTAGTAGGTGATCTTTGGACTCTAACCCACCTTCTAACACTGTTTCTAGGTGTCTTAGGCAGATAATTACTGTACTACCAAGGTGTGTCTATTTTTTGCTCACTGTGTTCACTGCTAACCCTCATCTGTTCTTCTGAACACCCAGATGAAATGCTTTCTCAATCTTTATTCCTAGAAACAGTTATCGAGACTGCCAGTCTTCCTATATTCTTGTTCAAAGTGCCTTCTACCAGTAAGTTTCGTTTTGCTAATTTGACAGGCTTACTTTTATTTATAACTGAAGGTCTTATTGGATCATGTCATGAAATCAGTGCCTATGGACCTCTGAGAAAGCAGTGGGTGGGCAGACAGCAGCCGACCATTGCTCTACCTCCCTGACTGGCTACATAGACATTTAGGCTCTTTGGAAGATTAACAAGTATCTATCAGGGTAATTCTGTAAAGAAACGAGGGCAGAGATTCTCAAACAGAACTTGATGGTTTCTGAGTGGTGGCTTGATGTGATTGGCTACAAGACCTCCTTTTCCAGATGTCAGCAAATCAAAGACATTCATCCAGCTGAAAGCAAGTTATTCAGGTGTGTAGGCAACACATACAGTCAGAATCCAGTGTGCTTGGCTCAGGGTTGTGAAATAAACAGGACTTCATTTATATTTTAAGTCCTTTATCTCTCCTTAAGCTCCTGTGCTTCCCTGAAATGGAATTTGATGGAGATAGGAGAAAGAGAAGGGGGGAGGGGGTTAACATGGCATAATGCCTCAGCTTTGCCTTTTCCCCTTAAGGTTTATTTGGGGGTTGCTGTTTCCCTCTACTTCCCCCGAATGAATCTTGAATCTTTTCCTCATAAGCCATATCGACTCTCCAAGTTTCAAGTGGGACCAGAAGGGTTGGCACCCACTTTGACCAATGAGGACCTTCTGGGGCAAGCAGGTTCCTTTCCTCTTCTCTCCGTGAACCTCTGCCTGCCAGTCAGCTGCCATATTGGTGAGATTAGCTGGTAATTAACAGCCCAGCCCAGCCAAGCAGAGGGAAGGACTCAATTAGCCAAATGTCATCGCATCTAATTTACTTTGCTTATCAGAGATTTAGTCTCTAATGACTACAGGGAAGAGAGCACATCACCTTCAGTGCAAGTGATCTGAGGGGTTTAAAAGCTTAAATGTGGCTTCAACTCACTGTCTGCTCCTTTGTCTGGCAGGGTGAAGAAGGCTGACAGTGCCAGTTTGGTAACTATTGGGCTGATATGTGCATCTCAAGACCTAGGGGAAAAAAGAGGAAATGTTTCTGTTATTTAAATTCCTCACTTCCCATTTACACGACAAGTTTGCTTATTGTATTTATGTGATGAGAAAGTCTCATGAACTATTCAAATATGGGGTTGGCAAACTATGTCCTACAGGGCCACATAGAAAAAAAATGTTGTTTGTTTGGCTTTGGTCACGAGGTGATGCCTGGAAATTAGTCATGTGAACAGTTAGATATCACTGTTTCAATAAGACTTTATTTACAAAAGCAGGCTGTTACCCAAGGCCGACCAACACCCACTCTGATCCATCATTAAATCCATGTGGGGCTGCAAAGCGAATCATCTTAATGACATAAAACAAACACAAGTAGAATTACAACTAAGTCAGTAACATTGCATTCAACATAGATAATGGCCGTTTGTAGAGTTTTGACTTCTAATGTGTGCATGTGTACACACTTAGATATGCCTACATATGTGTGTATGTCCCTGTGCATGTGTGTGCTAGGCCTAAATATATAGTGTATGTCTTACTTATATAGTGTGGATTATGGACATAAAACTGAGAAAAAACACTGCTCTCACCCCCCTAAAAAAAACAAAACAAAACAAAACAAAAACCTAGAAACCAAGTCCTATTATTCTTTGCATTTTATGGGTGAGGAGGAAACAGAGACGTTAAGTAACTTGCTGAAAGTCACACAGCTAGACCCCAAATGTTTCATCACTCATAATAGGCCCCAGAGATGGAGGGCAGAGTCTGAGACAATGTAGCTGAACACGTGGGTGTTTTACCCTCCACAGGAATCCTTTATGATACTTCTCCCTCGCTCACTTTGCAAATGTTAGCCAGGGGTGAGATGGTTACATTCCTTGCAGCTGCAGAAAGATGAAGGCACACAGGTGACAGGTCTATTGCCCAACCTGAGCTGAATGCCTCTCTGCAGCAGCCAGCAAACATCTTCTTCTTCCCTCTTGGTGTTTTTATTACAATTGTTATTTATCACAGTGTATTTTTCCCCCAACACATTTTCAGAAAGTCAGTTGGAATTGATTTGAGACTCTAAACAGTCTCCTGAATGGAAAAGCAAAATGCAACCCGTTCAAACAGCCTCTCTTCCTTAATCTAGTAACACAGGAGATGCAATTTAAATGATAATGTTAACAAAATCCAAGAATGCAAGGCTGAACTAGTAGTATCTTTTATTTTTTTAAAAAAACCCTCACAGAAAGACAAATGGCTGAGACATTTGTATCTACAGTAGTTATTAAGGGGGAAATGCCCGACCCATTAATTCTGCTGCTGCGGTACTGTGGACTCTTGCAGAGGACTCCAGCCATTTCAGGCAAGATGGCGGCCAGAAGAGTGGATTCTGGCGCCACATTCTGAAGCTCCAGTGTTTCGTCTACAGCCTTCACCCAAGCTCTGCTGAACTTGTCATCTTGTCAACTGGACTCCTCCAAACTTGTTTTTTTTTTTTTTTTTTAAATTCAGGCTTTGAATCACTTGGTAAATTTGTGTTTTTACATCCAACCCTCAATTGGTTGTTTGTTGATCATTTGAAGATGGATCTCCTTGGCAACCATATTTTACTCAGTGTATGGATCATGCGTACAGAGCACAGAAGGCGCAGTCATCAGCAATACGATGTGTATGCGTGAGGCTTCAGTGAAAAATAGTTAAAAATAAAAGAAAACATGTCTAAGTTAAAAAACACACACATACCTCAGAACTGAGGAAGAAAATAGATTGTGTGTGGATCTGGAATTTGAGGTCTAGGGCAAAAGCCTGTGGGAACTCTAACAGACTGAATTCAGGCACCCACCTTAATATGCCAATCAGAGTGGAGTAATCCTGAAAACCGGAGAGTTAGCCAGTGATTTGGCCATATTGGGAAGAACAGAACAGGTTCAGCCACCCCAAGTCTGTCTTCAGGGTAGTCACAGAAGCTTTAGGTTTAAACAGAGGAAGACTGGGGTAAGGCACAAGAGGCAGGCTTGATGAAGCTGCCCTGAATATATGTGGTCTCTTCATCACTGTCTCCTGTTTCTGCAGGGTAGGGATGTGGGTGGCGGTAAGGGTAGAGTGAGGGGTCAGAAGAAGTCTTTAACTGCTTGAGAACAGCTGCTTCTCAGCAGCCGGTGATTTCTGCCCCAGCTAGCCACCTCAACCTAACGAAATCTGCATTCATCTGAAAGGTAGTCTGTCCGTGGGATTCGGCTGCCCTGAAACCCAAGGTAACTGCACCTTTAAGACAGTGGCTGAGACCTGTAGGAATCTGTAGGGCCTGGCACAGAACACCATAAAACAATAGAGAGATGCTTCCTTATCTTGACCTTGTGCTTTCGGCCCTTGAAGGGGGAACAAGATGGGTTGACACCCTGAGTGGTTATACCTATGCAGAATTAAGCAGGAATCTGACACACAGATAAGGAGATAAACACAAAATGAATGTGGAGATACCAGGCTTTCATTTGCCTGTCAGCCAGTGGGCTCAAGGAAAGAGTCATTATTGCCTTTTATCAAGAGCAGCTTCTAGCCACCTGTTATAGTCCTGCTACTTAACAAGTCTGCTGTCACTATTTTGATGTTGTTTTTTAAAAGGCTCGGAGCTCTCCCTGATTAAATCTTAGAAGAGAAAGCAGAAGCGTAAGATGGAAAATGTACCTGTCAGAGTCTTAGGGCTCTGAATTCTGGCACTCCTGTTCAACAAACAGCCAGAGATGCTTAGACAAGGTGTCCAAACTAATTTCACCTTGCCCCTCCTCCACAGAAGCGAAGGCATTGAATCCCTGTCAGAAAACACTGCATAGGACTTAGGGGATCCTGCATCCCAAGGCTTTGATGTCAAGAGACCTAGGGTGCAGACACTCCTAACTAGTGTATGCAACAAGCAAGTCCTGAAGCGCCCGAGCGTATTAAGGACTTCTCACTGTCCAGGTGGGAACATTCCTCCAGCAGCACCTCCCACCATCAAACATGGCCCAGGAAAGTTCAATAGTTGTACATTGGTTTGTAGTTTCATAAGCCTAGTCTGATGACATACATTTTTATCAAGAAACTATTAATTTTACCTTACACACACACACACACACACACACACACACACACACACACACACACACACACACACACACATTTTCTCTCCAAGAAAAAAGTTCTAGTTCTTAAAATTGCAGATACTTGGTGCTTCCCAAGCTCACGTGTATCTGACCCCACCTGCTTGCTTCCTTTGGAACTGCAGATTGAAAGTTAAATAACTTGCCCATGGTCACACATGGGTCCATGACAGGGTGAGATGAGAATGAAGGTCTTTTGTTTATCTGTTTCCACTGAATCCTTTAGTAGAAGCTCCCGAGTAAATAATCTTAGCTCACTTGGCATGATCAGGAAGAGGGTAATTTATCTGGAAAGGAAATGCTGGGCCTGCCTTCAGAGAGCTTTTGAACAAAGCCACACTGGTTAAGCTGAGGAAGGCACCTTGCAGGGAAACAGCATGTCAGAAATGCATCTTTCCTCAGACCGAGCATCTGCAGAACAGTGGCCCCTTATACAGGTGCTAGAGTAGACCCCTGGAGGACCGAGTGCACTTGGTGTGCAGTTGTGACAAGTCTGGAGGACAGCAGGTTAGTGCTGGAACAGTGTTGCTTCCTTTGTTGTGGCCTGAGTCCCCCTTCCCCTTTTTAAATCTTCTTTAAATACATTTAGTTGGTAATCTTGTACGAAGAAGGCTGAGCTGTTGACACTCACGTCCATTTCTCAGAGACGAGAAAGAACCAGGATAGCCTCAAACCCCACCATTAGAAGACATTGTTTTAAGGGAACAAGGATCAGGGTTTTCCACTTCAGAGTCAGAGGGACTAATTTTCTTCAGCCTCTTCCTTATCAGTATGAAAAACAATCACAAAAAGTAACCAAGAGAAACCAAATTGTCTTAAGTACTTGACATAATAATGCCAATAGCAATCAGCAAACAACAGTCAGGGCTGTTTAGTGGTGCATGTTAAGCACACACCAGACTCCACTTTCTGCCCAGGAAGCACCGTGTGGGGAGCTGTGATTCTCACCTGCTGCTTGGGTAACTTCTGTGGAACTGTCTATAGATCTTTGACAGACTAGTATGCACCTGTGAAGGCCAGAGGCCTGTGTCCAGGGTCATTCTTCAGTCACCCTCCACTCTAGTTCTCGAGACAGGGTCTCCTGCTGCTTGATCCTGGAGCTCACTAGTTGGCTATCCCAGGGATTCTCTCCTTTCCTCCATGCCTGTGATGGCATTCTAGCACATACTTCTGCACATGGCTTTTGAGCTTTGGCATAAGACTCAGGATCCAGACTCTGATCCTTACCACCCCTGTCCAGAAAACCCAGATTTATACAGCTAATGGAGTTTGGATTTGAATACGGGCATCTTAACAACAATGCTAAATTGCTTCTTTATTTTTATTTTGAATGGTTGGCTGAGTGATTGATTGATTTTGGGATAGAGTCTTATGTAATAGAAAGTTTCTGGCTTGGACTTTCAGGCCTAGTCCTGAGGTTCAGACCCACTCGTAGCCCCGCGGCCACTTACCCCAAATAATAACACAGGCTTATATTAATTTCATGCTGATAGACCTGTGGCTCAGACATGTTGCTAGTTAGCTCTTTCATCTTAACTCAATCTATTTCCATTAATCTGTTCAGTCATGTGACTTGGTGGTACCTTTTCTCAGAGCAGCATGGTTGCCTCCTTTCCTCTGTATCTGCTGGTATCTCTTCTATGTCTCTGGTGGCGTCTCTGCTCTGCTCTTCCTGTTCCCAGAGTTTTCTTAGTCTGGTAACCCCACCCACACTTCCTGTCTGCCTTCTAGCCAATCAGCTTTTTATTAAACCAGTAGGTCTGACAATTATTTACAATGTAACAGAACATAATCCTACTATAGTCTCATGTTTCCCAAACTGACCTCAAACTCACCAAATAGCAGAGGAAAACCTGCCTCGACCTCCCCAGTGCTGGGACCATAGGAATGTGCCCCCCTTCCCTGTTTATAGTGTTCTGGGCTCGGAAGCTATACAGTTACTACATTATCCATGTCTAGCTTCCAGCATGCTAGGTAGGCATGAGCCATACCCCTAGGCTGCCCCATTATCTCTTAAAAAACGTTGTTTCTACTGTTAGTTGTCATGATGTATATAAAGCAGGAGTTCGTACTTTTTCTTCTTGTCATTGGGAAAAGTCATTAACTCTCAACTTCCAAAAATATGATAAAATATAGACAAAATTTATTAATACTTTTGCTATGCACTCCAGTCAGACCTCAGACTTGTGGTCCCACTTTCTCAGCCTCCAGAGGGCTAGGATGAAGGTATGCCCAGCACCTTGGACTATATATACCATCTTGAGTGTGATGGGATGACATTAGATACATTCACAATACTGTACAGTTATCATATCTGTCCTTTGAAACAGTAAACAGTAACTCTCTTTGATTCTCTTACCCCATCCCAACTTCTAGTTTTCTCCTGGCTCTGCGAATTTGCCTGCTCTATGGACCTCAAGTAAGTAGAGCTGTACCATCTTCATCCTTGTGGGTCTGATTCTTTCACTTAACAATTTCAAGGTTTATCAGTCGTGTCACATGTATCCGAATCCCAACCTTTTAAAAGATGAACAAAATTCCATTTTATATCAGATCACATTTTATTTTCACAACAGTCTGTGAATGAATGTTTGTATTGTTTTTGCCTTTGATTGTTTTGCCTTTCAACTGTTGAAAATAAAGTTTCTATGAACGCTGATTAATGAGCGTAGCCTGAGCCTCAGGATCTGTTATCGTTATCATCACCATCATCATTACCATTAGCAGCAGCATCACCTGAACACCGATGTGTAAGTATCTGTCTGGGACTCTGATTTCATCATCATCATCATAGTTATTATTTTGCATATGCTTACAAACAGACTTGATGGAACTTACAGTAATTCTGTTTAACTTTTGTGGAAGAGCTTATCTGTCTTTTATAGTGGCTCTTCAATTTACAATACCACCAGGACCATACAGATGCCGTCATTTCTCTGTCTATCCACCACATATTTCCGTGAGTTTACGGTAGGCATCCTGATGTCTCTGAAGTAGTATCTCATTGTGATTTTAATTTGTATTTCTCAAATAACTGACAGTGTCCAACATCCTTTTCTACCTATATCGCAATTTTGAGGATCTTTTGAGAAATGACTCTTTAAATCTGTTTCCCACTTGCAACTGGGTTGTTCTATTTCTGCTGTTGTGTGGTGGCAGTTCTTCACATGTTCTTCAGGCATTATCCCTTATTAAATACATGGTTTGCAATTAAGCTTATCATCCTGGGGGTGTCTTTTCACCTTTGATGAGGTCTGGTCCATGTATTTTCCTGTCTTTATCTATGCTTTTGATATTCTATGCACATCATTGCCAAAGCCAGTGGTATACAGCCTCCCTCCGGTATTTTATTTTAAGAGGTTAAGAGTTTTTACGTCTTATATTTTGACCTTTTCTTTTGTGGTGCTGGGGGCAGGACCTAGGGCCTAGCACGTGCCTAGGGATCATTCTACCACTCAGCTACACACCTCCAGCCTCCATTTTCGTCATTTGATTAGCATTTACATATGGCTTAAATGGAGGTCTAACTTTGCGCTTCCGTATATAGCTATCTGATTTTTAGCAGTCTTCCAAGAGAACTTCCCTTTCCTATCGGGTAGAGTTGGAACTGTACACATTGCTTTCTACATAGCTGTGAATGAATTACCCGGCAAGGAGCTTTTCAGAGGAAGAAGGATTTATTTTCGTTCCTGGTTTAAGAAAGAATTCTGTCCATCAAGGTCGGGAAGGCTTGGTGGTGGGAGTATGAGGTCATTGGTCACCCTAAATCTATAACTGGGATGCAGAGAGTGGACAGGAAACATGGTTAGGCTATAAAACTTCATATCTACCTCCAGTGACTCACTTCCTTTGATGAGATTTCGTCTCCTAAGAGTTCCACAACCTTCCAAAGCTGTGCCATCGGCTGGGGACATGAACCTATGGGGAAAGCTTCTCACTCAGATCACAACAGCATCCCGATCAAAAAGCTCTTGGCCTTGGATTGTTCCTGGGACCTCTGCGCTGTTACGGTGGTGCACGCGTCTCACTGTAAGACGCTGCCGCACTGCATTGGTTACTGCATCTTTGCAGGGAAGCTGGAAAGCAGAAGATGCAAGAAAGGATCATTTTACTTCACGCAATGAAGAGTGAAATGTAAGTTAGACTAAACTCGGTTGATACGATGGAGACAGCAGTAAGCCATTTGGAAAAAGCTTCTGATGGATTCATCCGTGTTCTAGGCCTTTGTTGGAGCTTGTGCCTCAGCCCTTTTATTTAGTCTTACAGATAAAGGACAAGCTGGGATGAAGACCGAAGACAATGCTGGTTGAGTCTGAACTGATCTGTTGTTTTTGGTGGACATTTGGGAATAAGAATCATAACCATTAGATGGGCCACTATTTGACTAGAACTGGATAAAACACAAATAGATGTTTGCAAATTTTTCTTTATAAAGATGTTCTACCCAGCATTATTATGTTGCCATAGCAATAAACAGCATAAAAAGCTTGAGTGCCATTGGTCAAATTATAGTGCAACCATACCAGGAGATATCAGGTGGCTTTTTGAAATGTGTTGTTTGTATACATGAATATTTGTAGACATGAAAAGATGGTAATAATATGTATTTAAAAATTTAAAAACCTCTGATATGTACTAAAAATTTTGATAATTGTCAGATTTGCATACTATAAAACATACATATGAACACACATACAAGTATACATATTATTAATAATAGTTGTACTATGTCTGGCTCTCCAAGTTGAGTTTGAGACCAAAACTTGTGTTGAGATGCTTATTTGAAAGAATGATCAGGGAAGCAGCATAGAAAACGGGTAGAAAAGGAGGTAGATTGCAGCAGGGCCAATGTTAGACAGTGCTCGGTCTTGGTCTAATTCCATAGAGACACACATGAGTGTAAACTGCACCTAAGGTTTGTTCTAATCGAAGGCAAGAAAAAAAAAAGTTGGGTCTTCAAAGTCCTTCACCCAGTAGTCACTGATGAAGGCCATCCTGAAGGAATACAAACCCCCACGTACTCTGGATGAAGCAGCTGAAGTCAGCTGAGGACAGCCACTGAGGCACAGTCAAAGCTAAAGAAAAGGTGTGCGGATGTGATACAAAAACCTTGAACTTGGCATAGTAGCCCAGCATCAAGGAGACGGAGGGTAGCCTGGGCTACATAATGAGTTTAGGGCTAAGCTGTACTTATGAGATACTGTTTCAAAACAAAAGGAATTTCAAGATATTTGGATAGAGGGCCCCATTTAGCATACTATAATTTTTTACGGACAAGGACTGAATTATTTTGTGATAACGTGACATTTAAAATCATATATAGAAACAAATACCTGTCAAAGCCCTCTCCAATCTCACATCCATTTCTCAGAATTATGCTTAGCATTATGTGAGGAGAGAACGCTCTTTCAGACCACACAGTACAGAGTGTTCTAATATCTTAATTAAGCTACTCAGCTCTGAAGTCCTCATTTCAGATACTGATCTACTATTAATAGCAATAAATATGATGGGAACAATGAAGAAATCGGCAACAGGTGTGGCCATGCTGTGCATTAGCATTAATGGTCATCACGGCAGGTGATGGACTGACCGTGACCGGGAGAGGAGGTGCTTATGTGTATTGTTATTGGTCCTGTGAGCTAGGAACTAGGACTAAGTTCATTTTCTGGATGAGCAAACCAAGGCCAAAAGAATCTAAGTCATTCCCTCCTACAAAACAGTAAGAGGTACAGCTTGGGCTCTGCCAAGGTTTGCCCAGTACCTTACTCCCGGAGTCTCTGCACTGAGAAGATCCTGACTCACGTGCTTCTGGCAAGGACCTCTTTAGCCATCTAAGTCCTTGATTCTCAGCCCAGTAGTAAGCTGCTGCTTGTTGCATGTGATCCTAAGAATAAGTTTAAGCTGCTTTTCCCAGCCTTGTTGAACAAACTGTTTCAGCTTTATTCTGTTCACATTCTCTCGGGGTGTGTGAGGTACTTGTAATTTTATGAACAAAAACCCATCATTGTGCTTTGAAGAATACCTGCCCTGGTGTGTGCTGGGGTTGAACATAAAATAATATTCAAACTTCCATCACTGAATTCCCCACATGACATCGTTCTGGATTGAAGCTTTGCTTTTTGTCTGTTGCAAATATGTGGTAAAAATAGTTAGAGGCCAGGAGGCAGATTGGAGTTGAGAAAAGCATTTTATAAGGCAGGTCAATGAGGTGATCATCTTAGAAATTGCCAAGTGGGATAAGTGGGTGGCTTCTTCTGCTTTGCTGGTCCCCTCCTGCCATGA